>LSYV01000006.1:232685-251569 GCA_001584585.1 Gonium pectorale | reverse complement strand
TGCCCCGCCGCGCTCCCAATCTCCCGTCTCTGCGCTCTGCCACGCTGGCGGTTGCAAACGAGGTGCCATGACAACTGCCCAAGGCATGCACCTTGCCCGACTGCATCCTCCGGCTGCACTGTGCGACTGAAGGAGCGCACGCGAATCGCGACCATTGAGACGTGGCGTGGGCCCCGAGATTCACCCATGCAGCTCAACAGTAAGGACTTCTTCTGAATAGTCGTGGTTGCTGAGCCGTATCTGAAGAGGGTCAAGAGGGGGCACACCTCTACGGCGCGACTTGACCAGCAGGACAGCGCAAGGCGGGGCAACGCGAGTCACGATGCACGTGAGCAGACAGGCCCTCCGTCCAGGAGGACTTAACGAACCGGCTTTCTGCTGTCATCTCGCTATAACGGTCTGGTGGAAGGGTGCTCTGCCGCCGATTCAGCAAAGGGTCAATCGGCGGACAGCGGTTACCCACGTGCTCTGCGTACTCTCTGACTCTCAGCCGGTCGCCCGCCCGTCCGGACTAGCGGCGGCGTTATGCCCCTTATGACTTTGAAACCTGTAACTTGAAAAGGAAGGGGCTGGACTAGCGCTTTCATCTGTGGGAGATTCGCTTTATAGGGTTGTCCCGGGGGAATCAACAGGTCGTTGAAGTGGCCATGCATGAACCCAACGCAAAAGGACAAGCTTAAATGGCATGAAGCAATAGTCGTTTGTCTGCTGTGGTTTGTCCCAATGTCACCATGTGTACGCACAATGTAATCCGCCGCGTAATCGCGCGTGCCGGGCCACGGACTGCTCACATAAGCAATACTCTGCACGTATTGACTTATGGAATTCGTTTCTTAATCGGTTCCAGCCTTCCGCTGTGCGCCATACACCTCCTGAGTAGACACTCGTAGCTCCGACACGACCTCCCCAGTGGTGATCCGCCAACCAGCAACATAAAAGATGACCTCCAAGATTGTCTCATCGCCGCTCATTTCAAGCGTTACGCTGGGCAATGTGCAGCTGGCGCACCGCGTGGCCATGTCGGCAATGACTCGCCTCCGGATGAGTCCGAAGACCGAGCTGCCCAACGACCTGGTCAAGTTGTACTACGGCCAGCGCGGTAAGTGTGGCCCCACATGCGTCTCTTGCGTCGGCCGACCTCCGCCCCCAACCCCCGTGTCCCGGATTGTCCCGGCCAACCCACGGGCCAACCCCCGTGCTGCCGTCATCCCTTTTCTACCCCCTCAGCCTCCAAGGGTGGTCTGGTCATATCCGAGTGTGCCTACGTGCAGCCTGACGGTCGAGGTTACGTGAGGTGAGGCGCAGCCGGTGTGGAAAAGCTTTACTGGCATCCTCGCTGCCTGTACGCGCTTTGTACTGATGCTGTTTGGGTATCAGAACGGCCACGCGTGTTGGTACCGGTACTCGTCCTCGGAGGGGTCGTCTGCACCCGGGCTGTATGCCCCCGTCTGTGCCCCAGCAGCTGAACCCCCCCCCCCCTGCTGGCCCCCTGCCTTCAGGGCCCCTGGACTGGCCACCGACGAGCAGGCGGCTGCGTGGCGACCCGTCACGGACGAGGTGCACTCACGCGGGGGCGTCTTCTTCGCGCAGCTCTTCCACGCAGGTTCGGTCTACCACCATTGTGTGTGTGTGTGTGCGGCTGCAGCTGTGCACACCTGTACGGTGGCAGTAGCGCGCCGCCTCAGCCGGGGGGCCACCTGATGGTTTGTCACACGGCGCCCTGAGCGCATGCAGCAGGTTCTTGATTGTTCGATTGTTCATTGAGACGCCGCAACCTGCTGCGGCCTGCGGGCTCACTCCAGGCCTTCCCGCCCCAATACGGCATACTGCACCCGACCATCCCCACAGCAGTTGCGCACGTGCGGTGGCGACGCGGAGACCGTCCTTGCCCGGGTGCATGCCATTCAATACTGACTGCGGCTGCCCGGGGGTTCCCACCGGCCCACCCATCCACAGGCCGCGTGTCGCACAGCAGCCTGGTCGGCAACAAGCCCACCGTGTCGGCAAGCCCGGTGGGCATGGCGGGTAAGGCGCGCTAGCGACCGCGAGGGCCGTAACAGGGATATGCCCGGTGGCACAGTAGAGTGAAAGGCATTCATGCGCCCACTCGCGTGCGTTCACGTGTATGCGTATGCGGGCTCCTTGTATGTGGCAACGCGATCCGGAGCATCCCCGGCGGCAATGCGATCGCCTTTGTCTTGGCCACGGCACCCACGCGGCGTCACTCCCGTTTCTCCGCGTGGCGCATCCACCCCTGTCTCCACGCCGCACTGCGGCATCTGCTACACCATGCTCCCCACACCAGCCAGCCTTGCTTCCCGTCCCGCTCATGCCCCGCGCCTCCGTGGCCCACATCGCTTACCTAAGCAACCCACGTCCTCCCGCTCCTTCTTCCCTACATCTTCAACAATGTGCGTCGCCTCCTCGGCCTCCCTTTCCCCCCTGCTTCCCCTCTCATCCCCGTCCCGCCCCCCCTGCCTCCCCTCTCATCCCCGTCCGCCCCCCCCCCCTGCGCTCCTCCTCTCTGCCGCCCGCAGGCCAGCTGTACGTCGAGGGCGGCGTCAAGGCGGACTACGAGGTACCCCGCGAGATGAGCACCCAGGAGGTGGAGCAGCTGTCGGCCAGCTTCGCAGCGGCTGCGCAGCGGGCAACCAAGGTACGGCATAGCCGTACGGCGTGTGGGCGGGGGCGGCGCGTGGACGGGGGCGCCGGGTGTTGAGGAGTGGCGTTGGGTTGGCATGGCGCCTGCGCACCAGCAGCAGGGAGGTATGTGCGTAACCGCTTATGCCTGCTGTTTCCGGTACCGCAGCGTGTGCGCTCTAGGTGCGAGTGTCATGGGGGGCGCCATCATTTGCAGGACATGCGCCGGCGTACCTCCGGCACTGGTTACGCATCCCTTTTTGTGGGGTATTCAGACTTCCATCGGGAGCAAGCAGGCCGGGGGCCATGACGGTTTGGCCTCCGGACAGGACAATGCGGCCGCTGGGCCAAAAGTACTGCTGAAACTTGCGTAAGCGACCCTCTTACGCGTGGGGGCGACAAGCCCAAGCCGGAAGGCCTGCCAGGGCTGCGCTGCCCGATCGACACTCGCGCACAGGCCACGTGCTTTTGACTCCGACACGCTCTCCTTACCTTTTGCACGCTCCTAACTGCCTGCTGCCTCTTGCGATAACCGCAGCTGGGCGGCTTCGACGGCGTGGAGATCCACGGCGGCAACGGCTACCTGCTCCAGAGCTTCCTGGCCAAGAAGACCAACAGCCGTACGGACAAGTACGGCGGCCCGATTGCCAATCGCGCGCGCCTGCTGCTGGAGGTGGTTGACGCGGTGTCGGCCGCTGTCGGCGCCGGCCGCACGGCAGTCAAGATCCAGCCGGGAATCACCTTCTCGGATCTGGTTGAGCCGGAGGAGGACGTCGCGGAGGTGCGTTGGCACCGCGACGGTGCATGCGGTGGGCACTGTGGGTGCATTCCTGAGGGTGGGGCCACCGCCACCAGCGTACCCGCTGCCATACCAGGCGCGCTTGCCTAACGCAAGAGAGTTTGTATGCCAGAAGCGAGACCAGTGGACCAGTGTATCGCACTGCATGCAAGTGATCAGGGGCTGTCCAGCTTGCTTGTCGCACGTCCGCCCGTGTCGATCCCTGACTGCCACAAGCCCATTGTGACGCTACGCCGTGCCACACGTGTCACCCCAGACCCTGGACTACCTGGCCCCCGAGCTGTCGAAGCGCAACCTGGCCTTCGTCGACCTGTCGAGCTGCAACGGAGAGCCGTACTACAGGTTGGTACGACGTGGGATTCTGGTGACAACGCGAGCCCATGTGTGGTCCCGGACCGGCGCCCGGATCGGCTGCGTGAGGAGGCCCCCGTACTTGCACCTTCCTTTGCATGATGTCGCGCCGGGTCGTGCTGCCGGGATCAGATCGGGCGTGCGCGACCTGCTCGAGGAGAGATGAAGATGATGGCCTTACTCGCACCCTGGTTGTACTGATGCAGCGCTGCCGCCCTCCCCCGACGCGACCCGTTTTTCCCCTTCTTTATTACCCCCCCCCCTCCCGCACGCGTTACGGCGCCCAGGTTCGTGGGCCTGCCCGGCCCCAACATCAGCTTCGATCCCTTCCGCCGCTTCCGCTCCGCCGGCTACAAGGGCAACCTGGGCATCAACGGCGGTCTCGGCGTCGAGCAGGGTGAGCCGGGACGGCCGGCACGGCAAACGGGTGGGGTGACGCAGGGGACGTGGTGGTAACAGGGACCCGAGAGGACGTGGTGCTCAAGCACTTAAGGAAGGAAGGTGTGCGGTAGTACCGTTATGGTCGGTCGCAAGCCCTAGACCTGGAGCTCTAGTAGGTTTGCCCAACTGACTGCTTTTACTTACTTCAGGCCTGCGGCTGTCGGGGTTCCGACCCATGGGTCAGCTGTGTCGCCGCAGCCCAGCCCGAGCGCGGTCCAAGTTCAGCGCACCCACAGCAAACGCAACGCACACGCGCATGTGCCCCGATTCGAACCGTTCCAACGACGGGCAAGGCCCACCGCAACCCGGCCAGCGGGCAGCCGGGCTAATGCACCCTTTCGCCACAACACAACTGCGTACGGTACCTGCGTGCGGTACCGGCGTGCGGTACCTGCGTACGGTACCTGCGTGCTGTACCCATCCGCATGCGACACGCCTGCCGCCACCCCCGGCCCCTCGGTCGCCCCTCCCACCCATCCCGCGCGCAGGCGAGTCGTACGTGGCCGAGGGCGTGGCGGACCTTGTCATCTACGGCGTGCCGTTCATAGCCAACGCCAACCTGCCGGATCTGGTGGCGGCCGGGGTCAAGACGGCGGGGCTCAACGCAGGTGGGCCGGCGGAGGACGTTTGTATGCGCACATGTATGGGGCCGCGATCCGTATCTGTGTACGCCTGTACGACCACGGGTGCAAGCAACAAGCCCGCAAACGGCAAGGGGGGCAGCGTAAATGGGCGAGATTGATAGATAGGGTGAAGCGGGTTGGTATGTGCCCCACTTGCCCTGCCGGTCTGCGGTTTTCCCGTCCGGCCACAGGTGGCTTCAACATGAAGGTTTGGTACAGCAAGAACCCCCAGCAGGACGCTGAGGGCTACACCGACTGGCCGCTGGCGGCGCCGCCCGCTGCCCAGGCGTGAGCCATGGGGCAAAAAGGAGCGTCTGGCTGCCCGGGAGTGAAGGCGCGGCGCGGAGGCGGCGGGAGCTCGCACTACCAAGGGACCGCTTGCAACACGGCCGTCGGGTCGGGCGGAGGCGCGGGACGCGGATGGGCGGGAGAACGACTGGTGTGCTGAACGGAATGTGTGATCAAACATTATACGCGCGCTGTCTTGGGTTGCCCAAAGAATTGCAGTGCCGGTATCAAGATCAAGATCTCGAGCTCGTACTGGAATCGGATAAGTGAGCTGTATGCTACCGTATGCTTGGATCCGCCATTTCATCGGTGGGATAAGCTTGACGATGCTATTGTTGTGCCGTCAACTCGAAGGGAGTAGCGCTCGCACCGTCCATCGCCTCGAGCACTTGGTTGCGGCAGGGTGGTATTCGCGCGTTGCGGATCGCTTCGGCGTAGCTACCAGCCAGAAAACCATTGTATAGCAGCGTGCATGGAAGCATATGACTCGATTGCAAGAGGCGCCAACGCGTACATTTGGACTCTATACGTGTGCACTCTGCATCCCAGCGCTTGTATCCCAGCAGCGCCTTGCTGGGCGTCATGCATAGCCCATCCGCTCCAGGCCGGGAGGGAGCTCATGTGCGTGCGCCGATGTTTGCCCATCCGCGTGTGACCCACCGAGCTGCAGCAGTTCCATATCTTTGCATGCTGTGAGGCGTATGGCCGTATGGCACGTACGCGCAGTATGGCCGTACGCTGCCCCGTCCGCGTTGGCGTGTGGAAGTGGTGTGCATCCGGTCACAGCTGTGGCACCGCTATCGGTGTTAATGTCGTGGGCCTGACGTGGATGCTCCGTTGCACTCGTTCCCAAGGCCTCCGGACAGGCTCCGGATAGACCCGGAGGAGTGCACGCACTACGGCCTACGCTCCCGCGTCGCGCTCAACGTGTGTAACGGAAAAAGGGTGAACTTGTCACGGCCACGCAAACGTGTGCCGGAGGGGAGCCGCCATGAAGCTGCCCGATGCTTGTCGGCGCCCGCCCTTCCGTGGGGGAAGGGCGCTTGACTGGAAACCTGCAAGGTGGGGCCTGGCTACCAATCGGCCCATCCACTCTGTGTGAGCTAGGTTGCAAAGTGGTCAGGGGCGCATGGCGCGAGAGCCAGCGTTTCAACCTGGTACTGTACTGACTGTTTCGCCGCGCCCAGTGTGCCCACTGCCCTGCTCCCAGACTGGACGCCTGCAGTTGCGACAAACCTTCCAGCAGAGGAGGAGGTCGATCGGCGTCGCGTACGATTACGCAATGCTTGTCGTATGCAGTGTCGTTTTCATGCAAGGAGAGGGTATTCCAAAATAAAACAGCTGTCGACTGGAGGGCCTCCACTGCATCGGGCGTCCAGCCATTCGTCTGCCAAACTGGAACAGACGCCCATGTAAGAGTCTCCCTTCAACCATGCGGCCCGATGGAGCTAGAACGCAGAATCGAAGCGTCCATGCCGGTACGGCTACAGCAATGTTAAGTTTAGAACATTACATTCCACTCCGCACCGATGCAAAAAGGCAAACGTACTTTGAAGGGGAATGCGGAAAAAGCAACAGTTGAGGGCCCCACCATGCGCGCGCGGGGCAACCGAGCCTGCACCATCTTATGCGCTGCGCGTCAAGGCCCCCCCCCCCTGGGTGAGAGGAGCAAGTGCACTCTCTATGAGTAGTTCCCCATGCCACAGCCGCCATCACCCCGGCTCCCACGCAGACTGCATCCCACGTTACCTACAAAGCTGCGTCCATGGCCCCCCCGGCTTTGACGGACGTGTAACTTGGAACCTACCAAGCTGCAGATGCCCGCAGCGCAAGCAGTTAAAGCTTTCCAAGTCCAGGACCCGGCTACTCATCGCCCAACTCCGCAACTTGCAGCACCGACCGCTGAGCCAGGCTCCTCACAGGCGGAGCTGGCCCTGCACCGAGCTGCTCCAGGCCGCCCGCCAGGCGCAGCCCGCGCTGCTCTCGCGCCCACCCGCGCCCCGCCATGAGCGACCCGCGGGTCACTAGCAGCCGCCGCAGCCCACGCGCCGCCAGCGCCACCAGCAGCTCCCTGCGGTAGGACTCTGGGTGCGGCACGTTCTTGAGCTCACCGGCCAGCGTCAGCTCCCGCAGCGACGGCGGCAGCGGCCCCGCCAACGCCAACGCGAGCAGAGCATCGCCGAATGATTGGGAGATGGTGAGCCGCTGCAACGACGGGAACAGCGGCAGCAGCGCCGCAGCGTCGAGATCGCGAGGCACGTCAAGCTCCGCTAGACCGGCCCACGGAACGCCACCGGCGCCGACCCGCGGATCGGGCCATGTGCCGCGGTGCACCACCTCTGCGTCAAACGCCGCCGCCGATGCAACAGCAGCGGGCGACGGCAGCAAGCGCAGCGACGTCAGGGAGCCCAGGCCAGCCATGGCAGGCGTCAGCCAGAGGCGCGGCGCCACCAGCAGACGCAGGGACCGCGCCGCCGCCGTCCCGGCGGAAGCGGCGGCGGCGGGTGGCGGCGGCGGCGCCAGGAGGCGCGAGTGTAACAACGCGCGTTCCAGCCTGTCGTAGACGGAGGGGTCGTCCCGCGCGATGGCTGCCAGCGCCGCGGCGTCCTCGCCGACGCGGAGCTCCTCCAGCGCCGGCAGCAGCGGCAACAGTGGCCTGGCCGGTGGAGGGGGATGAAACATATTTATGGGGGAGTTACAGCATTGAGGGGAAGGGTCTCATCAGCAGAGGAAGCAATCGCAGAGGCAGCAGCGAGCGGACAATTCGCGCGGCTGCAAAGGAGCCTCAAACTATCATAACAATGAAGAACAAGGGATATGTTGCGCAGTTACACACTGGCCTGTCGTCTTGCTGAACCCGACTGAGAGCCTCCCTCCGCCCCGGCCCCCTTCCGCACCTGCCGCACTTGTCTCCCTCCCACGGGCCGTCCAGCCGCAGCACCCGCAGCCCGCGGTGCGGTTGAAGCTCCTGCCGCCTCTGCGCCGCCTCGCCATCTGGCGCCGCCAAAACCTCTGGCCCGCCCGCGCCGCCCGCCCCAGCCTCCTCCTCACCGCCCTCCTCCCCTTCCTCATCGTGCGCCTCCTCCCCGCCCTCCGCTGGCAGGTCCACCCAGCCGAATCGCGCGACCGCCAGGGCCGGCAGGCGGCTCGTGAGGCGGCGCCACATGGGGGTATCCAGGCAGTGGTCGGGCAGGTCGAGCTCCACCAGGGCTCTGAGGCTCGGAAGCAGCAAGGGCACCGCATCCAGCGTCATCTGCAAGCGAGCGAGCGAGCGGGAGGGAAGCGTTCCGTCGGGCTGGGGACATGGCGGGAGGGGCACAGACGGGGCGGGAGGCAAACAGACGCGGCAGAAACCGGGCAAGCACCGGGCAAGAGACGTCGTGAGCACCGTGGCAACACCAATATCTTACTTAAGCAGGCCCCCTTCCACCCGCGCATATGGATGGTCTGGCGTGGGAGGGTCGTAATGACTCACCTGCCATCCCGAGGACATCTCCAGGCGCGTCAGGCAGGGGCCCCAGGTGGTCCACGCCTCCACCTCGTCGGCGTAGAAGTCGCACGATCGGAAGTTGGCACGCGTCAGGCGCGTGAGGGAGGAGAGGCACACCATCTCGCTGGGGATGCCGACCTGGCAGCAGCGTGCGCAGGGCGGGGCGCGCGGGAGAGCCGCGGGAGAGGGGGTCAACCAGTGTGGGCTTCCCTCGTTGCCTGGTGACCGAACATGAACGAACACAGCGAACGCAGCGCACCTGGCGAGCGGCGTGCGTGGCTCAGTGTCCTTCCTCCACTCAGACAGGTACACCGGACAGCGAGACATGTACACCTGATGCAGCCTGCAACGGGACCCCTTGCGTTCCTTCTGCTGTTCCCCTCCGCTCCGCCCTTGGCCGAGTATCCAAACCTGCCGGACCGGATTCCCCGGCCTTGTTTCCCGCGCCCGCCCGCCACGACGCTGGCCACACATCAGACATCACACCCCTGCCCTGCCCCTGCCCTGCCCCTGCCCTGCCCCGCCCCGGCCCTGCCTGGTAGTGCACGTCGACGTAGTCCAGCCGGGTGAGCCGAGTGAGCGTTCCCAGGCAGGTCAGCCCCGCGGAGGTGTGGTTGTTGCAGGAGCTGCGCGGCCGGCGGGGTGAGGGGCCGGCGGGAGCGGTGACGTGCAGCACGCTAGGACAGGGGTGAGGAGCGGGAACAGCAACGGCAGCAGTTGTCCCGGGAGCGACGGCGCAGCGGCGTGCGGAGGTGGCAGCGGCGTGCGGAGGTGGCAGCGGCGGCGCGCTCGGGGCCGGCGTGCGCAATTCTGACCACCTCACGGCGTGCCGCCATTGGGACTGCAGTGATACTCAAGTGCAGACGAGCACGGGCCAGTGCCCAGCCCGCCCTGAGGCGGCGCGACAGCCAGCACACACCAGCGCTACACGTACGCTCCCCGATTTGCCCTTTGCCCCCACCCTCCCATGAATCCCTTTCCGAGCAGGAGTTCGAGCGCCCAGTCCCGTAGGCGCCGCACGTGCACGTGGGCACGTGGGCTTACGCATAGCTGCAAGTCGCATTGCGCCGCATACCGACCCGGCGAGCACCCTGCACACACCACAGCAGCCATCAAGGCAGCCACAACAGTTATAAGCCACGCAGATCCCAAACCCGCACTCACACGATGCTCAGCTCGTGCAGCCCCGTCAGCTTGCCCAGCACGTCGCCGTCGCTCCCCTGGAACGTCACATACGACAGGCTCAGTGACGTCAGGGTCGCGGCAGCGCGCTCCAGGGAGCTCCCCAGGCCGCCGGGGAAGGGGTGAAGCGGCGCGCCGCGCCACGAGCCCGTCGGCGGCTGCAAGCAGTGGATTGCCAGGCCCTGGAGCCCCGAAAAGTCCAAGGGATGCTCTTCAGTGGGGGCATTGATGGGGTGGGTCGCCGCTAGCCAGGTGGGGACGTTAGCTGCGGACCCTGCTGCTGACGCCGGCGGGGCAACCGACGGCGGACCCAGCGGCGGCATGTTTGCGTTGCGGAGCGTCAGGTGGCGGAGGCTGGGCAGATGGCGACGCAGGCCAGCAAGCACGACGGGCGGCAGGAGCGCGCGCAACGGCAGGAGGGGCGGCGGCGCGGCTGGGTTGGGGGCACCCCCGGCCCCGCCAGCACCACTGGTGGTACCTCCGCCAGGCCCAGCAGTCGTCGCGCCCGCACCCCCGGCGCCGCTGCCGTCGCTGCCGCTGCCGGGGGTGTCCCTGACTGCGTGCGTGGGCAGCTGCAGCTCCAGCAAAGTCACCGCTGGCAGAGGGTTTGTCCGCCAGAAGCTGTGCCGCGGTACATCGGCGTACGGAACGCGGATGGAGGCTACGCGAGCGTCCGCCAACAGCTTGAGCTGCCGGCAGCTTGCGCGCATGGCCGGCAGAGAGGACTTGGCCACGTGGCGCTGCACAAGGAGCTCCAGGAGCTCAGATGGAAGGCTGAGTAGTGCGGGTTCGGTCCGGGGTCGCGAGTCACCGTAGACGTCTTTGAAAACAAGGGCATCGCTATTTCCTGCATCCATGGTATCGACGGAATTCCGATCCACGCAGCCTTGATAACCAGGGCAAAGAATGCTGTGACGGAATCGTCAGCGAACATTCCTAATCAGGCATGAGGGTCCAATAGAGTAAGTAATTAGCAGTTAAATAGGATGCGATTTGAGGCCATTTCGGGCCGTTCGTCGGGTCCAAGCGCGGGAACGGCAATGCAACACCCGGACTGATCGCTGCCTGGCCGGGCAGCACTTGCGCTAGCCGTATAGATCAATAAATGCAATTGTACCGGAAGGCTGGCGCAAGTCCATAGTAATTTGAGGCGGCCGGGGCAAAGCTTGCTAAGCAAAGAGCGCGCCATCATGGCTGTGCAAGTTGGAGCCTAGATCCGATTAATTGCTTAGCAGGACTGACAGTGCAGCACGATACCCGCCTCCACCTCGCGTGTTCCAATGGACACCTATGGCAGCACGGGCTGGTCATTAAACACGGCACAGGCCGTAGCGGGCATGGCGGCGATCCAGCAGCAATCAGGAGGCTACTCGGTGCCATTCCCATCTCACATGGGTATGGGCGTCCCGAGTCCGTATGATGGCAGCTACAACCTGCCATACATGCCGCCTGCGACCCCGGGAGCGGCCTTCCCCATGGAAGGCGGCGAAGTGGCTTACAGCGGCCAGTACGGGACCGGCTACAGCGGCTCGGCTGTGCCGTTTGGCGACGGCGCCGAGTACGATTCCTCCTGGTACCAAGGTGGGCTGGGGCAGCTCGCCAGTGCAACAGGCTGAAGTACAGCCTCGTTGCTCCTTCATGTTTGCATGTGCGCGCCACATCCTCCTCATCCATGCTACTCAGCTGGATAGCATGTGCAAAACTCCCCGTCCCCTCCCCGTCCCCCGCGTGTCTGTGTGCCGTCACCCCACTCCCCAACCCGGCTGCTCTGCAGGCGTATACCAAGGATACGGCGGGGAAGCTGACCAGTACACTTACAGCGGCGATTACGGCGGCGCCGCCAGCACAAGCGGCCTCGGCACTGGCGGCGGCGCGGCTGCTGCCTCGCACGGGCGAGTCGGCGCGCAGCGCGCAGCACCATCCCAGCCACCCCACTCACGAGCATCGCAGCCCGCCGCCTCCACATCCGCCTCTGCCTCGGCCGCGCCCTCGGCCTACCACGGCCGCGTTAAGGAGTCCGCCCTGGTGAAGCGCTCGAGCGTGGAAGCCCTGGCCCGCTGTGCGCCCTTCTGGGTCGTGGCGCTAAACTACAACCAGCACGGACCCACGGGTCAGCCCCGCCTGATGCGCTCGGAGCAGCTCGTCGCGGCCTTCGCCGGGCGCGGCGTCCAGGGCCACAGCATGCTGGTGGGCCTGACCGCCGACGCCGGCGAGCACCTCCTGCCCTCGGCGTCCTCGCCCGGGGCCCCCGGCTCGGGCCCGACGATACCCCCCGCCTTCATGCGGCCCCTGGTGTACCTGCTCGCCATGGGCCAGGCCGGGCTGCCCTACGCGCCCATAAGCCGGGAACAGCTCCTGTCCGGCGCGCCGCCGCCGGGCTGGTGCGTCCCCGGCTCGCTCTTCCAGCCCGCTGCCAGCGCCACCGGCGCCGCAAACGCCGGGCCGATAGGTGCCTGGCCGGCACCCGCCGTCGACGCAGCGGTGCGGTCGCTCCTGGGCCGCGCGCCGTTCTGGTGCCTCCTGACCACCTACAGCGAGACGGGCCGCTGGGGCTGCCCGCAGAATCTGCCGCCCGGCGGCGTGATGGAGAAGCTGCGCGCGGGGCACGGCTGCCTGCACGCCGCGCTGCTGGGCACGTCCGAGCGCCTTCCGGGCGGCCTGTGGATCCCCACCTCCATGGTGCTGCCGCTGGGCGCGCTGCTGCAGGTGCTGGCCAGCCACCCGGGCCTCGAGTACCGCCCCCCCAGCGCCGCAGACGTCCAGTACTTTATCGACGACGCGGTACGGGCGGTGCTGGGGAGGCCGGAGGCTGTGGCGCGCCTGGCGGCGCACCTCGGGCGCTCCGCGCCCGGCGGCGCGAGGGCTGCGCAGGCGGCGTCGGCCACGGCGGTGAGCCCCCGGGGCGAGAAGCCCATGGGCACGGGCGCGGGCGCCGATGCGACAGCCGGCAGGCCGGCGAAGCTTGACCCGGGCGCGGCGTCGTTCGTGCCGCCGCCGGCGGACGGTGCGCCCGTAGCCGCATCGTCGTCGGCGGTGACGGCGGTGACGGTGGCGACGCTTGCACCGTCGGCCAGCGCCGCTGCGGCTGGCAAGCCGTCGGAAGACGGCCAGCCTGGCACCGGAAGCAGCGGCGCGGCTGCGCCCGTGGCGCTGCGCGCCGACACTCCCACGCGGGGGCCAGCAGCTGAGGATGGGCGGGCACCCGGGCGCGTGGTGGCTCTGGAGCCGGCAGCGGCGGCCGACAGCGGGACCGCCGCCGCTGCTTTGACGACGCAGCACCAGCCCGGCAGCATTGCGGGCGACAGGGGGCGGAGCCCGGAGCAGGCCCGTGGACCGCCGCCGGTGGCCACCTCCGCTCCCGCCGCGGTGGCAAACGGCGCCGCTGGCGGCTCCACTGCCGCCGGTGCTGCGGCCGGTGGCTCCCAGTCCAGGCCGGGTCCAAGCTACGCACAGGCGGTTGCCGTGCCAGCGCGGGCAGCGTCGCAGGACAAGGGTGAGGCGGGGCCGCCGCAGGGGCGCAACGCGGCGAGGCCCGGCCCGCAGCTGGGGGCTCACGGCGCGGGGACGGAGGCGCACCAGGGGTCGCGTGGCGGCGCGCCCCTGGCAGGAGCGGCGCTGGACACGGACTTGGTCCAAGCGTCCATTGCCGTCCCCATCCCTGTGCCGGCTCCGCAAGAGGGTGAGTGAGTGCAGCAGATGTGGCGTGCGTGCGCGGAGTGCGTGGCCATGGCCGTGGCCACAACCGTAGTCCCAAATCGGTGACCGGAGCCGTGTGTAGCCGTGTGTGGGTGGGAATGGCCACGCTAGACGAGAGTTAGGTGGTGGGTGGCTCGTAAATCGCGTCATGCTTCGCAAGGGTATTTGCACGTCACGTATGAGTGTGGTGTTTGGAGTGGCATTGCACTTGTGAAGGGTTCGCATGAGGTTGCATGGTGCCGCTGTGGTTGCAAGCTGCTATTGCCGGTCCTGAGGAGATAAAACGCGCTCCCCTAGCGCTGCCAGGTGGTGGGTGACTCACCCCTCGTTCTTTCCGCATAAACACAGGCCAGCAGGCGCGCCAGGCAGCCGCCCGCAGTGCTGCGCCTCAGCCGCAGCCGCCGTCGCAGCTGCAGGGCCCACCGCTACTGCATCAGGCGCAGGCGCAGCAGCAGCAACCGCAGCAACAGCAGCAACAGCAGCAACAGCAGCAACAGCAGCAACAGCAGCAACAGCAGCAACAGCAGCAACAGCAGCAACAGCAGCAACAGCAGCAACAACAGCAACAGCAGCAACAACAGCAACAGCAGCAACAGCAACAACAGCAACAACAGCAACAACAACAGCAGCAACAACAACAGCAACAACAGCAACAACAGCAGCAGCAGCAGCCCCCGGGCGTCCTGGTTCCCGTCCCGACGCCCTTTGTCCGCTTCGAGACTGCGGTGTTCAGGTGCGGCCGTGGGGTACCACTGGGGGTGTATGCCTACGGAGATGCGGGCGCGTTGGTTTCGAAGCGCAAAGGAGCCTGCCGTGCGCAACCCCATGCGCCCCGCCGTGGGTACTCCTCTGAATACAAAAGAATAGAGCATTTCAACGGCGCTCCCCTGCTCCAGCTTTGCGTGTACTGCGGCAGCTGGCCGGGAGGCGTGCCACATGTGGCAACCCCCGTGCAATGGGACCCCGTTGCGCTGCAAGTCCCACGCGCGAGGCGAACCTAAAAACAACGGGTTTACTTGCCGAACCCCTTCCCCCGACCCTCTGTGCCCTTGTACCCTTGCCGACCCGCAGACTGTTCCAAGGCGACCACGGGCAGCACGCGTTCGGCTCACTGTGGTGGTATCTGGACGCCGCGCCGCCGGCGGCCGACTCCGCCGCCGCCGCCGCGGCGCCGCCGCGCCGCGTGCTGGGACCCTACAGCTGCGAGCAGATGATCCTGGCGTACATCGCGCAGGTGGGTGCGCGCGGCGCGACACTGGCGTCGTTGGTGAGGCACGTTGGCTTGTACGAGGGTTTGCAACAGGTGAAGACGGGTGCATGCAGGTACCTCAGTTCTCTGTAAGCACAATTCACAGCGGCAACACGAGTGTGGAGAGCGCGTCGCTGGACTCGGCGCCGCGCAGCCACGTGCTTCGCCCATGGCCACGTGCTCAGACGCTCGGTCGCTCCGTGCTATGCACCCCAATCACTACGCCTCACGTACACGGTGGATCCACGCCTTCTTTGTGTGGTTTCCCAAACGGTCACGCCTGCCTGTTGCTGTCTGCCCTGGCCTTGCCTGCGCCCAACCCCACAAGCATGCAGCTGCTGCCGCACGACGCAATGCTAGCTCGGACCTGTATCTGGCCCCGGTGCATCACACCCTCCCCCACCCCTGGCCCCCCCAACCCCCTCAACCCCGTCAACCCGCTCAACCATCTCAACCACCTCAACCACCTCAACCCCCTGCCCCCCGACCCCCACACACACGCAGCTGCTGCCGCACGACGCGCTCGTGTGCGGCAGCCAGGGCACGCTGGCGCCGCCCTCAACGCCGCCCGTCTCGGCGTTCCAGCCTCTGGGCTCCCTGCTGGCGGCCATCGAGGAGGGCCGGACCTACACGCTGACGCAGGTGAGGCGGCCGCAGTCCGGCAGTCCGGCAGGCTGTCTGGCAAGCAGGCAGGCATGCAAGGCACTGGAGATAGACAACGCGTGCAGCACATGATTTCGTGGTGGATACACGCGACGACCCACATTGCGTTCTCTGTACGCGGAGCCGCACGGCGGCGTGGGACGTGGCGGGAATGTGGTGCGCCGGGCAGAGGACCCGCGGGACCAGTGGCACCCGTGGGGCTCCGCATATCCGGGAGGGTTATGTGTGCGCAAGTGGACCGAGAGGGGCTTTTGTACGTCGGTGTGTGGCGAGGTACGGCATGGCGCATACACTCGAGCTCGCGTATGCGTCGTTTCATTTCAACACTCGAGCTGCCGGATAGCGGTGCCCCGTGCCGTCGCGTGCCGTCCTCCCGCGCCACTCGCTTTGAGTTCACAACCCGCCCGCCCGCCCCCACGTCACCCTGCCCCACGCCATCCCAACACAGGTGGCGCCTGTGCTGCCTGCCGCCCCGCTGGTCCGTCTGCAGCCGCAGCCGCTGATAGCCATGGCGGCGCGGCCGCAGCTCCAGGCGGCTCCACCACCGCTCGCCGTGCTGCCGGCAGCGCTCGCGGCCGCTGCCGCGGCGGCGAGAACTGCGGCTCACCAGGCATCACACCAGCCGCATTAGGAGGCAACAGTTACAGATTACATATCCGTCAAGGCCGGGGGGCCATGGACGAGGGCAGGGGCTTGCTTGGAGGCAGGGGCTGGGTGCATGACGACGGACCGTAACGGCCGCCTGGAATTGGGAGGCGGGCATAGGCGGGGCCGGTATGCGGTTTTGTACAGCCTCCTTTGCGGCTCCTTGTTCGGCGTGTGCGGCTGCGGAGACAGGAGACAGACAGTCGGACAGCGCAGGCCTGGTGCGTTAGCAGGCGCATGTGCGCGGATGTAAGCAGGAGGAGCCTGTACGGATACCATGAGTACAGCGTGTTTTGCTTGATGATGGATGCGAGCATGTGTGAGTAGATTGCCCCGTGCCCAGTCTGTGCATGCGTTGGGGAAGCAGGGTGGCAACCTTACTTCTTCCTTTATTGTAACAGTGCTGGCGCAGAGCAGCGACGTGACCGCGTCTATCCGCGGCATTGTTCCGGGGTGTATCAGGCCGGGTATGTGCAAGCACGGGCCTGATACAGGAAACACAGGCAAAGGTAGGCAGTACATCTTTGGTCTGTATCCTGCCTCCAAAGAGGCAACATCCAGATATAGTTCACGGCAAGGATCAAAATGGCCCCTTCAGGATCAGGCAAATGCATCGCCCTGAGGACTTGCACCTTCCAAACACCTGGCCAAGCGTGACACATTTACGACACATGTACGGCACCCCGCGCGCTGACCACGCAGTCTGCAGTACTGTCAGCAAACACCGTTGCGAGTGTACGCTTTCAAAGCACATAAGACGCCCTTGGCACAAGGCCCGCCTACATGGGATCAATAACGCGAGGTCACACCCATATAGTCACACACACAGCGGCGGGTTTTGCAGGGCAGCTGCAGTTGCTTAGGGCTGCAGGCTGTCCCTTTGGGTTGAGCAAGGGGGAACAGCGGTCCCCCACACCCCTCGCCTCGCGGCGTTGAGGTGGTCTTGCGTTGGGGCGGGTAGCGCCCCTGGCCAGCGTCGGCCCGGAGATGTAACACCACACACACACTAGCTCACCGAGCTCACCGTGAGAAGCTCGATACAGATGCCAGGTGCTTCTCAAGTACGATAGCACAAGCCGTACCACGGCCCATGGTTGCACTTATGACGAGTCCCCAGAAAAAAGGAGCGTGGGGGCGGAAGTTGTATGAGAGCGAGTCAGCCCTGCCCGGCGCTAACCGGAGCCGAATGGTCCGACAGGTGGGCGCACGTGCGCCGTACCGCGCCGGGTACGCCGGCCCCCATACCGTGGGGCCCGTCTGCTCGTATACCTCGCCCGCCTGTACTCGGCGCCCTGCTGGAAACATCACACCCTCGGGTGTGTATGTCCGTAGAGGCTGCCTTCTCCGTTTCTGGTTCTCTTTTTTTCCATACGAGACGCTCTCACAGTCACCTGGCACAAGCACAGGCACGTGGCACAGGCACAGGCACCTGGCACAGGCACCTGACTCCTGGCACGCACCGCTTGTGCAAGGGGCCAATTTACATTCGTCGCTGCTCACCTCGCGCGCTGCCTATCCTCCGCCTCCAGGTCGTCAACGAGGCTCTCAGCCCCTATTTTAACGCCAACGTGAAGGCCTTGGGGCTCAACATGACGAGGCAGACGAGGTGTACCTCGGCCGCTTCGAGGTGCGTGGGCGCGCCCCACGTGCGTTGCCGCGGGCTGCGGCCCGACACGGTACACCGACACATCTCGTGTGCAGGCGAGACGGGCCGCGCTAGCCACAATCGAACCTTGTCCTACGTGCATCTATGCAACCGTTTTCATGCTCCACTACCCTTGCCGCAAGAATAGTATAGTAGTCCGGTAGCTGACCACCCACTGGGGCCCAACAACCACCCACGTGGTACCTGCCTGTAGCCTGTGCCGCGTGGTGGCTGAATCCCGCGGCGTGCAACGCCTCTCCAGAGATCTGCGTTCCACCACGCGCTTCACCGCGGCTTGATGTTGTTTCCTCTTGCGCAGGAGGGTAACCTGATGCACTCCATCAACGGCTACGTGTACTGCAACATGCCTCGCGTTGCCATACGCACCGGGTTCACCGTGCGGTGGCTGCTGGTTGCGTACGGCACCGGGGATGACTTCCGCGCTCCTCTGCTCACGGGGCAGGCTGTCCAGGTGGGTGTGACGGCGTACCCCGGTCAGCTCCCGGATCGGCCCCGCTCGCACGTGCGCGGTGCTGGCCTTCGTTCCGGATGCCGGTGTTGCGCTCGTGGCCCATGGTTCCGCATGCAGACGGCTTACAGCCCCGCCTGCGGGCCGCGCTGGCACGCTCTCTTCTTTCTGTCTTTATGGAGTGACGCGCTGATGACCATGCTTTGGCTGTCACCCTGTCTCCAACAGGTGGACCTCAACGGGTACAACACCCAGGCGTCGCTGATGCCCCCCATCGCACGAGTCGCGGACATGAAAGCAGGTGCGCGTCATGCTGATGCTGATGGAGCGAGGCGAAGGCTGAGTGGATCAGGGCGGAGCGGAGCAGGGCTAGGCGGAGACCGTTTGCCGCATGTGAATGGTGCGCCCCGCGAGTTCCCCTGTGGAGAGACCGGGGTTAAGCTTTGCCGGTACGTGCATTGGATGGGTGATCCGGTGCACGGCACATCTGTGATGGCGCCTAGCCTGCACCAGACGCTCACGCGCTTCCGTTTGGGGTGCTGGGAGACGGAAGTCAACCGCCCCAACGGGCGGGCTAGGTGCGAGCGGACATGCAAGGTGTGCGGTGATGCCACAGCGATGGAGGACGAGCTGCATGTGTTTTGCGAGTGCCCGTGCTATGAGCACCTTCGCGACCAATTTGAAGGCGCATTGCAGTTCAAGC
>LSYV01000006.1:204719-232665 GCA_001584585.1 Gonium pectorale | reverse complement strand
TCAGCGCGCGGACCGTGTTGGAGGGCTAACGGCTAAGGCGAGGGGTACAGGCCCTGTTGGGCGGTCAGGGCCCATTGCAGTGCGTAGCTCGGTGGCAGGTTCACACCTTTGCGGGCACGTGCCCCGCTGCGCGGCATCGCTTCTCGCGTGCCGGCGTGCTGCTGTCCGCCTCCCGAACTTAATAATCTGCGCTCCAATCTCTGCCCTACCTGTCCCATATGTTTCATCCCACTCCCTTATCAGGCGACCCCGGCACGTGGCTGCTATACCGTACTGCGACGTACACGACCACTTCCTAGCCGGCATGATTGCGCAGTTTGACGTCACTGAGTCATGATGAACAACGCAGCTCGCCGTCAAGAGAACTAGTTCTCCTGGGTGTCTTGACGCTACTGGTGTGCGGCAACCTGACGGCCTAGGTGGCTCAGTGGCTCTCCTGTCCGGTCTAGTAGTGACTTACTACCTTGCCTGGCATGCGACCAGGGTTTTGCTTCTTTACATACCCACCGGACCGCGAAGCGAACAGCGGCTGCGTGCGAGTGTGGTAGTTCGCCCCCGCTACTGGCTTGTGCTCCTGCCATCACCGGTACTGCGTTTACCATGCACACTTGGCACGCCGGTGTACGAGTTCTGTTACATGCGTTGCACTACGTACGACAGCCCTGTGGGGCCGCCGTACACTACTGTCAACACGCAGCGCGGCATGGAGCCTCACGCGCAGCTGCATGGTCCGGCAGAGATTGTTGTGGAATGCTCACCACGCCATGCGTGCGTCTTTTATCGTCTTGTCGGCACGCTGTGACTAACGGATTGCATTGCTCGGCTTCTGTCCTTCAGGCCTTCTGTGTGGTTTTGTATAGTCATTATTGTGGCTTTGTAGGCGGGGCCTGCACCGTGGGCGTTGCTGCAAATGCCCGCGCCTGCATAGATATGAGAGGGCGAGAGAGCGCGTGTGTGACCTCTTGAGCGGACACGTTGGGCCCATTGACCCATTGCGACCGACAAACACATGCCTTTGTCTCCTGGCGAACCCGGTCACGGGCAGCACGCCGTGCGAAATCCAACATACCGTATCCTGTTCAAATCAATATCTCATGCAGCTGACAGCTCTGCCGGCAAAACCGACGTGCTGGTAATCCAGCACTAAAGTGTACACAGGTACCGGGTGTGTGCCTAATGCGGTACCAACCGGCGGCATACTATGCGCACAGGCCGCGTACCGTGAGCGAGCCCCCAACCGCAACCGCAACCTGGAGTCCAGCGCTCACCAGATCGCACACGCATTGCGCAACCGGACGCTGGCCCACCAGAATTGAGGGTCATGCACCCACGATGAATGCGCGGGGTTCATGAGCACGCCCTCGTCCCAGCGTGCTCTTGTCGGCCACATGTGCATTCGCTGGCCGCACCCGCAAGCGAAACCAAGCATTGGAACCCTGGCCCAGCGCTTACCCACTCGGGCAGCCCCCAATTTACACCTGGGCTATGCCCCACAAGGGCCCGCCTCCCAACAGGCAGACAGCCACAATGCAATGCAGGGCGCAACGAGGTGGCGACGAATGCCCATGTCAGCCCGGCCACACCGTAGCCGACGACGCAGGCGGCATACATCGCCGACGACAAGGCTCTGCAGGTAGAGACAATCATGATGAACCTCACCCGTCCATGACCACGTGGCTCGCTATCTAGGTATGGACCGAGTATAGGGCAACACCGCGCTACGCGGGACACACAGTACATGCGGCACACATCCGAGGTCGGGCAAGAGTGACAGGGCACAAAGCGTAAGCCGTTGTAATCCTCCGTTGTGTAAGAACATCCGGGGCCACGTCCGGGGCGGCCTTATTTGCGGGGCTGGGGCGGTTCAGCGCACAGCCAAGCCGATCTAACCGGTCCCGCTTCACATGAGCTTCCAATTCATCGTGTACACTAGCTTTCGCACCAAGGTACTGGTGAACAGCCGAATCCACGCGGCGCCCCGCCCCTGGCCAGCGCACACATCAATCTCTCCCATCAAACGTAAACTCACCACCGATTGTCCTCATTAGGCTGGCACAGCGTAATCTCCCTGGAGGCCGTCCGGCGGTCCGGCGGTCCGGCGTGCCAAGTACGAATTAACGGTAGAGCAAGGGGCCGTTGCCAAGCGCACCGGGCACTTGGACTAAAGCAGCTCACTAAGAAAGCATGCCGAAGGCCATTCTTTTGCACTCTGCGCTTTGGTAGCGGGCACGAGGCAACGTAGCAGACAACTTCGCTGCCCAACTCCACCGCATGCATTGTTTTACGAGTAACCATCGACCATCCTGGGGCGCAGCGCGCAGGGTCCACCAACGCGCTAGAGTCCCGGCACCAGCCTCGCGTTCAAGCGTGCGTGTCTGGGCCCAGGCTGGTGGCAATAGAAGAAAGGAGCACGCAGTCTTGCAGACAGCATGCATCGCGCTCGTTGCCGCCCTCCTTGGCGCGGCACAAGGTTTGCTCAACGCCGGCCCACGAGCATCGCGGAGCACCTCGCCAACAGCTGCGCAAATGTTTCACTAAGGAGGATCCGCCCGAGTTCCACTATGGGGCCGCCCGAGCGACAGCCTCACCTGGCAAACGCTTGGCCCGACCCGGGCCGGCCCGGGCGCCTCCACGGCTACCGAGCGTTGCAACGGTATTTTTATTGGTTGCATAACTATGCGCGAGACCGACCGCATCCGTCTGCTGAATGCAGCAGCCCCTTCATGGGGTGAGGCGGGGCTCCTGCCAGCTACAGCTCGACTTGGTTCATCGCCATCCAGCCACTGCTGTTGCGGGGCGTCCTGGCTGTGTTATTTGAATGCCCGGCGGGGGAGGCGGCCCGCGAGGATTCGGCCGCTGTCCTCCAACGTCCGGCAGGCGCGGCGCCGCTGTTGCTTTCGCCGCAGGCCGCAAATGAGCGAGCATGTCAACGAAAAAACAGCCGGCGCGCAAGGTCGGTGCCGCCGACGCGGCCGCTGCTCAGCTGGGGAGCGGAGCTGCGCGGCGCTTGCCATGCACGTTGGGTTGTGGGCGCAGCTACAGGAGCCGCTGCCGATGCAGCTGCTGCGGCCAGCTGGCGGCGCCGGCACCGCCGGGGGCCCTCACAAGGGGCATGCCCGCCCTGGGCTTGGGATTTCCTCCACGGCGTGTAACTACTCCGCAGTGGCAGTGCCGTTCAGCTGCTGCATCACCGGCGCCCACGACGGCGGATGCTCGACTGATGGCTGCCGTAGCGGCATCAGGATCAGCCCGCTAGGCAGCCGCACCTGTGCCTGATACGGCTTTGCATCCTGCTGCGTGGATCCCGCATCCAGGGCAGGACCCGGGAGAGGGCTACCGCCCTGCGGCAGCCGTACATGCACTCCCGCGTCTGCAGCGGCGCCTTGCGGCTGCGGCTGGCCAGCGCCATTCCGCGGCTCCCAACGCAGCGCCACCGATGCGCCGTACTCAGCGGCGGGGCAGGGGGACCAGCGCTTGCCGCAGCTGCCAGCCGGCTTCTGCCAAGCTCTGGTAGGCACCGTCCAGCTGCCGCCAGTCGAGTTGCAGCTGTGAGGGCGCTCTCGGGCCGCTCGGCTGCGGCCTGCTGCAGCGGTGGATGCAGCAGCAGCGGCGGCAGCGAAGGGTGCCTCGCTGCAGACAGGCGGAACCTGGAAGCTCCCGTCCTCGGCATCCATCGCCTGCTCGGCCAGCGAGTAGAATCGAGCCGGGCGAAGCAAGAGCAGCCTGGCTTCTGCAGCACCGCGAGTCCGGCCGCTCTCGTCAGGCGAGCGGTGCATGATGCGAAGCCGCCAGCCGCGCCACTGTGCTATGCCGGGCACGATCGCGCCCCACGCCAAGGCCGGATCATCGGTGGCAGCCGAGGGCCGCGAATCGGCAGTTGATGCCGTCAGCCCGCCGATGACGGCGGCTGAGGGCCGGGAGGCGGCCGTTGGCGCACTTCGCAGGGCGCTCACGTCCGGCAGCGAATCTGCGGCGCATTGCAGACCTCCGTCTCCAGCGGGCATGAGCCATTCTTTGTCGCTGGTGGGCCTCGAACATCCGTGTGGGAGGTTTACGGCACGTGCTCTGCGCTCCTGGCCACTGTCCGTCCTACGCTGCGGGCTTCGCCTGCCCCCGGCGGCGGCAGGCCACGGCTCACAGCTTGGAGCAGAGGGCAGTGGAGCGGCGCCGCGCGGCCGCTTCACACCCGCCTGCATGTAGCGGCGAGGAGCGTCCCGGGAGCGGCGCTTCGGGGCAGGCTGCTCGCTGAGCGCTTGGGCTTGTCTGCAGAGGCATCGCGGGTAGGGTGAGGTAGGGGCTCCACGTAGGCTCGGGCAGGGAGTGTGGTGGCTGAGGCAGGCTTGCGAGCTTCAGGGCGCGCTTAGCCACGGGCGAATGA
Organism: Gonium pectorale; assembly: GCA_001584585.1. Taxonomy (NCBI): domain Eukaryota; kingdom Viridiplantae; phylum Chlorophyta; class Chlorophyceae; order Chlamydomonadales; family Volvocaceae; genus Gonium; species Gonium pectorale. The sequence continues at coordinate 228,287 of LSYV01000006.1, read as the reverse complement.
GGGCGCTTGGACACAGAGCGTAGGTTGGGCCATGTGATCCAGGGAGCGCCTTTCCCTCCGCTTCGGACGGTGCCAACGCCCTTGGCCCAACGCTGGCAGCAGACCGGATCAGCAATCGGAAGTGTTTTCCGGGGCCGTAGGAGAAGAGGCCAGACCTGCCTTGTCCCTTCGCATGAACGTTCTGCTCACGCTCTCACGCCCTCAAGTAACCTGTACTGTCAAAGCCCTCTTCACAACCCACCTCAGTGCACTTGAGACGCTGGAGCTGCTCGATAGCGCCGCTGGCCCGGTGTACGTGCCTGTGGCAGTCTCCACCGACTCCCACCACACGGCGCCAGGGCGGCCTCTCCACTCGGCGATGCCGCCGAGTCCAGGGCCGCCTGCGCCATCTAAGCCCTCCATATCTTCGCGCTACGGCCGTCAGGCGTTGAGTGTTGTCAGCTGAGAGGCGACCCACCGAACTAAGGGACCACACCCCGCGGTGTCCCCCAAGCGGTTTGCTCGGCGCTTGGGTGTCGTCATGCGCATCCCGCCCCGGTGTGTGGAGAGTCCCTGGGCTGGTGGGGGGCGAGGCGAGTGGGACGCGTTGCGAAGTGAGGCGTTTCAGCTTAACGGCTTAGCGGGCTCTTATTTCGCCGGCAAGCAGGTGGATTGCGAACTGCAAGTTTGACAAGGATGCGGATATTAATCTTGAATGTTGCCGGGCAGATTGCGAGAGGGCGTTGGCAAGCGACAGTGCGAGGCACGGCCGTCAAGGTTGCCTGCGATTCCCAGGCGGTCGCATTGCGCACGCACCGTCTCCTGCTTTATACTTTGTGCACTCCCGCTCACGGCTGCCCGCGAGAATCTCGGCTCGGTCCTACTGCCTGTACCGCAGCTGCTCTACGTCGCTCTGCGGTCTGACTGGCTTGAGGAGGGGCGTATGGCTATTGAGTCAGAGATATGGCGCATGCCGTTGCGGCTTGAGCGTCTGTCGGGCTTCGGCTGGAGGCAGGCCAGTTGCAAAGTGCCTCAACGCTTGATTATGCAAATCTCAGGTTTGGTCGCAGAAGCTTGCATGCGCAATGGCCGTTTGTTCCGCACGCCGGCGGGATCCGCGGGCTGATCCGCCCGTCTGTCTCAACGGCACGTTGGCGGTACTTACGAGCAGTATGTTTGCGAACTGCAACTCTAGGAAGTGCGGTCTGATTCGTTGCCGTTTTGATTGTTAAACCGCCGCATATCGCCGCATATGAACTGTCTGTGAGGTGCCCGAGGACTGCCCCCTGACTGCCCTGGTCGCCGTGCTCCTGGGCGCTGGTGCATGGTGGCGCGCCGTGCTCCTGGGCGCTGGTGCGTGGTGGCGCGTGGCTGCGGAGCAAGCGGACGAAGGCGAGCGGCCAAGCCACCCGCGCAAGGCAAGGAACATGGCGCTGGGTGGCTAGCGGTTCAGGGGCTATAGGTCTGTGAGATGTTTGCGAGTTGTGGTCGGCGCTGCGCAGGTCAGATGCCGCACAGCGTGCTTCGCTTGGTTGTGGAGCGCTTCTGGCCGGTGGGGCGTGCTGTTGCCAAGGGGGAGCGTCACAAGACTTGGTTTAGGGCACACGCGGAGCTCAACAGAGAAAGTGATGGGGGCTAGCAGGATGCGGGTTGGCGCAAAGCGTGCCCCAATACGGTACTAGGCGCAGGCGTGCCAACGGTGGTGCCTGCCAGGGGCGCCCTGGTGCCTGCCGAATCGCCGGTTGAGACGGTTCTCGGCCGTACGGGACCGGTGGCAGTCCTCTGGAAGGTTTGGGTGCTAAGGGCCGCTGCTTCATGCGAGCGGTCACGGGCCACGGTCGGTGTGCGCATGCGACAGCTGGCCTTAAGCACACTTGATACGCATTTGAGGATGAACCCCGCATGTGTATAAATGTGTATAAATGGCGGCGCCATTGCAAGCCCTGCTTGATCCCCGAACCTACCCGCGCTGCCGCGCCGTGTCCCGCAGCCGGCGACGCATGAGTGTCCTGCGGGTTGGGCCCTCGAGCGTTGGCTGTGGCCGCCGGCCCATGCTGAGCGAGCCCGAGCGCACCGGTGCTTGAGTCGTCACGAGTGCACCCCGCGCGCGCCTGCACTGGCGGTATCTCGCTGTCACCCCCTACTTTACTTATTTGTAGAGTGAACAGCTGTGAACAAGGAGAAACCTGCACAGAAAGAGGGAGCCCGCCTCTACGGCCATACACGCCCGAAGGTGCGACGTTTCCAATAGAGCGGGCGGGTACAAAGCAAGACATGTGACGTCCCGGCCCCCACGCTGTGAACCGTGCATCAGCAGCCGCAGACGTCCCCGTGTACCCTATGTGCATGACAGCATGCCCAAACAGGTCTAAAATTGCTGACGAGCACAAGCAACCTAGCCGCGGCAGCCCATGCACCCGACCCTACAAGTAAGGGGACAACGCGGTGCGATGGGCACGCATGCATGCGCAGTGTGGCTGTCGCGTGTCGCTGTCTCAGCCGCGACCGACTACCGGCGCCTCACCTGTCACGCCGCATCAGCTTGTGGTACTTGGATGTCAGTGCTAGCTCCTTGCGTGTGGGCCCCGCCCCCTCGCGCCTCGGGCAAGTGGTGAACGCCCACTGCCTTGGAAGGCCAGAGGCCGAGGGGAGATGCATGGCTGTGGATCACATCACGCTCTCCTGCATGCATGCAGGGCGGAGGGAACAACGACAGCGCGTGTGGTCCAAGACAAAAGGCGGGACCCAGCCAACCCAACGACCGGGCTGAAATTCCACCGGGCATAGTATGTGTCTATTGCGTCGGCTACACATATGGCGATGACTGCACACGTCGTGTCTGCGGCGTTGCTTTGCCGCATCGCATCTAGCCACACACGAAGGGCACCTCCAGTATCGGCTGGCGAGGCTTCCATTGTTCCTGGTTGTTTTACATACCCAAGAGCTGTCGCTCAACGCCAGAGAGGCTGCCGCTACTACTGGGCGGTGTTCGCTGGCGTCCGCGAGTAGCTAGGCCGCGACGTGCCGCGACAACACCTCCACGTAGCTTCCGTAGGCACTCCATCCACTAATGCTGCAATGGAGTAGTGGTCTTACACGTACATTTGGTAAACCCGCTATCCGGCGGCCTGGGCCCGGCGTCGAGGTGCTCCAATACCATAGTGAAGGTGCGGAAAAGCATACAGATTGAGGCACGTGGCTGCTTGCTGGGTCTGGGGACGTGAAGAGTTCCAGCCGCGCGGGCACGAAAGGGCCAGCCCGGGCGGACACAGGAACAACAGCTAACCTATTGCGTTACTACAGCCACGGTGCCGCAGGTGTGCTGGTTACAGCGGCAGGCAGTTTGCCTCGAGTGGTACCGCGGGTGGATCTCTCGCGGGTCCTGCGTGCGCTCAGACTTTGCGGCAGCTTCACATGTGCATCGACTTCACAGGAGTGGGTGTTCTCCCTCCCTAGCATCCTGCTGGGGCCCGGCTGGCGGTCCCGAACCTGTGTACGTGAACTTTTTTTTCTGTGGAAAGGTTACAGGCGGAGAGGCGAGAAAGGGCGCAGACAACTCCGGTCTCCGCAGCTGAGCAAGGCGTTAGGCGCAGCCAACTCTTCAGATTTACACTCCCAAAGGCGCGACGTTACCCATAGGGCGGTTTGGCACAAGGCAAGGCGGGCAGGGCGGGCAATGAATGGGGCGCCTTCACAGGTTATGGATACAGTTACAGGTGATGACAACCCGTTGAGCAAAGGTTCGCGCCGCGAATTGGCGGGAGCGGGACTGATTCCAGAGGCGTCGTGGCAGGCGTCGAGGCGTGGCAGCGTGCATGTCAGCCAATATGGCCGGTGGTCCGGCCGACACGGGAGCCCGGTGTGTGGTGCTTAGGGAGAGTCAGCCGCGAAGAGCGGGTTGCTTCAGGTTCTGCCAGCCGCACCTGCGCCAACAGTTAGCGGCAGAAAGCTCCACCAGCTAGCGGTGTACTCATGAGTCTGTCAAGGACCGGTGCGGTATCTGGCCTGTGATGATGCCATGGCAGTGAGGGCGCCCACCCGGTTTGAGTCCCCGTGCTTTGAGCACCTCCGCGGCCAGTCAAAGGCACCTTGTAACTGAACCGCCAGGATTTATAACCTTTTACCTCGCCGCGCTTTCAAAATTTATGCATGCCCCCCCCCCCCCCCGTAACCTATGACCTGATCGATGCGAGATGAGGCAGCGCACTTGTGACGGGAGGGAGGCGAGGGCCCGTCTGCTCATTACCAACGCTCTCGCCATCACGCCAGCACTAACAGCCGTACCGGTAATGTCGCGCCTTCGGATGTGCGTGTCCGTAAGGGTGGCTCCCTCTTTGTTTGCAACTTTCTGTTATCTGTAACACGTACTCGCGGTGGTACGTATGCTCGTGTGCACGCACGCACGCAAGATGTACTGGCTCGGTATGTGATGCAGTGTTTCTATGCTGCAAGTGAGCAGAGGGAATGTCACAATGAGGTTGTAAGAGCGTCGCCGGACGCGTGCTGAAGCACATGTAGTCGAGTGTTGCTTTGCGGCTGCACCAAGGGGGGGGGATGGGAGGCTGCTTTGTGGAGGACGCCATCGCTGCCCCCTTGTCTACTTGCATGCCCTCAGTCAAACGTGGCTCCAGTGGAGGTCTTCAGCACTGCGCTACATGCCACTAAATACATCAAGCTGCGCTGCGTCCTGCTCTCAGCCATTCCCTTCCCGGAACTCCCGCTGTAGGGGTCGGAGCGGCAGCGGGCCTGCCTGCGGCGTCCTGACCTTGGCTGCCAGGCCCAAACTCAGGAGCGCATCCTTCCGTTGCGCTGTCTCTGCAGCGCGCGGATCCAGACGGAAACTCTGAGCGCAATACCTCTACCTAGCGTGATTGCTTGCGGTGACTTGCTTTGTGATTGGGCCTTAAACTTGATGTGACCTTTGTGTGACCCACGGGTCGGCGAGGGCCGCTGCGACAGCCGGAGACAGCTGCCTGCGACGTAGAAAGTTGAAAGAACCTTTAAAAATGATGCGATTTTTCGTCGCACCGAACTGTTTATACCAATCAAGTTCTGGCGCGCCTCGGTCACGGGGCTGCCAAGTCATGGCCAAAGAACTTTACGGTCCTTGTAGAATGCCCCGTGGGATCTCGTTTCAGCTTTGCGGCACAGCCTGCAGGGCATCATATGGTTCGTATATGATCACACCCCACTGAACACAGCCGCACTCTCACCGCCTTTGGTCTTGTCACAGCTTTCCACCATGGGCACGGGCCTCTACGTGAGCGCACACCCGACATCTCACATCGCAGCTTTCTCAATGTCCAACGCGCAATACTCGTCCCTGCTGCATGGATTGTTAGCAAAAAAACGTTTCAGCCCGCTCTCGGACAGCATGTGAGTCACAGAAGATCAGCGAAACGAGGCAACGAGGCGAACACTGGTACTGATACGCGTGAGACCAGGAGGCGAGCCGGTGCCAGAAAGGCCACGCACAACGGCCAGACGACAGGCCATCCGTTCCAGGCCAAAGATAGCTTCGGCCTCATGCACAGCACCTGCGGGCCGCGGCCAAGGCCCTGCATCAGCAGTGACACTGCCCCGCTACGACAACACCCCGCATCCGCAACCACACCGTGGACGTAGCAAACGCAACAGTCTTCAATGAACCGCGGAGCCATCAGAGGACCCCGAGGCAAGGCTGCTGTGCCAGACATGGCCAGATGTGGGCCCCACAGTCAGGCTACCATGAGCGCAGGACTGGTCACCACAGGCTCTGACCAAAGGGCTACAGCACCCAATCGAGTCCCTACGAACAATCCAGCACAATCCCTGCAGGGTACTGACGCGACGCGTAAAAGGACGCAGGAGGCACGTTGGGCCGCTCCAGGCGGAGGTACGTCGCATTTGAGGCAACATAGGCCGGGAGGATGCACATCGTTATCATTGGAATAGCACTACGATTGGGCAGCGTATCGTCTTCGGCTTCTTCGGCCAGTCAAAGTCGGGGCCGTTAGTCGAACGCCAGCATCCCGCAGCAAGCAGAAATGACGATTCATGTGATTTGATGAGGCCATCTTACTGCAGATCCCGCGCAACGAAGGGTGAGGGCACCAGCGCCAAAACCCCACGCACTGCCGTACCCGTGGTGAAAGTTCACACCGAGCGGACGGTAGGAGCCGCGACTTGACAGATGTTTATCCCAAGCAGTACTGTATGAGCCGACCAGTATGCAACGGAATGCAACGGAACGCAGATACGAGGAGCTGATAAACCTTTACGCCCAATTCGCTTTTCAGCCAGGCGGAAGATTTTTGGGGACGGCAGCGTTGCTCATACGCAGTCGTAGGATTGACAGCCAGGCGCGGCAGCCAACGCCGCTGGTCCCCGCAAAACTCTTCCCTCACGTTCAGCAGCATCTCTTCATCGCATGTGCACACGAGCAGCCGTTTAAGATACATCTCAGCACTCTTTTTGTGTCCAGAAGAGGAGAGCAGCACGAGCCTGGGTTGCCGACCGCGTCTCCGACAGGCAACCCAGAGGAGCAATTACGATAACACCGGACAGCTTAAGCAATTACTATCCTGCCATCAGCATAACCTTGTTGCGACGCCGTAGCTCAGCCCAGCTCAGACTTGACCTCCTCTCAACAGCGTACAGGCGTAGTACTCTGATGCTGACGCTGCAACTTATTCTTCATCCGTGTTGCAAGGCCTTGCACGGGCGACCGAGGCCCCCCCGCGGAGGAGAGCCCTCCTCGCTCTGCGGAGTCGCGCTCACCCACTCTCACAGTCGCCGGCTTACCTACTCTCACAGAACAAACGCCTCAGTATTCGGCAGGCTAAGGGGCAGCGTCCTTTCGGCAGCCCTCTCGCACCGGCAGCCACGCTCGCAGGTTTGGCGCGAGGCTTCCGCCGCACGCGCCCCTGCCGCGCGGTGCGCCCGCCACCGTTTTGGCCAGGCAGACAAACCGCTGCGGGCAGGCAGCAGGTGCTACGTGAGCTGCTGTGGCTGTTGCGGCGTCCCGAACAGGCCAGTCGCGTCGCCCACCTCCGGCCCCCGAGCTCCGTACTCGAGCGGCCATTGCGACACGCTCAAGGCGACGTGCGCAGCCGTCGTGGCGGCGGCGGAGGAGGAGGAGGAGGACTGGCGCCGCGGCGCAGGCGCGCGTGGCGGCGAGGCTGAGCCGACAGGATGCAGCGGCGTCAGGATCAGCCCGCTCGGCAGCCGCACCTGTCCTCTGTGCAGCGGACCTTGCCGCGGCGCGCACTGCTCCTCTGCCGCTGCCTCCAGGGCCGGTGGCTGGCGTCCGACCGATACGCTCGGCCTCTGCAGCAGCAGCACCTCTGCCCCCGTTGCCCCGGCCTCGCAGTTTGCGCGGGGCAGCATGCCCGCGCCCTTGCCGAGGTTGCGGCTCGGCTGCGCTTTCCGCTCCCTCGGCGCTGGACCCTGCCCGGCGGCCCAGCCGCAACTGCTCTCTCGGGACCCCTTTGGCAGATCCACTGCGCCGGCAGCGGCAGCTGCGCCCGTCCTGCCGCCGTCCTCACCGAAGTGAAGGCGGCCGGATCCTGAGGCCTGGTATCCGGCTGTCCTATCGACGGCATCGGGTGCTGGCGCCTCCGCGGCTGAGCCCGCCGGCTGACTGCCGCTGCTTGCCAAACGCCGTGGTGGCCGCGGATGAACGGCAAGGGACGGCCGCATGAGCACGGCCAGCTCAGCGGCTGCAGCGGCTATGCGCGACTCAGCTGTCGACGCGGTCTTCGCCGGCGACACCGGAAAGCAGGCGACAGCGGAGGGATGCGATGCCGATGTGGGCGCGGAGCGACCCGTGCTCATGGTCTCCAACTCAGGCCCTCTCGGATCGTCATCCTCGTGGGGGAAGCGGCAGCCGCGTCCCGCAGCAGAGCCTCCTCGCCACCCGGCTGGCTCGCTGGTCGGCGGGACGCGGCTGGTGCCGGAGGCCGGGCCGCAGCGGCGCTGGGCGCAGCGGGTCTGGCCCTTGCGAGCGGCGCGCACTGAGCGGCCAGCGGGCGTGTCGCCGGCCTGGGCTGCTGGGCAGGGCGTTTCGACAGGCCGTTGGGCGGTAGGCTGCCTGCTGCTGTGCTGCGGCTGCTGGGCGGACGCCATGTGGTCGGCCTGACCACGTGATTCGGCCTCCAAAGGGCGGCACGTCGCAGTGCCTTCTGGCGCGTCCTTCATTACAAGGCTTTGCCTGCCGGTTAGGGGCCAGGGGCACCAGGCGTGGCAAGGACTGCAGGGCCGGGTAAGCTTGCAATGGAGGACGCGGCGCGGCGCGTTGCGTCATGTCCTGTCGTCGCACCCACAACCCCCCCGGATACTCCCGCCATGATACTCCCGCCATGCATCGCGTCGCATCGACCCCTCTTGCACGGAGCTGCGTACTGCGGGCCTAGTCACTGCTACAAGCAAACGCGGACCAGCCAATGCAACACGCCAAGGTGCTGGCCAGCACCAACCCTTCCCGTTGTTGTCGTCCAGCTCACCGCAGGGCTCTCGGTGCGGTGCTGGGGCCGCAGTCCTCCCCGTGCGCAGGGCCGGCCTCGAGCCGGCGCTGCCCACTCGCAGGTGTGGATTGTTCCATGGCCCCCGGGAACGGTGCCGTCCGCTCTGGCAACGCCGACCAAACGTGCTGGGCGGCAGCTGCTGGCCGGCGGCTGGCGTCCAGCGCGACAGCTCACAGCAGCTCAGGGCCGCCGGCGCGCACCATCGGCAAGGAGCAGGCGCCGGCGGCGTAGCATTCGGAGTCAGCAGCTTGGAACCTGCCGTGGCAGGTGGGAGATGGGCGGGAAGGGGTGGGAACGGCTCCCCACGTGATGTAACGCGGACACTCCATCCCGTCCTTTTCGCGGACTCCCGCCAGGGTTCCGGGGGGTCTTGACTGGCGATGTCGGTCGATGTTTTGACACGGTCTCGCACAGCGCGCGAGCGAGTCCAGCCAGCAAACTGCCCAGCGCGACCCGGCTCGCGTCTCGCGCGTTCCGTCCGTGTGCGCACCATGGCTTAGGAATGAAAGCGCTGTTTGTGCGATGGTTGACGCTGCCCAAGCCCTACACGCCCCGTGACGAAGCCGGTTGCTGCGTTCGTCTGCGCTGAGTCCTTGCGTCGCAGAGGCCTATTTAGTAAACAAAGCAAGGCAATCACGCCTTGCTTTCAGCGCAAGTGGCACTGTCACGGGCCTGTCGCTGACGGTTTGGCGCTGAACGGAGTGCCTTAAAGATAACTGTCAGGCTATTGTGCTACATTGCAATCCCATTCGCAAATGCCAGCTTGAGTGCGTACGGGGCCGTCGCCGTTGTTACGACCCAGTGTGTAAGGCGACACGAGGTCTGCAAGATGCGGAAGAGACATAACCGTGTGCCAACAGGACGCGCAGGCGAGCCAGTTTCTAACCACTGTTTCCTTGGGGAGCTCGTCAACTCCAGCAGCTGCTTTACATCAGGCTTCATCTTGCACTGAAGTGGCTTGTGTACCGGTACTGAAGGCTGCCGCGCAGGAAGCTCGGCTCTCCGCGCTGCTAACAACTGCCAGCGGCGGAGGAGGACATACATCTGCAACGGGCTCTGTTGGTTGTTTTGCAGCGCCCTCCTACAGCAATGCGGCGCGCCTTGCAGCAGGTGAGTCCTGACACAGCACCAGGGGAGTCGCACCAACGGTCGACTGCCCTGCCTCGCAAACCTGCCTCCGGTGCGGCCCGCGTGGGTCACTGCCTAGATGAACTCGGTGGAATGCTGCGTGTGGGTTGTGGGGTCGTGGCTGCGGTGCACTGGCTGGTGTGCCTATCCTGGTCTCTGACGGAAGCTCGGCCGCAAGGCGGTAGCCATGCGCAGCATGCTGCCTGCCGCTGTGCGAGGCTCGCCCGACGCCGCAAGCCAGACTCTCTGATCCACCGGCGTGCTGGCTGTCTGGCAGGCATCGATTCTGGCATTCAGGCATCGCGCGCGTTGGCTGATGTTAGGGTATGCAAGGAATGGGCTCGCCCATCTGTGCGCATCAAGGCGCGCTTGCAATCGTTTCGTTGTTCAATCCCGGCTCGCGTATGCATGCGCAATCGCGGAAAAGGTTGGGGCTGCAGGTGTGCGGGTGGGCGTGCGGGCGTACGGACGCGCCTGATGGTGGCTCCGGGCGGCTGGGGTGCAAGGGGCGCCCGTACCGAGCAGGGTCGCGTCCGTGCATGCTAATCTGGTGGGCCTGGCGGCCGCTAGCGGCACTGTTATTTAAGGGATACTTGGAACCGGTCATGCCATATGCGCGCACACCGGCAGTGAAGTCGTGGATGCGCCTACGAGCAGTCGCCAGGAGGGGCGCGCTGGACACGAAGACGAGTGCCGCGTGAAGGGCCGCCTTGCCTCACCGGGAACGTACTGCGCGTTGCTGACTTGGGGCCAGCCGCCTTGTGTAGGATGTCGGTCGGCCTTCGTGCATACTGACGGCCTGCCCGGCAGGACGGCCGCCTCGGTTTGCAGTCCCCGAGCGCCCTTGGTCTTCAACTGCCGGGTGTGGACCCTTGGGTGCCGAGCCATGCCTTTCGGGTGCCATACACTGTACTATTGATAGCTGAGGCTCGCCTTGGGAATGATGGCCTATGTCGTACTCCGTACGGTAAGCTGAACTGTTGACGAAGCCGAGCCAGAGGCAAACCGCATTCGTGGCACCTGATTCCTGATGTTGCGGTATCAGACCAGTAGCTCCAAAAGCATGGGGCGCTGGGCAGCTCATGGCCGTCGCTGTAGGCCTTCAAACCTGGTGAGGGGTTACGCAGCAATGCAGTGCTGGGCCATGGACAAGGCACACACCGGCGGGCTTTACCTGCTGCCCGTATGCGCTCGGAAGGCCGATGCCCCAAGGCAACTTGTTCTCTTCGCGCATGATCGATGACTAGCCTGGACTAGCCTCATGTGTGACGCTGCAAAGGGAGGCGTCTACATTGAAGCAGGTAGTTCGTTCAATACCTGACACATCTCACCTGCTGTGGGCCGCGTGCAAAGGGTCCCGCCAGGTGCTTTGGCGGCATGTCGTGGCAGCGGCACGAGGCGCCGGCTGTGGCGCATGTGTCGGAGTGTCCTGCGTGATACCCCCCAGCATTTTGACGACGTGGACGTTGTTGTCGCCTTGCACGCTGGTGCGTTGCATTCTTAGGGCTAGCCGTGATGAGCCCTGTGGTGGGTCGGGCCGAGGCAAGGCTGCTTCCAGTTTGCGAAGTGGCGTATTTGCGAGTGAATATGCCTGGGAACGCACCCGGAAGCCTTTCTGCATGCTACCCGGGAGAGAAAGTTGTTTCCGGTCCGGTCTCTGCGAACTTTGTCTAGGTTCCCAAACTAACAGATCTGTCCATGCCATCAGAAGGATTGGTTACCTCATGTCTCATGACTTACTTCTGGCGCAGGCGCGGCCCTCAGCGTCCTCTGCCATCTAGCTACCACATTTCTAGTTGCAGCATCCCAGGAAGCCGTGAAGCAGTTGCTCATGAATGTAGTTGACAGTACCTACAAAGTCTTTAGGAGGTATCGTCCTTGGTCCACACCCCCGAGCGCAATCCACGCAAGGGCCTCCGCTTCTATGCAAGTCAAAGAAACCTGGACTGCGTGTTTGGATATGTATGGTCTGGAACCAGTGCGCTCACTAGGCAGCCCTGTCGAGGCGTACAAGCGGCGTAGCAGGCAGAGGTAGGCTGGTAGGCCAGCGACTTCGAGCGCGGGGTAGAGATAATAATTGATACCACATTGTATGATTGTCTTATGAGGAGGGTATAGAGGAACCCTACCAACGCGGCCAGATTCTTGCTTTCTTGCTTTTTGGCCTGACTCTCCCACGACGGCACACAAAATCAAAGAAGAAGGTATTGAGGATAGCATGTCAAAGGCATTAATTATCTGTAGCGACGGGTAGGCGTGTCAATGTCGACGGCGGGGTGCTTCGGGTCCCCAGCTAGGTTCTAGGAGCGACACAAAGTTATGCAGCCCTTCTACCCACACACTAACCAAATGGACCCTTAAATATACACACCTTGGACATGTCTGGGCATTCTTTGGGAGTTTGGGTTTCCGCTCGGTGAAGGGAGGGCGACGGGTTTGGGGACCTACCTCAGCCGTCCATGGCCGGATGTAATATACCAGACTTCAGGGCCAGTGGCTCATCATCATGAGGGTTGCTCTGTTATTCCAGCTTGAAGAGTTATCATCAACATCTCGGTGCATCCTGGCGCCGCACCCAAGTGGCCGCACCTGCTGCTGAGCGTCTGAGCGTCGGCCTTTGGTACCATGCCACCGCGTCCTATCTTCATCATGTAGTATATCGCCTCAGGTTTCATGCTACTGCCACGTTGTGCGGAAGCACTCCCGGTGCTGGCCCGCGCCCCCCACACTTGCCAATGCTTGCCCCGCCCACTCCCCGCCCGGCCCTTCTACCCTCGCATTCGAGCTTGAGCTATACAACCGAAGCGGCACGTGCACGTACGGCAAGTACGGCAAGTCCAAAGAGCTCCGGGACCAGCCCAAAATTGGCGCTTGGCGCTCACTTTAGTTGTGTCTCAAGTCGTCATGCTGTAACGTCCAATCGGCCAGTATCTCGGTGACCTCGTCTTGCACTCCGGCCTTGCCTTGAAAACCCTCAACCGCCAATAGGATTTGCTTTTCCGATCCTCATGGCGCCCAAGCGCAGAAAGACTGTTCCAGCGGTAGACCTGACCCAGTCTGACGAGGACTACGAGGATGGCGAGCGCCCGGCTAAGCGACGCAGGGCAGCAAGCAAGCGCAAGCCCGCCCGGGAAGAGCCGGAGGACACGAGCAGCGATGAGGGTCCGGCTGAACCACCAGCGCGAGCGAGGGGCAAGAAGGGAACAAACCCTGCTGCCCCTGCGGAGCAGCGCGTGGACGAGGCCGGCCGGACAGTGGTCTACCGGCCCAGAGCCTCCCAAGAAGTGCAGACCCGGATAGCGCGTGCGATGCCTGGTATGTCGCGGGCTTGGATGTCTTGCCTTGGCAATCGGGGTACGGGTCCGAATGTCTTCCGCCGGGTTGACGTGCGGCATTGGCCCGATGCCGCTTTGATTGTGGGCGCAAACGGCGTACGTTGGTGGGCGGGGAGTGCCGCGTTGCCGTGGTGTTGGTTTTGGATTGGCGGGAGGGTTTGTTAGGCGGGCAGCTCTTGTGCTCTCCGACGGCGGGCAGCTGCATTGCCACTGGGCGCCGCACAATAGGAAGGTCTGGCCCGCCGGGGTTCACGCTTCGCGGTCTGATCCTCCTCGGCATCCGCGCCTGTATGAGGACCCGGCCGCGCTTCGGAGGCGCAGCTGACGACACGGATCCCTCCCTGGTCGCCACCGCCCCCCCCCCGCCCACCCTGTCGGCGACTCCTTCTGCGATTTTTTGTGGGCGGGAGGGACACGGGCTCCCCCGTAGGCTATCACCTCCTGCTCCTTTCGCTCTTCGGGTCGGGCGGGCTTTAGCGATCGGGCTTGGGTGTCGGTCTAGGCTGCAAGGACAGCCGGTCCGGGCTTCTCAGCCCGTTCAGACCACCGGCCTCGTGGTCCATGCATGCACAGGACCCACAGGGAGGGAGGGCGCCAGCGCTCAGCTCTCAGCCTCTCAGCCCCCAGTTGTTGACCTCGGGACAGAAATGCGCCCCCAGGCTTCTTTACTGAGAATGCCTTCCACACCCACTCCCCCTCCCGCCTTAAGACTCATCTCTCCCATCACTCCCATCGTGCCATGTCACCGCAGGCTCGGCACACCGCATGTTTCTACTGGAAACGCGGCAGCCGACGGCAGCGGGTTCCGGGCCGGCGGCGGGTCCCGCGGTGGAGTTCCACGTCCTGGGCGCCACGGGGAACGGTGAGGCGGTGCGGTCGAGGCAACGTGGCGGCAGAGATGCGGTGACGCTTAGGGGGGCGGGGAAGGGTGAAGGGAAAGAGGAATGAACAACGACGAGCTGGGCCCCAGCAGCGCATGTCCCGTCCGGCGGCCAAGCCGGTCCTTGCCTCGTTTCGCCGGCTCCCGAAGGTGTCGGCGATCCGAAGGGGGGGGAGTTGCACAGAGCCAGGCTACCGCCAGACTGCCGCTAAGGACGGGGTGGGCAGCGGACCCTAAGGACGGGGTCCAGCGCTGCACGTCCCGGCAGCAGCCCAAGCAGCCGATGGGACAGGATTGCAGGACCGGGCGGGGAGTCCTCTCAATACCATACTTAAACCTTACTTATTTCCATACCGGGAACGTTGACGAGGGAGCGTTACCATCCTGCCATACTCCTCGCCTCCGTGGTCATCGGTTGGGCCTTATGTTATAACATCCAGGGCCGGGTTTTGACCCGAGCCTATGGCCACCTGCTTCCGTTTGAAGTTCGTCAACCCAGTTACCCGTGCCCATCCCCTCCCGCTCTACCCCGCAGTCTACCAGGTCCGCATCAGCCGGCAGCCCAACTGCAGCTGCCCCGACTTTGCGAAGGGCCACCTGTGCAAGCACATTCTGTTTGTGATGCTGCGGGTGCTACGCCAGCGGCCGACCGACCCTGTCATCTGGCAGGTGGGGCAACACACACCTTGGAGACACGTTTACGGCGCGGGACCGTGTGAGGGGCACAAGGCCACACTGTGACGTGCACCCCTCACTGGTATTGTTGTGGACGTCCCGGGAGGAAGATGTTTGGGTCGCCCTTGGGTCCATGCTCGTTTGCCCGTACGTCCCGCAGCTGCAGCCGGGTCCCAGGGGGCGGCAAGTCACCGCCACCTCACGGGCTCCTGTCCGCCCCCTTCCATCAAGCTTCAGCTTTTGCCCACGGACTGAGTCACCCCTTCCATCCCTCCCTGATCCCTTGCGCACTGTCTAACCCCCCCCCCCCGGCCCCGCCACCCAAGCCCGCCGCAAGTCGCGTTTGCCCTTGGCCACGCCCCCACCCTCCCTCCCCCCTTCCCACTCGTCTCTATCCCCCCTCTCTCCCGATCTCCCGGGTCCGCGACCCTGCCGTCAGCGCGCGCTGCTGCCATCCGAGGTGGAGCGCCTCCTGTCGCCCATGCTCGCCAACGCCTCCGGAGCGGGACCCGGCGCGGGCGCGGCAGCGGCCGCCGGGGCGGGCGCCGGGGCGGCGGCAGGGGTGGACCGCTCGGTGCTCGCGAGCGACGTGATCCGGCAGCGGTACGCCGCCATCGCCGGCGGGACAGCGGCGGGTGAGTGGCACCGGGATGTCGGCGCGGGCAGTTCAGAGACGCAGGGACGACGCAAACGCCCCCGCGCGCAACATTCATGTGCATGGCAGATTAAGTAGTTGGGGCAGAACGGCATGTTTTAGCTCGTATGGCCATCACCTATATGGCCCCTTTCGACTTAGCCGGGCTGTGGACCTCCAGTAAATACCCCTGTCGCAAAAACAAAAGTAAGGCGACCCGGTCGTCGCGGGCGCAGGCGGCGCGGCGGGCGCGGGCGCGAGCGTGCAGCGGCCCGTGGAGGGCGACTGCCCCATTTGCTACGAGGAGATGGTGGCCGGTGCGGGCAGGGGCGCCGAGGCGATCACTTTCTGCGCCTCTTGCGGCAACAACATGCACCGGGAGTGCTTCTCGTGAGTCTGGCGGGGTGCTTGCTGCTCGGGAAAGGTACCTTAGGAAGGTTTGGCTGCGAGAGCGAAATGTGAACAAGGGTGGCCGCAACGTTGAGGGGGCGTTTGAGGGGGCGTGTGTCATGTATGCGGAACAGTATGCTCAAAACAGGTCTGTACACAACAAAATCTACAACAACATAGAGGCGGCGTGTGTGGGCTTTGAGAGGGAATGAAGCGGGAGGGTTTCTGAGGAGTGCTGGGCGTGTGGGCCGACCTTGGTCAAGGGGGGGGCAGTGTTGCATGCAAGAGGCCGTAGGCTTTTGCTCCGCGCCCCTGCATCCTGTGACACGTGCCAGTGGGGGCCTGTCAGACCCTCCTCGCTCAATGCCCAGCCACGATCCCCCCCCCTGCGCCGCTCCCCGCCGGACCCCCCCCACCAGGCGCTGGGCCGCCAGCAAGCGCTCCGGCGGCAGCCAAGTCACCTGCGTCTACTGCCGCGCACCCTGGCAGGACGCCGGCGGCCCGGGCCCGGGCACACCAGGTGCGCTCAACACGGTGTACGGCAGTACGAGCCGAACACGAAGGGATAGGCCGCCGCAGCTTCCGACCTTGCGACGGCTGGGCGCTGTCCTGTGGGACCGAATTTTCCGTTGCTCCCGTGCGGAGGCCATATCAACAGCGCAGGCTCCTCGTAAACTCACCTTGCCTCTCGGCGCTCGCCGCTCGTGACATCAACCACGCGTCGTCTGGAGCAACCGTTTCGCCGCTGATGTACCACGCCCGCCACGCTCTGCCGCAGGCGGTGCGGGCGGCCGCGAGTACGTCAATCTGTCGCAGTACGGCGCCGGCACGCCGTCCCTGGAGGAGCTGTACGGCGAGAATGCGTACTGGGTGATGGCGAACGCGGGGGACATCAGCCGCCGCCAGGCGGCGCGCATGCACGCAGCGGCGCGG
Organism: Gonium pectorale; assembly: GCA_001584585.1. Taxonomy (NCBI): domain Eukaryota; kingdom Viridiplantae; phylum Chlorophyta; class Chlorophyceae; order Chlamydomonadales; family Volvocaceae; genus Gonium; species Gonium pectorale. Next base: position 211,829 of record LSYV01000006.1, on the reverse strand, counting down.
GGCTGGGTGTAGCGGCCATGCGCCCTTGCGGCTAACGCTTGCAGCGGCGCGGGACCCCGTGCGGCGAGCAGTTCGGCTGCCGTGGGGCTGTTCGGCTGTGGCTGCCGGCTATCTGCAGCGCTCCTCCTAATGCCCGCATGTTGTGCTGACGTGACGCGACGGGCGGGAGGGCCGAGGATGGCACCTCCCAGGGCGGCAGGGTTGGATTGACCAAGGGCCGGCGGTTGGGCAAAGGGGTTCCTGGGATTGCGAGGACACGAGTGCACGCAAGCAGTCCAGATACCTCAATCCGTACTGGCTTCTGCGACTGCGCGGAACATGGCCTTCTTAGGGTTACGTACGGACGCTGACTGTGGCCATGCATCTTTGTCCTTACGTGGCTTTCAGAGCACACGCATGTGTTGGAATGAGGCGTAGCAAATGTTGATGCTGCCAGTCTCAGCTCTGGGGTGGCTTGCCCTCACGCTGCTAAGCCAGGCTCCCCTACTTTGCCCAACTAGGGGGCGTCAGTAGCATGCCGGCAAAGCTGCGGCGGCACGCCTGGAAGTAGTTGTGGGCTTGCGGCTTGTGGCGAGCAACAGTGGGCGGCCCTGCCGGCGTGGTGGCAGAACTGCAATGGTTTCACGACAGCGGGCTGGGAGCTCGGCTCGAAACCGTTACATCCGAGTAGCCGGCGCTACTGGCAGCCGGCGCCGCTGAGTCTGCCGAAGATGTCCGAAGTACCGTGCCGGAAACATGTATGTACAATCCTCCTTCCCGGCAAGCTCAGTCGGTCAGCTGCAAGGCCGTTCGGCGGCAAGCCGGCACAGATAAGTAGCAGCGTACAGACCCTCTCAACCGCCTCACGCCACCGTACTCCCACCGCCGTGTGATGGCTAAGATGACGGCTCTGCAAGCCGCCGCGTTGCAGAGCTGCTGGTGCCTCTCTGCCTGAGAACAACCGGCGTGGATCCCAGGCTCTCTGCCCTCACATTGCTGGCGGCGGCCAAGGCAATCGCTCCCCTCAAGAGGCACGCGCACGGCTGCATCCCAGGTCCGCAAGCAGCGCCACTGCGGGCCAGCTCCTGCTGGTAGCAACCAGGTGCCAGTGACGCATGGCCTAGCGCCCACGCACGGCTCAGCCGTGTACGCCCCGACCGCTTCAGCCCCGCATGCTAAGCAGCGTCCGGGTGGGCTGCGACGGCTCGCGGCCGTCGGTGTGCTCCTTCAGTACAGGTAGACGCCGAATGCCGTGGCCACGCAGAAGAGGCTCTCCTGCAGCCAGCACAGGGTGGCAACACGTGAGCACTGAGGAGTTGGAATTGATTGGGGAAATGCGAAAGGACGGGTCCTCGGTAAAACAGTTGCATCGCCAGCGTCGCCGGCACCGCCAGCGCGGCCCCCCAGGTAAGATCTCCAGCGGATCAGTACGATTCACCGGCACACGTCCGCCGCAGCCTGGCCTGCCGGCGGCAGATGCGAGACGGATCAACGGGTGTGCTTACGTTGCCAAGAGCGCGGAGCTGGAGGCCCGGAGCGCAGGGCTGCTGTAAAGGGCAGGTCCCGGTCCCTGCCGCCGTACGCGCTTGCAGCATGCGCTAGGTCGCACGTCACGAATCCCTTTTCGTTGTTCAACCATGTGTCAACGCACTTACGTTGGAGAATGTATCGTGGGCGTAGTTGTCGGTGTTGGGGTCCCAGAACCCTCGGCACGCCAGCCTGCGCGCGAAATTGCGTGCATCAGCTACACAATGCACGCTCCCGGTCACGCCCCGTGCCCCAGCAGCTCCTGTACCTGACGCCCTCGCCACGCTGCTCAGCGATGAAGACTTGCACCACGAACTTGTAGCGGCTCCAGTTCTCCTCTGCGTACATTGCAAAAGCATAGTCTTCTTGCCGTTGCTTACATGTGTGCCTAGTCGCGTGGGTGTTGCTGCTGCCCCACATGCAGGTGGTGCTGCTGCTCAGGCAGACGCGGTGAACACCCCCGTGACAGGAAGGCCAGCCGTTGCTGCTGGCCGTGGAAAGCTGTCGAGAAGGTGGAAGCAGGGTGTACGCCCCGCCGGTATCGACGCCTGGTCTGCATGCTCCTCCCGCCTCGACCCTGAGCTTCTTTAGCTCTGCACCACATACGCACATCCCACCCCGACCCAACCTGACATAAAGTCCCGACCCTTTACTTGTGCCATGTCCAAACCCTGCAACCCCATCCCACCCTTTAACTTGTTCTTGATTTCGTCCGCGATCTCGCGTGCCCACGACGAGGTGTTATCCGCATGGTATTGCTGACCTGAGAGCCGCGCAACAAGAACGCTGCCAATTATTTCCTTTGCTCGTGACGCCTTGAACCTGCGAACCGCAAATGTGGTCAAGGAAAAAAATCCAGCTCCATCAAGTCCAATAAGTCGCACTTTTGGGCGTATGGAGGCTCTAGCGCAAAGTCAGAAGCGTCGACGGTCTTCGCCATGACCTCACGGGCTTAAACTAACGAGCTTTTCAATATCATATGTTGAAATGTGTGGAGTATTTGAATGAATGGGAACAAGGATTTCCAGGGGCAAAATCGAACAGTAAGCTGCTATTGACGTGTATAGTACTGCACGGGAATCTTGCACTGTACAGACACCTAAGCCACCTGCATGCGTCTCCGAAATGCACTCTAAGCACTGCCGTACGATGCCGTATGTGCCGGTACACATCACCGCCTGAAGGTTACATTTCTGTGCCTATTTCCCCTCTCCCAAAGGTTTCCTTACAAAGTCATGACCATTGAATTGCCCGTGGACCACCTTGTCGGCCACCGGCCCTCTCCAAACCCAGTCCGGCCTTGTGCAGCAAGGTTAGATAAATCAGCCTCCGAGCACCAGGATAGGGTAAGCACCAAACTGACGTAATCAGCCAAATTAGCAGAGTCGGCGCGAACCAGCGTGGATAGGCCAGCGTGGACAGATCTGTATACGGCCGGGTGGGCGGCCTGGGCATACGCCGGTCTGGTAACCGCTGAGCGCCGTAGGACCGATGGCCATGACGACAACAACGACGAGTAACTCTGCACCTAGCATTCCATCAGGTTAATAACCTCTGGGATGGTGCCCATTGTGCCTTGCCGGACTCTCCTGATCACCACATATATGTTATGGCCGGACGCAGGGCGGGCCGTACGGGCGTGTACGTGCAGTTAAGAGAAATCTGCAGAGAAACAGGAAGCCCGCCTCTACAGTCATACACGGCTCCCTCCTTCTCTGCAGGGTTCTTTATTGTTACCAGCAGTTATATGTGGGCTGCTGTCCCGCCGGACGTAAGTGTGCGCATGCGTGCTGTCGTGCACGATGAGCACCCTGCGCTGTAGGCGACACCTGTCGTCAAGTGTCGCACAACACGGGCCCTGCCCATCCTGCCGGGCAGTCTGGCTGGCGGCCGCGCCTCCTGCTGGAGGATCTCCCGGACTGCCGTTGTAAGCATTGCCATGTATACGGTTCTGTGTGTGTCTTATGGGCACCAACCTCGTCATACACTACTTTACTCGTCCGGTATTTTCCTGAAGGACCGACTGTCTGTGCACTAAGCTAAGCGTCCCCTTACCCACCTTAACGAGGCGGCTGGTGGCGGCTATCCCGTCGTCGGGGGCACGTGCGCTCGCGTGCTTGTCTATGTGTGCTGCGGAACGTTCACGATCGAGGAACTTATCAGCTTTTTTGTCAGTGCGTGATGCTTCTGCGCTCGTCCCGCAGGCCCGTGCCAGAGAAAGGGGCACGTCGTGTACGTGGTGTCCAGGTCTCTCCACGAGTTATCTGCGTCTCGCACCGCGGAAAGCACGCGCCGACACGAGGCGTGCTCCTCCCAAAGGCGACCGGGCGCGGGTGATTTACAGAAACAGGGGAAAGTTTACACGCTCTTACTAGCGCACGTACTAGCGCGCATCTGTGGTCTGTATGCTGCTCAGACGACTGTGTGCAAGAGAGTGCGAGACGCAAATAACTCGTCTCGCACTGCTACCTCTTTTTCTGTGGAAAGTTTACAGGCGGAGAGGCAAGAAAGGGCGCGGGCATCGGGAGGGACAGATAGCCCTCCCGTGACCGAAACGCGCACCACGGCAGCCAAGGCCAGGCCAACCACCGGCGACGCAAACACGAAGAGGAGCCATACACCTAAGGACCACAAAACAGGAAGATGGAAGGATGAAGACAAAAGAGAAGAGGAGACAGGACAGAACAGGAGAAACAGGCCAAAAGGAACCGAGGACATACCTCATGTACGACTCCAACGGTTCGGGCCCATCCAACGGATTCGAGCCCAACGGTTCGCCTTCGCCTTAGGAAGTTGCCACACAGAAAGTCTAGTCACTGAAGGTGAGGCCAAGGGGCCAAAACTCCCTGGAGTTCCACTTGCCCGCCACGCTGCAAGGCGTCACACGCACGAGATAGCGTGACGATTTTACGTGACATTATGGCCTGTCTGATTCGGATGAACGCCAGGCGCGGCGCCAGGCGCCGCTGCAGGCAGCCGAAGCTGCTACCTGACCTCCGTTCTAAGTGCCTCACGGGCATATATGGTCGTACAAAGGCATGTACGGCATGAGGATAGAGACGAGGACAAGGATAGGTTGGCACTGGAGACGGCCAACTTGTAAAGTTAATTACGTCAGAATTCGGTCGTGTGGGGTAATTGGTGACAGGCGGGCGACGTACGCGGCGTCAGTGTCAGTGTCAGTGTCTGGAACATTCGCTAGGGAACATGCAAAAGTAAACGGTTGACAAGGAGTGAAGGCGAGCCAACGGAACACATGAATCGGCCGAAATGTAGTCCATGTGACCTTGAAAAGGGCCGTAATTGGCCATTCTCAAAACACAGCTTGTGCCGATGTGCTGATGTTTTGGTGGCAAACAGGTTGTGTCACTGTTGACAGTAGTCAGCTTGCAGGACGCTGCTAGTCTGAACGTCAGGGATTGAACATCAGTATCAATACGTGTCATTGCAGAAGGAAAGCTCCTTACTTCCAGCTGGGCCAAACAAATGACAGGTCGAGTGCCGTAGACGTTTGTTGCTGGGTTAAGCTTGTCGAGGTACTCTCTTTGTGTTGTTAGACGTGGCCGCTCAGGTTTCGGCACGTTCATCAGACAGCTTGTGCCGCGTCTTGTACACAGCAAGTACAAGAGTGGCTGTCTGTGCATTTGAGTGCTCATGTGTATGGCGCAGTAGTCCCGGCATTAAAGACACCCGACTATCCCCGCGCCAGTTCGCGCCTGCGGCTTTCTGAGACGTTTCTGCATCTTTGATGCCCTCGTCGTTCCTCAGTTGTTGTTTCGTTGGGCCAAACCCGGATGGAAGCGTCTGGAGCGCGGGCAACAGGCAGGCAGCCGATGGCCGAGCAAAGCAACCCGAGGCCGACGCCACTCACATGGCCACGGGGCCTGCTGGCATAGAACCCACGCCGTTGAATCCACAGGCGGAGGATATCCAGCCCGCAAGCCCAACCGCCCCGTTTCTCGCACAAGTTAGAAGCGAGGTGCCGCTGCTGGACAGTGCGATTCTTCATCAAAGCCTGATGTCCGATGTGGCTTGGGGAGCCACAACCGCTGGGTCCGCACCCGCTCCCGTGTCCGGCTTGCGATTGAGGCAGCTGGTGCGGGAGGTTGCGCTTGGAGACTTCCTCGGAGCAGGGTGGGTCAGTTCTATTAGTGCACCTTTGCGAGACGCCGCAGGTTGCAATTCCTTGCCTCGCACGTCAACCGCCATGACGTGCACCGCTCCCCCGCCGCCCCTCCTCACATCCGTGCAGGGCGTCTGGGGGCAAAGTCTACAAAGCCACATGGCGTGGCAGCGTCGTGGCCGTAAAACTGATGGTACGTAAAAAGGGCGGGGTTACGAAAGAGGTGGGGCAGGGGGACGGGTCGCCTGCCAACCCCAGGGGACACAAATCGGACGCATCGCGTCCCTACCCTGCCGTGGTGCTGCGTCACGCGTTACGGCCATGCAGAGCCGGTCTTGTCCCGAAACCGGCGACGGGCCATGCGCTGCCTCACCCCAGCGCCGCCCGGACGCCCGCCCGCCCGCACCTCCACACCTCGCATACTGCCCCTTGCCCCCTTCCTCATCCGGGGCGCGGTCCCCAGCCGCTCCGATGCCGCGCCACTCCCCTGCCGTGCGCCCCCCCCCGCCCTCCCCCTCCCCCGCCCCCGCAGGTGTCCCTGGACCCGGACAACCTGCGCCTCAACGCGCGCGAGGCGCTCCTGTCTCGCAGCCTCTCCCACCCGCACCTCGTGCAGACCTACGCCATCCACGTCTCGCAGCTGCAGCCAGACGACCTGGACCCGGCCACCTACGTGCCGAGCTCCCGTGCAGCCGCCGGCCAGGGGGGCGCCGTCAGGCCTGCCACCAGGGCCTCCCTCGGCGACGACGAGACCTGCAGCGCGCAGGTCAACGCGCTACTCGCGACGGCGCTCCTGAGCACTATGGACGAGGAGGCCGGCAGTGGCCGGAGGCCGGCTGAGACGCTGGGCAGCAGCGGCGGCACCGCGTGCTTCCTGGGGACGCTGGAGGCCGCCGCCGCTGCCGGCCGCGGCAATGCCGGGGACGGTAGGCGCGGGGGCGGGGGCGAGGTCACGCCTTTGTCCCGCGAGAGCCAGCCGAGCTGCACAACCGGGCACACGGGCCATACCGTAGACCAGCGGCAACAGATGCGGGGGGCGCCCAGGGTGGCTTCGCCGGTGCCGGGGAGGCTGGCGCTGCGCGGTGCCGCGGCGGCGGCAGCTTCCCCAGGCCGCAGGGGTGCCCGCGGCTGCGCCGACGGCAGCACGGGCCAGCGGAGCAGCAGCAGCGACGGCGGGCGCGTGCCGTCGGGCCAGCCGGCGTCTGCGTTCGTCGTCTCCATTCATGCAGGCGAGGAGCTACGGGCATATGAAACGGGGGCCACGGCGGCGACAGCGGAGGCGGTGGACGCGACGGGGCCGGCGGTCGACTCGGGCGCCGCTGTCACAGGACCGCCGCAGCCGCAGCCGGGCGGTGCGCCGCTGCCGGCCCCCCAGCTGCTGCCTTTGCCGCTGTCCGTCGTCTTGCCGACCTTGCCCTCAGAGACGCCCGTCCTTACGGCCGTCCGCGACGCTGACGAGCTCGCCGCAGCAGCAGCAGTGG
>LSYV01000006.1:194281-204699 GCA_001584585.1 Gonium pectorale | reverse complement strand
GTGGACGGCCCCCGACCGGTGCGTCGGCGGCGTCGGTGGCGCCTCACGCGTTGGCGACGCGGACGTCGATGTGTTCGGCCCAACCGCCGTGTCGGGCGTCGCCGCCTCGCCGCAGCTCGACTCCCTATCAGGACCAGAGGCGGCGCTGGAGCCGCTGTTGGCGGCGGCGCCGCCACCGCCCTCACGCCGCACCACAACGGGCGCCGGCCGGGCCCGGAGCGGCGTAAGCACGGTGCAGCAGCTGTCGCATCCGCACTCGCGGCTACACCAGCTGAGCCAGCTGTCGACGTTTTCCACCGGTCCCGTCGCCGCCCTGGGGGAGCCTGTCCCGGGGGCTGAGTTGCCGACCACTGCGGCGTCGTCGGGCATCTGCAGCGATGCCGGCGGCAGCCCGGTGCCACGGGACTGCCCGGCGGCCGGCGCAGACGGCCAGGTGTCGCGGGCCCAGGGGCCGGACCGCAGCGCGCTCCGCTTCCTGGACACGCTGCACTGCATGGGCGCCGCGCCGGGGTGTTACCTCATCGTCGTGCTGCTGGAATACTGTGAGCACGGCACCCTGGCGCAGCTCATACAGGATCAGGCGGCCACCAGTGCGGCGACGGCCGAGCCGGAGGTCGCCTCCGGCAGCGGCCAGCTGCCGGGCCTGCGCCGGCGGCGGCGGCCGCCGCCGGTCCGGCCGCTGAAGCACAGCTGCAGCGACCCGTCCCTCGCGTGGGCGCCGCTGACAGCGCGCAGGACCGGCAGCGCCGGGGCGGGGATGATGGGAACCGGCCTGTTGGCAGCCGACGGCGGGTCGCCGGCGTCTGGCAGCGCCGCCACGCTGCCCAAGGTGTCGGGCGCGGTCACGACGGGGACGGCGGGGATGACCGGTGGCGATACGGACAGCGGTGGCCCCAGCCCCGCCGCCACCGGCAGCGAGCGAGCGCTTGAGATGCTGCGCAATGCGCTCGAAATTGCGCAGGTGGGGGCAACGTGGCGGCGCGGCGTCCGTGTGGGTGACGCTTGCGAGGCATGCCGGGGGAGAGAGGAGGGCAATCAGCTTGCGTCTGATGGAGCGGTGCAGCTCCCCTCGCGGGCCGCTGGAGGGGGCCTCTCCCGCCACGGCGCTGCGGCCGCGACGATGTGCGCCTCCGCCTCCGCCTTCACATGCCCGCGTGCTCACTCGGCGTGCTTGCATCTTAATCGCGCGCGGTCATCCTCGTGTGCCTCCCCTCGTGATGTCCCCCCAAGGCCGTGTCCTATTAGAGCCTCGGGGACTGCTCCCAGGCGCGCAGCCCGCAGTCCCGTTAACGCCAGGGACCCCCTTCCCGGATCCTCCCTCCCCAGGCCATGGTCTACCTGCACAGTCTGGACCTTGTCCACGGAGACTTGAAGGTGCGCACGGGAACATCTGGAGCGGCCTATATGGGCTTAACCCTGCGAACCCCGCCCACTGCCGGCTTTCGCGCCCTCTGCGCCCTCCCCTCCGAGCCCGCTCCTCACCCCGTTCCCTTTCCTCCGCTCGCACATGCCACAACATCCGGAACTCGTACCGGCACGCGCTCTTATGAAACGCCACTTTCTATGAACGCGGGAGCCGCAGTGCTCCACTCATTAGCTCCCGCTAGCCCTGCGGGCCGCATCCACTAGCCTGCGCTGCGCCTCCGTGCTTGTCTACGCAGCCGCCTCTGCTCGACACTGGCGCGCACCTGTCCGGTCCGGCTGGTGCTCCCCTGCCCGTCCCGCCCGCCCCAAACTGCGGCCCCGCTCATCTCCTCCCCCTTCCCTTGCAGCCAGGAAACGTCCTGCTGCGAGCGCACGCGGAGACGCAGGCCGAGGCGGCCGCAGCCGCCGGCGCAACCCCGGGCGGCGGCGCCCCGGCCGGCTCCCTGCACCAGCGCCCGCGCGGCTACGTGTGCAAGGTGGCGGACTTTGGCCTGACCAACCCCGTGGCTGCCACCGGCAGCCTGCCGCGCGCCACCAACGCCAGCGGCTGGGGCGCCATTAGCTACATCGCACCCGAGGTGGTGGTCGACGGAAAGCACGGCAAGCCGGCGGACGTGTACAGGTACGGAGGGGCGGCCCGGGTGGCCGAGTAGGGTTGTGGCGTGTGGGCGGGTGCGGGCGGGTGCGGGCGGGTGTGGGTGCAGCGGGAGGGTGGGGCGCTGGGCACGCTGGGGTGCATTGGGAGGGAGGGAGCGTGTGCCTACCCTCGCGAGTCGTTCCGCTCTGCTCCGCGCCTCGCCCCGTGCCCCTCCGATCCCCCGGATGCTTCGCAACGCGGCTGACGCATGCCATTCCCTTCCCTTCTGGCCCTCCGCCGCCCTGTGTCGCATTGCAGCTACGGCGCCCTGTTGTGGCACATGGTGACCGGCAGGCCGGCCTTTGCGACGATGCACCCGGCGCAGGTGGGGCCTGTTGGTGTGGGGTCAGCTTTCATATACCTGGAATGGGAGAGCAGTGGTACGGCCCTGGAGGGGCCGGGCGCTTTGCTCCACCAGGGCGCAGGTGGGGGGCCAGGAGGCCAGGGTGCCGGCATACGCGGTACTGCCCGACACGCTTCCAACCGATTGCGTGTCGTCTCATGCCTGATGGCCGTAAGTCTGCTCACACTTGCTGGCGGGCGGCTTCGTTGCCTGGACGCCTGGACGCCGGCGCCGGCACGCCGCGCAGCGCAGCCGAGCTATCCCGCCGCGTTGCTGCGGTGCGAAAGCGCAGCTGCAGCAGCGCCTGCGTGTCCGACCCCCCAAGCAGCAAGGGGACTGACTGACACCGCGCCCCGGCACTGACCTGTCCGCCCGGCCATGCTCTGCCTACGTGCGCCTCGCCCCCTGACCCAGGTGCTCGTGGGGCTTGCCAGCGGCGACCTGGCGCTGGAGATGCCGCCGGGCGTCGAGCCCACCGTCCGCAAGATCGGCGCCGCCTGCCTGGCGCGCGACCCGGAGCGGCGCCCCACCTTTGACCGCATCGTGGCCGCGCTGCTCAAGGCCGTGCCCCGCACCGCGCAGCAGCACAGCCGACTGCATGCAGCCGGCAATCCTCCCGCCGGCGGCGGCGGAGGCGGTGGCAGTTTCGGAGCGGCGGCTGTCAGCAGCGGGCCGCCGGCGGGTGGCGCCCCCGGAGGACACGCCCACGCCTGAGGCGCGTCCATAGGGCGGCGACCGCAGCCGGCCGTGATGGCACCGGTGGCGGCAACAGCCGCGCGGATGCCGGGGGTAAGCACACCCCAAGCCTGTGGCGCGCCGCAGAGTGGCGCTGGTGCCGCCGCTGCGGCGGCGGCAACAACAGGGGCGTGATTGGGGTGGCTGCCGTTGCCGTCACCGCCGGCAGGAGACCGCTGCGCCGTCGCGCGCAGAGGGCCCCCTCGACGCTGGTGAACCCCGCCTCTGCGCGCGCCGCTTTCTTACGGACCTTTGGGGAGTGTGGCCAGCCTCCTCCAACTCTTGGCCAGGCCGGATCGCTCGTCAAACAGGCCAATTGCCATGGCGGCCCTCTTGTCACCTCTCCCCCTACACTGCAGTGGAGAGGGACTCCGCATTCGCACCCGCATCCGCATCCGCAGCGTGCCCTTGCGCAGGCACCGCGCGGTGCCTCCGAGGCCGCCCGGCCGCGGCTCTCGCACCCTTATTGCGGGGGGAGCGGGCATGCGGGCCTTGGAGCGCCCGGCTGCGTTCGCGCACGAGGTAATATTGTCATTCGTCTCATGGCACAAGCGTCTCGGCTACATTGCCATAAGAGCAGCACAGCAAGTTGCCTCATTACGCTCGCAATGCAGACTTTCATCTGCTGGAGTCTGTGGGGATTTGCCTTTATTGCCTTGTGTTGGGGCAGTGTCGCTATTTCAGATTGTCCGTTGTCAGTCCTTGGGTGGTTGGTTGATTGGTTGGTTCGTGGGTTAGAACGGCACCGGTCTGCGCCCGCGCGCGACGATCTGCACGGTCGCTGGTTTTCGCAGGAGATGGACACTCGTGCAGCAAGTTGTGGCGGTGTGATGCGGGCTGGTGAGAAAGCATGCGTGCGTCGGTTTTGCTCCAAGGTTACCAATGCGGCGCGCTCGGGATTGCCCGGTGCGGTTGCGTGGGGGAGGCACCCCAGCCGCTTCCTGTATGGTGGGCTGTGGGTTGTGGGGTCCTGGCGTTATGGGTAGGAGAATTTCATCATAGCGCGGTATCTCGCGTGTTCATGAATTTTACGGCTTTTGTGTTGTACGGCTGTTGGAAGTGGGCGTGCGCCTCCGATCCTCCCTTCGCATGGGCGCGTCCGGCCACGCAGATGAACATACTGGAGGCGGAACCCGCCTCGCGCTGGGGGAAGCCCGGCAGCACTTGGCACAACCCCGAGGTGCGCCCCAGGCAGGTTTCCGTGGGTCAAGGTAATAAGGTGGTGGCGGCATGCGCCGTCGGGTTTCGCCTTGTACGCGCCTTTAGCATAGAGCTACATGGTGTGGGAGTGGTGGGTGGGTGCCGGCAGCGGCGGCTGCCCGCGGGACGACCGCGTCCCGTCGACCAGAAGCCCTCAAGACATGTCGAACGTAATCCCTCGTACCAGCGCCAACAAGGTGGAGTCAGGGCGGCTGTGCGCGGTGCACCACCGGCGGCGGCGTTGGTGGCAACGGCACGTTTGAGCAAGTGGCATAGCTGGACATGGATACTGTTGTCCGTTGTCTTTCCGGAAAGCGCATGTCGTGGGGACGTCGTACATTCATCCGGCAGGTGTACGGTATGGTGCGGTACGGTGGACAGCCGCAGGGGGCATCTCTGCGTTTCAGACGCCGCCCATTCCCTGCGTCTCCAGGTCGTCCGGCCTGTACTTGATCCTTACTGGCGGGCGGGGGAGCGCGGGCCTTGTTCACGCGTGCGAGGCTGTTGCTGTTGCGTATGCGCGCCAGTGTTCCGGTGTTTGTGAGGGTGGCTTCTTTTGGAGCGGCAAGTAATGTGCTTGCGTGCCTGGTGCGCGCGCGCCTCCTTGTTCCGGCGAAGCGAGAGTGTTCAATCGAGCGCATGGCATGGCATGCCATGCGTTACGAGTGCGTGACGGAGTGCAGAAGACAGGTATAAAAGGTAGCTGGCAAGAGCATCCTAGCCGTCAGCCCGTGAGGGCCGTATCGGCCGTATCTTGTACGCGCGTTTCGGGCGTGCGTTGGGCAACGCGCAAGGCCGGCGCCCGACAATAAGGTCAATGCCACTGCGTGCTTGGGGGGCGGGAGAGATGCCTGGCGGCATCGCTCGCGCCGCCGTACGCGGGGCCTCATCGCCACGTACGCACACGAACGCCAGCAGGCGGGTGGGGGGGCTGGGCGGCGCCAACGCAATGCCGGGCCCGGACGCTACACTGCGCTCGCGGGCGATCTGCGCGATTGCGATTGTGTGCTGATATGTGCTGATATGTGCTGACGATGGGGCTTAGCTGTTTCATTCATTGAGTTGAGTTCTGGCGGACTGGACGGCTGACGGTGCAGGCCGTGTGGCCCAGTCGCCTCGCTCCGAGGGTTGTGCTTAGGGGCCCTGGGCTGGGCCGGCTGGCAGGCCGCCGGCTGCCTGGCTGCTTGACCCATGCACAACTCATCCCTTGCTTCGGTGAGGTGGAGTTTCGAGCCAGAGCCTTGCCCCTTTGCAGCGCGATGTGCGATTGATGCAAGGGGGCGGAGCAGTCGTGCGCATGACGCGCCGCGGTGCCGCGCGGCCGCGGACGCTCGCGCCGTTGCCTGTATGTTTGTTCTGTCTAAAGACAGTTGGTTTGAAGGTGGTAAACAGGAAACACTGCAATTGGGGAGCCGGTGGTACTACCGCGCTTTGCTGGTGGCTGTATTGGCCTCCGGCAGCGCTATGGCTCCCGGTCTGATGAAAAAAGAGAAACCTGCTCAGAAAGAGGGAGGATGGACCGTCAAGCACTCCGCTCGGTACCCATGAAGAATGTGCGGTGTACGTGAGCGGTTTGTTGCTTATCATGAGAGTGGGTTCCCAAGTGTTAGGGGGGGCTTGCTTGAGGCGGCGGTGGAGGCGGCGGTGCCGGCTCGGAGTGTCCGCTCCGCTTGGCGAGATGCAAACAATGTGCCATTCTCGCAGCGCCGCCAAACCGCAAGCGAACGGTGTAGAAGCTTCCCAAGCCTGCGTGGTCGCTTGGTACTGGTAATTTGTGATCGTATTATTCCATTCATGCATGGGTGGCCTTGCTTGTTGAAAAAAAGTGAGCTGTCTGCGAAGGAAGAGGGAGCCCGCCTCTACGATTATACACGCCCGAAGGCGCGACATGTGAGTAGGTGTAACAATCAGTAGCCATCCGGGAAGTCGCCTTCTCCCGCCTGCTTAGCTTCGGGTGTACACACGACGCTACCCATCACGGCAGCGCATCCCATCCCCCCAAAGCGCATCACATCACGGCATTGCATAGGGTAACCCCAGAGAGAATTCTGGGGCGAATCGGGGGCTACGGTGGTGGTCGCCGCCGAACTAACATGCAGGGACATCGCCCCTTCGACTGCCTCTGGAGCTGGGTCCTACACCGACGCCTTCACTTTCGCGCTTACGCTCGTCGTATGCGTTTTTCTTTCAACACGACGCTGTACAAAACAGCCGGCTGACACAAGACTGGCCCCTTCCACCCCTTCACACCGCTCACGCTGGCTCATGCATATGGTGGCTGACCTACGGTGTTGTTGCTGTCTGTTGCAGGTGTAAGCGCGCTTCCTACAAGAAGCAAACCCATACAAGGTGGTCTCCCAAGGGTGCCAGATGTCATGGTCTGTGTGGCACGGTGCGCGGTGGAGGAGCGCCGCTGGAACCCACCCATCCTCACGATCACAAATGTGTCGGCATTCACACCGCATAGTCGCTCAGTGCGAGGCGTGCTCTTCAGAGTAGACCGTGACCGAGCACGTGGTGGCGGCTGACAAGGGCTGGTTAGCAGTCTGCCTTCGGGGACTGGCCCGAAAGGGTGCATATGGCGCACCGCTTGAATGGATATCAACACATATCGCGGTCGTGCTGCATGATTGGTATGTATCGACAAGCCTAACGGATCGACAAGCCTCATGGACATTCGCGGCATGCACACGCGGGGAGTCACCGGTGAAATAACCGAGATATTGATGCGGATGCAATGTTGCCATACGAATATTACAGAAGCAACGTGTGTGCTCGTGCTTAACGGCCCCGGCACTCGAGTTGGAAGCCCGCGACCAACTGCCGAACGACACCCTCCTTCTCGACACCCGCCGAGGCGGTCCACAATGCAAACCCACCTCAGCGTTGCAATACCCAAACACACAGCTTGCGAATGAATAGCAATAAACATACATAAACCCAACCCACGGGCAGGCAATATGCTTTTCGGCCGCGCACCTCCTGACGCCACCTTGCTGGTCAGTGCTTGCATGTTGTCTCCGCATAAATAAGGCGCGTTCCCTGAGCACGGCCTGCCGCGACCTCTTCCCCAGGCGGAGCTTCAAGAGACGCGCAGTGACATCAAAGCGGAGCTGAATGAGGCTCGAATTGAGGCCCGAGCGCAGCGAAGTAGGCTTGAGGAGGCCTGGTAAGTGGTAGGCGAAGATGCGTTTTCGGCCGCAGTGACATTTGGCATGAAGCCAACGCCTGGGGGCAATCACTCGCAGGTCGTCGTTGGCGGAAAGCGCCGCGGCAGACAGGGCTGCCGTGGAGCAGCTCAGTGACGCCTGCCGCGAACTGTCGCAAACCGCCCGACTGCAAGATGACCTTATCAACTGCTTGAAGGTATAATACAGGCGTGATGCGGGGAAAGCCCCTGCGTTCCTTTCGCGACCAAAACTTGAACGGTCCCTGATGATGCCATGCCCCACGCCCCCTCCTCTCCAGCTCGTGCGGGCACGAGACGAGAAGCTCGACTCCCTAAGACGCAGCCTGGCCGACAGCGATTTCGAAGTGCACCAGCTGCGCATCGCGCTGGAGTGCACGGCGTTCTACAGGTGTGTCTGCATTGAAGCTCCCACCCAGGGTCTGCTTTGCCCCCGCCGGGCGCGCGTGGCGGCGACCAGCCCGGGTTTCACAGACGGTCCGGCCCCGCCGTCGCCCAACGTGCACAACGCCGGGGGGCGCGTACGCGCCACCCGGTGGCCAGTTGCTTCCCACATGCCTGCCGGCCCGGGCATCGCCGTGTCGGCGACGCTCTTTTGCATCACTCTTTCCCCCACCCCGCCTCGCGTTGAACACCCAAACTCCCCCTCCCGGCCCGCGCCTCCCGCACACTGCGCCTCCGCAGCGCCCGGCTGGAGGCGGATCGCTGCCTTGCGGACGGCGTGGTGAGCCGTGTGTGCGCGGAGCTCGAGCGCCTGGCGCGCGTTGCCGACGCCGTGGCGGACGCGGTCGCGGTCGCCGCTGCTGCCTCGGACGCCTCGGACGCTCCGCACGCGCACCCCAGCCCCTTCAAGTCGCGCGGCTGGCCCGGCGTGCAGCTGCGCGACGCCGGCCTCATGCCCGACCGCCGCGGTGGCGGCGGCGGCGACTGCCCCGGCCTGTTGACCGGTCCTGACGACCAGCCCGCCGACACGGGCAGTGACGCCTGCGGCGGCGACGGCGGTGGCGGCGGCAGTCGCGGTGGCGACCACCACCGGCCGCAACAGCGTCACCCCTCACCTCCTTGTGCGTCGTGCGGGGCCCACAGCAGCCCCACAACGGCCGCGCACAGCGAATCGCCAGCCTCCTCACCTGCCGCAGCCGCCGCAGCGGCGGCGGCGGCGGAGGGCTTGGCGCGCGTTCGTGACGATGCGTGCAGTCTGCCGGGCCGCCTGCGGCTGCTGCACAGGGAGGTGCGGCGGCTGCTGTCCGGCGCGCCGCGCGGCGCTGTGGCGGCTGCGGACTGGTCGGGGTTGGGGACGGAGGACGCCGGCGGGTTCAGAGGCAGCGAGGACGGCGGAAGCGCGAGCAGCGGCAACGAGGACGAGGACGGGCGCGAGGGGCTCTGCAGGTCGCCGCCGCGGCCCCCCGCGACGCCGCCCTGGGGGACGCAGAAGCCCCTGCGCGTGCCGCCGCCGCCATCGGACGTCATGGATGCTTCGGCGGCTTCGGGCATGTCCACGGTGTCGGCGGCTGCCGCGATATTGGGGCAGGCGTGCGGGGGGCGCTCCGGCGGCGACGGCAACGGGCCGGCGGCGGCGGCGCCCGCCGCCCGCGGCGCCTCGTACTCGAGCTCCGTGGGTCCCTCTGAGTTCCGGGTCGGGTCGGCTGCTAGCAGCTCCAGCTCGGATGTGATGCTGCCGCCGCCTCCGCCGCAGCTCTCCCTGCCCCCGCTGCCGCTGCCGCTACCGCCGTCAGCGCCGGGTCCCGCAGCGCGGGTGGCGGCAGCCGCAGGCGCCAGCCGTCCCATACCGGGGGACCCCATTCCCGTGTGGACCGGCGCGCCGTGCTGCGCGGCTGGCGCCGCCTGCGGTGGGGCCGGCGGTGGCGGCGGCCGCTGCGCCGCGGGGACGGGCGGCTGCTCGGCCGCCGCCGCGCTGGCCTCCGCCAGGGCGCTCGTGGCGGATGGGCCTCTGGGCGCGGGCTTCTGCGCCGCCGGCGGCAGCGGCCCGCTCTGTGCGCTCTCGCCGTCGGCGTCGCCGCGCGCGGGGCTGTCGGTGACGCTGCCGCCGACGCCGACGCCAGCGGGGCTGGGTCTGCGGGAGACGCTCCAGGGCTGGGCGAGCGACGGCCGCCATCGCGGCGCGGCAGCGGTGGTGCAGGGCCGGCCCATGGTCGGCAGCGGGCTGACCCCGGCATCGCCGGAGCCGCCGCGGCGGCCGCTGCCCCCAGCCGGCGGCGAGCCCTCGGCGCCGGCTGTGCCGCGCCTGCTCCTTGACTCTACGCATGCCGCCATCGGCTGCGTCGGCGTCGACAGCCCGCTCGCCCTTCGCTGCACCCTGGCCGGCGGCACCGCCACCTGCGCTGCCGCGGCAGCCGCCATCACCGCGGAGACCCTGGTCGTCGACGCCGCCGCCGACGGTGATCCCTGTCCCGCCGCAGCGGCGGCGGCCGCCGCTGGCACGGCCGGCGAGGCCCAGGCGCCAAGCTGCTCCCCGCGGGGCAGCGGGCCGCCGCACCCCGCCGCTGGGTGCGACGCTGCTGAGCTCGCCCTCCTG
Source organism: Gonium pectorale (assembly GCA_001584585.1). Taxonomy (NCBI): domain Eukaryota; kingdom Viridiplantae; phylum Chlorophyta; class Chlorophyceae; order Chlamydomonadales; family Volvocaceae; genus Gonium; species Gonium pectorale. Next base: position 194,636 of record LSYV01000006.1, on the reverse strand, counting down.
CGCCTGAGCAACGAGGCCCTCCGGCGTCAGGTGGCGGAGCTGCAGCGCCAGAACGACCTGATGCAGCTGCAGCAGCTGGGCGGGCACGCGGGGCAGCGATCGGCGGGTCACTCCGAGGGCGGCGGCCACGCCGAGCCGGCGCCCCGGGGCGTGTGCGCAGAGGTGAGCCCCCTGGCTGCGCCCTATACTATGGCAGTCTGCCGCCGGGAGCACACCACGGCGGCGCCGCTGGCCCCGCCCGCCGCCGCCGCGCCTCGCGGCGGCGGNGCGGCCGCCAACGACNCTCGCGCCNCGCNCGTCGNGCGCGGCGACGCTCNCGAGCACNGGCNCGAGCGGCCCGTCGGGTCGGTCGAAC
>LSYV01000006.1:107255-155900 GCA_001584585.1 Gonium pectorale | reverse complement strand
GCCGGCCCTCGTACGCGCTCCACTCCCCGACCTCGTCTCGCACACCACGCCCGTCTCCACCCCCTCCCCCGCCTCCCTCCCACGCCACCCACCCGCACCTCCCCCCCCCGGCCCTTCGCAGGCGCTGCTGTACATTCCGGAGCGCGCCGACGTACGGCCGCCGCTGCACACGCTGGTGGTCGACTACTCTGCGGTGTACGGCACGGACTGCCCCGCCGTGGACACCATCGTACTGTGCGCGGACCTGGGCGAGCGGCTCAGCTGGGAGGACCACCAGCAGTTCCTGGTGGGTAGGGGGTTAAATGGCGTGTTGGGGGTTGGGAGGGGTAGGGCGGCGACCGACTCGATGTCTGAACACGTTCAGCGTTCTGTTCTCAGTTCTGTTCACGAACAGCGCATTGTGTTGAGTCGCCGACCGAAGGCTCGGGTGTGGGTGCGGGCTGTGCTGCGGACGGATTCCGACTCTGGCCGTGCTAGCTGGCGGTCCAGCGACCCAGCGAGGCGGTCGGGGCTCTTCATGAGCCTGATTTATAGTGCATACCAGCGTACGACGGAGGGGTGTCAAAACATGATGTCCGTATATCTTCGAAAGCGACGATCCCCTCCACGCAGGGTCGCCTGCGCCGCGACGGCACCGCCGTCTACCCGAGCATGGAGCTGCTCCGCCGCGCCGCACTGGGCGGCGGCGTGCGGCAGTGGGAGCAGCGCCGGCGGCGGCGCGAGGACCGCCAGCGGGCCGCGGTGGAGGCGGTGCTGGCGCCACATGTGGCGCCGGCGGCGACGCCGAACAGCGCCGCCGCTGCTGCCGACGGCGGCGACGCGACGACGGCGGCGGCGCGGGAGCTGCTGCGGCTGGTCCGCCCCGGCAACTTCACTCGCTCCGACGTGGGCAGGCTTGTGCTGGCGGCGGCGCTGCGGGACCTGGTGGCCCCCGCGCCGCCGCTGGCGGGCGACGCCGCCACGGCGGACGCCGCCGCCGCCGCGGTGGCGGAGGCGCCGGAGCGGGAGCTGGGCGTGGCGGCGGTCAAGCGACTGCAGCGCTGGGGCCGGACCAGCCCCGTGGGGATCCTGGAGAGGCTGCGGCTAGAGCGGCCTGGGGAGCAGCGGCGGCTGGTCGAGGCTCTGGAGGAGCTGTGCGTGGCGGCGCCGGAAGACGGCGGCGCGGCGGCGGCGCCGCCGCCAGCGACGGCGCGGCTGCTGCCGTTTGCGGCGCGGCTGCTGCAGGAGCTGGCCAACGAGGACCTGGTGGAGAGGCCGGCGCTGGACGAGTGGTGCGCGGAGGCGGAGCGGCGGGCAGGCCCCACGGGCGGGCCGCCGCCGGCCGCCGGCAGCGCGGCGGCGCGGGGCGCGGCGTTCCGGCAGGCGGCGGTGCGGGTGCGGGACTGGCTGGCGGAGAACGAGTCTGATGAGGAGGGCGAGGGCAGCGATGAGGAGTGAGGGGGAGGCGGAGGAATGGGCACAACAGTGTAGCGCGGTCTGCCGCCGGGTGCTGCGGTGATGTCCGTCTAAATGTCGGGGGGTGCTGCGGGGGTGACCCGAAAGGCGTCGTGTGGCAGCACACGTGCGGCGAGCCGGCGACTCGGCGAGGCGACGTGGCGACCGGCGGCCCTGAGGAACGGCCGGCGTGGGTGCTGAGAGGTTGCGGTGGCGGCAGTCGCTATGGGGCACCTGGCCCATCCAGGTTTTGCCCCCTGCGGTACCCTTTGGCCAGTCCTCCGCGCAACAACGGGACTAGATAGCCGGACTCTGCAGGTTTTGGCGCAGGTTCATTTTTGCAGGTTTTGCCGGAGGCCGGTACGGGCCTTGGCTGAAGTGCGAGTCCCGGGCTGCATGTCATTTAGAGCTACCAACGGACGCCAAGCACTTGGCGAGGTGTGTTTGCGCCTGCTCGGCTCGAGGTTCGAAGCAGGGTTACCGGCATGCTCCCCCTTACCGGTGTCAGGTTACAGGTTACACGTCCGTTAAAGCCGGGGGGGGGGCATGGACGTAGCAGTAGCTGCACGTGACTGTCTGCTGCAGTCGGGCGTAGAAGGAACGCACGGGTACGGGACTTGCCGGCCGTGGAGTGCAAGAAGGCCGCCGTGTGAACGCTATGCTGAGTGCTATCGCAGCGAGTGAGGTTTGGTGGTTACGAGCCTTCAGTCCGCGCTCGGTGCGCAGCGCGGACCCTCATCCTGGCCCTCACGGTAGCGGCCGTTCGGGACACGGCTTTCACAGCCTCCGCCGCCCGCCTCGCGCCCGCCCTCCGCGCACCGCCACACCACACGTCCGCCGGCACCGCCACAACCGCCACAACCGCCACAACCGCCGCCGCGCAAGCAAGCTTAACGCCAAGCGTTCGCCGACCTCCAGCCATAGCGTTGAGGGTATCGATCGGCACGGCCCATCAAAGTGCTGCGTCGTTACGACACCGCCACAAGCAGAATCGCTGATTCGCTGTGCTACGTCCCGTCTATCTGGGGCATGGGGCGGCGGCGGGGCAGCGAAGCGACGCGAGCGCCTGCCATTCCCTGCGTTGCGCGCCACGCCCTTGAAACCACAGCTGCAAACACCGTTGGGGGGGGATCGCAACCACAAGCTCTATCTGGCTCTCCGGGGACACACGCGAGGCCGCCTGTCGACGGCCGCTTGCCGCCGCGCTCGGCTGGAGCACCTTCACGCCAGCGCAGGCACCACCGTGGGTGGGGGGGGGGCACCACCGTGGGCACCACCGTGGGGGGGGGGGCACCACCCGCGTTCCACCCCGGTATCCCCCGGTATCCCCCGCCACACCGCAGCTTCACCGCCTGCACGCCAGCCAAGCAACTGCACACCGTTCGTTCACCCGCCGCCGCAGCGCTCTGGATGTAGCCCGAAGTCTGTCCCAACCAGCGCGTGTCGCGAGCTGAGCTCCGCAGCGGCCCCCCATCCTGTGCTCGCCACCGCCTTCTCCACTACCCCCTGTCCTCCACCATAGTGATGCACCCCAATCAAAAAAACTCTCGAGCCCGTCCCCCGGCCCCGCCATACTGCTGGCATGCCGAAACTCGCGCATTCAATCCGCCCCTCCCCGGGCCCCTCACTTTTCCTCCCCTTGGTCCGCCGTGATGACCTTGATGCGGTGTTCACTGGGGTCAAATGTACGGCATCTGTTCTCCTCGTCGTAAGATGTACCGTAAGCAACAAGCTGCTTTCAATGCCCCGTGCCGTACCGCCCTCCTCCCTAACGCGGGCCTCAATCCGCAGCTCAAGCTGTTGAGCTTATGCCTTTGCTTGCGAGACCAGGGAGACTGACATGCGGGAGGCGGCTACCATACAAAGGTGACCATCCGTACTCCTTTTGACCACCCTGCGACCGGCCGAACTGCTTGCTCGGTTAGATCTCGGTTGCCACGCGATGCTGTCCATTTAGCAGTTACTTGATCAGCGGCCGTTATTGTTTTCTCAAGCCCAGTGTTCTCTCGTAGATGCATTCTCGCGCTGTCGTCTTGATCCTTCGTTGTTACTCCAAGGTCTGGATACAGCCGGTTGGGCGGGCTGGGCGCACATCTGTATGGTAACCGCTGAGCGCCGTCGGACCGGTGGCCAGGACGACGACACAAACCTCGCGGTGACGACCGCCCGGGACACGGCTTTACAGCTTCCGCCGCCCGCCTAGCTGGTGCTTCACGCACCGCCAGCCACAATCCCCCCAAAAACAATCCGCCGTCACTGCCACCGCTGCCGCCGGACCGGCAAACAGCTCAGGCGTTCAAATATCCTCTCGCCACAGCGATGGCGGACATGGCAAACATGACCCAAATGCATTGCCGCTCAGTCACACAACCGCCGCAGCTAGCACGCAGTGTCAGCACGCGGTGCCGTCAGCACATTGGATCCAACCCGGATCATGGAGCAGCGGCCTAGCTCCTGAGCCGTTCCCCGCGACTCCTGCTAGCACTAGCCACCGCCCGCCAGCACTGGGGGGAGGCGTCTGCAGCCGGAAGCCGAAGCCGGCAGCCCGGACTCTTCGACGACCCACGGGTCACCGCCTCTCGCGTCACACCATGCGCCAGCGCAGGCACCCGGGTTGGGTTTCCATGTCGGCGCCCCTTGCCACTCCGCAACTTCACCGCATGCCTGCCAACCAGCCAACTGCACACCTGACGTTGACATACCGCGCTGTCGGGTTTAGCAAGGCATCTGTCCCAACCATCGCCTTTCGCCGTGCGCGCTGAGCTCCGCTGCACTCCTCCAGGTGGGCCCAGCTCTCGCCAGCGTCTCTTCCGTGACCCCCCCACCAGTCCTCCACCATGAGTGAAGAAGGCCCCCATCCGCAGCCCCGGAGCCCATCCGCAGCCCTGGAGCCCATCCGCAACCCCGGAGCCCATCCGCGACCCTGGAGACCATCCGCAGCCCTCCCGCCACGCTGCTGGCACGTACGTCCGCATGGACACCCGCACATCCTGGTCACCCCTCCCCGGGCCCTCAGGCCCTCACTTCTCCTCCCCGACCTTTTTGATCTCCGCCACGTTGAACACCTCGCCCGCGCTGCCGAACAGCGCCAGCTTGCACAGCTTGGTGGTCTCCTCGTCGCCCTGGTTGCTCTCCACAAAGACTGTGTGAGCATGGGGGGGGACGGTGGGTAGGACGCGGGGGGGGGGGCAGTCGAGAGGGGTCGATAGGGTTTCGGTTTTGGCAGAGCCCAGTCGCAAGAGCTGCGTTGTACTTGTCGTGAGGAAGGGAGATACTGAATGAGGCGGACAGCGTGGGGGCGGACGGCGTGCTGGTTGCTCTCCCCGCCTGCGCGTCATCCTGGCCAGCCCGAGCCTAAGCCCCAGCTGGGCGCTGAACCCCGGCCTGGCCGGGAGCGACGGCGGAGCTGTTTGTCAGGATCTGAGGCCCTTCGAGCCATGCACGCCAGGTAAGGGCAGCGGCGCCGCCCTTGGCCGAGCAGTCGGGAGCCCCCTCCCGCCCCCGGGGCCATCCAGCCCGACATTGTAGCGCCACCCGCCTGGCACCCCACGCCTCCACCGACCCGCGGGTCCTGTCCCACGCCACCGTACCGCCGGCCTGCCAACCTAACATCTTGCCCCAAGGTGGCCCCGTGCCTTGGCGTCCCTTAGCTGGCTGCTTTCCCCCGCGTTCTCAACGGGCCTGGATCATGGGCCAGGGCCCGCAGGTTCGCGCCATATGTCACTCAATGACGTGCAATCGCAACCCCGGCCTGGCCCAACCCAGCCGACCCCCGTGGGCCAGGACCATGTCACTCACTGCTGAGCACGTCCACGTTGTTGAACTTGACCAGCTTCAGTGGCAGCTGCTCGCCCTTGGCCAGCTGGGCCGGCGTCAGCTCCAGCTCCTGGGCGCACGGCACGGAGCCCGTGTCGCTGAACCTGTGAGCACAGACGCAGGGCGAGCTTATGTCACGGGCACTTCCCCCTGCCAAGTTTCAATCACTCGAACCGTTACGGGCTTCTTGGGCATGAGCTGGGCACGCCCGCGCCCGTGGCAGAACCTGCTGGACAGAGAGCAGGTATGGCGCTGGGACGGGGGAGCGAAAGCGGATGAGGAGCCGGGCCCGATTTCGGGCCAAGGCGGGGGGGGGGCAACCCGACGCGCTGCAATGCGACTGTGGCGAGGCGGTGAATGTGCGCCACAGGGACAGGGACGCGCGGCATCATGCCGCCAGGGGGAGGGGGATGCGGGGTGGCCACGCACAGCCTGGAGTCACGCCTCGGGCGGCCCGCGCCGCCATATGCCGCTGGGAACACCGAGAGAGGAGTCCCCGGTACGGAGTCCCCACGCGCGGACCGTAGTTCCGCCTCACCCCGCCCGGTGCAGGCTCCTTGGCTCGCCCGCCCCGATGACACCCAAATGTCGCGAGTCACCCCGAGCGCAGTGAGTGCCCAAACACCAAGGGCCCCTGCGAGTGCTGGCGGTGTCCTTCCGCCACGTGCCTGCCCCCTTCTCAGTGTCCCGCGAGCAGCCATTGGCCCATGAGCCCGACTGCGGGATCGCTTCCCCTTCCGCATGCCCTCGAACCCACGCCCTTCGAGAGCCCACTTGCGGCCGGGGCCCAGGGGCTGCTAGTGCCCAGGGGTGCTGACCCGACCGCACAGCACGGCGGCCAGCGCGCGGCGCAGCTCCCTCCAGTGCCCTTCCTCGCCTTACGGTGACGGCTCCCCCTCCCGTCCCCGCCCTCACCCCATGTGCGGGCGGTTGGCGTAGAGCTTGATGCGCTTGGGCGCCTTGGCCTCCTCGACCGCCTTGATGACTATGCCCTGCAGCCGCACGCGCTGGTGGAAGCGAACGTTGAGCAGCAGCTGCTCGTCCGTGTCGCTCTCCAGGTACAGCTCGTCCTGCTCGCGGTAGCCCTGGGCGGCGCAGTGGACCGGAGGCGGGGTGGAGGGGAGGGAAGGGTAAAGGGTGTGGTCTTGGGCTCAAGATGCCATGTGGCGATTCTATATGTTTGGTTACTTTGAGACAGAAGGGGTAATGGGGTGATGGGGGAGTTCGAGCGGAAGGGTAGGGTGCCCCACAGGGCGCCTTGGTGCCCCTACAGTCCTGATGCATCAGCTCGGCGTATCGTTGCCAAAGTAGAGAGCGAGTGCGAGAACAATGTGACTAGGTTAGGGAGGTATAGAAGGCGAGGGAAGGGTGGGTGGAGGGCTATGGCCCGTGGGCTGACTGCGTACAGGGGCAATGGAGGGAGGTGGAGACTTGTACCCCCACACCTGCTTCAGCACATTATCGGCCCCGTGGCCCGGAGCATGGTTCAGGCACTCGAGGGACGCGAAGTCAATGTGCTCCAAGAGGTCCTTGGCCATCACGGTACAGCAGCAGCGGCAGCAGTGCAGGGCGGGAGAGGTGGGGAGGCGGGCACCACGATAGGCACCAGGACCTATTTAATCTGCTTGTTGCAGATCTGGAGAGGCCTGTACGGCCTGGGGCTCGATGGCGATAGGTGCAAGGGAGACAAGACGGGATCGAGATGTGGAATGGCCAAAGCAGATGGTCCAACAGTGTACCTAGTGGTTGATGCTTGTCATGCACAATGCACCTATATGCCAAAGCAACTACTTGCATGCCTTCCGGTCCGATTCAAAACCGTTGTACACGACCGGGTTGTCCGAGCATCCGGCGACCACTGTTTCACCCCTCTTTATGTTATCCTGATAAAAGTGCTTCTGCTTGAATTGCATTTTCATTTCACGCAAGCCGTCTCCGACACTTGAGCGACACCCAAAACTTGACGCACCCAAACCTTGATACATTGCGCAAATCAGTCAGGTTTTTATTCCAATTATTTAAGCTCTGGTACCCCTAGTTGCCGCTATAACAAGGGCTGCTGACGTGGGGCAACTGTGATTACTCGCTCTCCTAATTGCGGCGCCCGTAAGCAAGGCCAGCGCTATCGGCCGTCCTGGCGCGATGGGGCGCTGCAGGACGGCCTTCAACGCCTATTCCGTCAAGTTCAGCCCCTTCTTTGAAGGCCGCATAGCTGTCGCCACGGCCCAGAACTTTGGCATTATAGGCAATGGCAAGCAGCACGTCTTTGAGGTGGGTGTGCGGGAAGGGTGTGCCCCGGCACGCCATCATCAAAACAGCCTTTTGGGGGTGGGGTTTCGGGTGCAAGGCTGCGGTGATGTTCTCAATGGGGCTGGCTGTCTGCGTGCGCCGGGAGGTGACTGCATGAGGGCATGCCCGCGTACGCGAGCCTCAAGTTGGAATGCCGACAGCTTCGGCGGGAGGGGCTTACAAAGGCCCGTGCCGTGGCTCGGTGCCCCGCCTTCGCACACAGCGCCACTCCCGATGCTGCGTGTACTTCCCTCTCCTGCTCCGCCCGCACCTGGTGCACCAGCACGTGGTGTGGCAGGGCACTGGCATGCCCGGCCATCATCCGCCGCATGCCTTAAGCTGCATGGTCGCCGTCCAGCTGCGCAGCAGCCCTTGCCCTGCGCGCTGTCACCTCCCCCCTTCCGCAATCTGCACCCGCATCCGCCCCTTGGCCGCCCGGCCGCCCCAGGTGTCCCCTCATGGCGCCATGGTGGAGGTGGCCCAGTACGACACGCAGGACGGGCTGTACGACTGCGCCTGGAGCGAGGCCAACGAGAACATTCTGGTGGCTGCCTCGGGGGACGGCTCCATAAAGGTAGGCGGCCGGGTGTCCGGATGTGCGGTGCGGCGGGTTGCGGTGCGGCGCTGCGGGAGGTGGTTGTACGTGGCTTCCCGCGGCGTAGGTCGCCAGGGGCTCCAGAGGAGGGCGGGGGTGGGGCCCGGGAAGCGGGAAGGGAGAGGGTGGGGGCGGGGAAGGGCTGCGGAGGAGGGGCAGCACAAGAACACGGATAGCACAGTGCTGGTGCGCCGCCCGAGCAGTATTGGGGGCTCTCATGGCCACCACGCGCTACCGATACCTACGCCACTGGATGCGCGGGCGGGGGAGGGGGACATTCAGGCGGCGGCGATGGGCTGGGGGCGAAGGGTGCCCGCGGCGGCGCCCGTCCTCTTGGCGCTGACGTGTTTGGGTGTTCGGGTGAGGAGGGGCGGCGCGGCGGGCGGGCAGCGCGCCGTGCGCGCAGGGGCAGCCGGGGGACGCGGTTGGCTCGGGGAGGGGCGGGGAGGGGCTGGGCAGGGCGGGGAGGGGGGCTGTGTATGCGGCCCGACCGTGTGGCGCCGCAGGACTTGGGGGGGCTGCTGCGGGTCCAGGGGAGGCGAAGGCGCTCGCCGCTTTCGGGCGCTTGTGGCGCAGCCCTGATTTGCTTAGGGCCGCATGCGGCAGGGGGCCGCAGGAGCTGGCGCATGGGAGCCCGGCAACGGCACCGGGGGTTGGGCTGGGCTGGGCTGCCTGCGGGTCAGCCAGCGCTCTGCCGGCGCCAGCCAGCCCCAGACGCACCCCAACCCCCAGTCAGGCCGCCATGTGACGCTGCGGCCCTGCTCTTCTCCCGACCCCGCCGCTGGTTTTCCTCCGCCAGGTGTACGACACGGCGCTGCCGCCCGCTGCCAACCCTGTCAGGGGCTTCAAGGAGCACCGGCACGAGGTGGGCGTTTTGCAGGGGGAGGGAGGTTTTTCGCGCGACGTGCTCAGTGTGAATGCGCTAGTGTGTGTTTTGGACTGGGGCTTGGCGTGGGGCGTATGTGTTGGAGGCGGAGGGGCTTGATGTTTGTATGCGCCGACGAAGGGGCGGCGAAGAGCCCATCGCGCCTTGGTCCACTGACCTCCCCTGGCCCCCTGCGCTCCGCCCCTCACTGCAATACACCCCCCACCACACACACACATACACACGCGCCTCATTTTCACTTTCCCATGACCAACACATACACCCTGCCCCGCCTGCCCCCTACCCCCCCCCTTTGCCCCCTTGTACCAGTGCTGCTCCCTAGCGTGGAACCCCTCGTCCGCCAAGCGGGAGCTGTTCCTGTCCTCCTCGTGGGACGACACCATCAAGCTGTGGAGCCTGGCCGCCCCCGGATCGCTGCGCACATTCGCGGGGCACACCTACTGCGTCTACCACGTGGCGTGGTGGGTGCCGGCGGGTGTGGGGGGGGGGCTTAAGGGGGGAGCGCGGGGGCGGGGGGGGGTGGAGAGCGCGGGGGCAGAGCGCAGTGGCACGGGGCGCCGGGCCTGTGTGCGGGCCCGGGGGAGGGGCGGGGGCGTGTGCGGGCCCGCAGGGGGGAGGGCCCGGGGGCGGGCGCGGGGATGCAGGGTCCGGGCCGCGGGGCGGCTGGCGTCCGGGCATTCGCGTGTGTGTGGTGGGGGGGGGAGAGAGGGCGGGGACGGTGGGCGGGGTAGTGGGCGACTGCGCGGGATGGCGGCTGAGCGGGGGTGGCGGCGGCAAGGGCGGGGGGCAAGCTCCGGTCGCTGCCTTGCGCTTCCACGCCCGCCTTGCAGCCCACTCCCGCACTCCCAAACCCAATCCCAGCCTGCCCCCACCCCGGAGGCGTTGCCTAGGCCCCGCACGAGGTGCCGGCTGCGCCACGCCCCCTCAAGCGCCCCCTCCTCCTCGCCTCCCCCTCCGTCCGCGGTCCCATGCTCGTCGGCCGTCGCTCAGCTTACCCACCGACTCGATCCGACGCCCCTCCCCCCCCCTCCCCCCTCCGCCCCACAGGAACCCCCAGCAGCCCGAGGTGTTTCTGTCGGCGTCCGGCGACACCACGGTGCGAGTGTGGGACCTGCGGCAGCCCGCCCCCTCGCTGGTGCTCCCCGCACACGGATACGAGGTACGGCACGAGTACGGAATACGGCAACACGTGCGCACATACCCGCTTGCCAAGCAGACGGGTTGGAGCGTGCACGGGTGTGAGTCGGCTTGGCAGGCGGGGGAAAGCTTCGCCCACGGCCAAGGGTCGGGGTTCGGGGGTGGGTGGTCGGGGGTCGGGAGCTGGCGGGGGAATCGAAGCAGACTGAGAGGGGAGGAGCAGGGGAGCGTCGGTTTTGCAGCCGCCGGCGCGGGTCGGTGGTGGCCTTGGCTGGTGGGGCTGGCGTGGGCGGGGAGGGGGAGTGTCAATCCCGCTGGTGTCTTGCCGGCCTCCCGTGTCATGCCCGGCGTGTGCAACGACCTGTTCCGCTCCGGCTCCGGTTTTTGTAGGGCTTCGGTTGTTGTAGGGTTTCGGTTTTTGTAGGGCTTCGATTGTTGTAGGGCTTCGATTGTTGTAGGGCTTCGGTTGTTGTAGGGTTTCGGTTTTTGTAGGGCTTCGATTGTTGTAGGGCTTCGGTTGTTGCAGGGCGTTGAGCCCCGGCCCCCTCTGGCCCAATCAACCGCCTCTCCTCCCTCCACCCCCCATCCCCGCCGGGCGGGCCGGCGGGTCGGCCGCGCGCGCACAGGTGCTCGCCGCCGACTGGTGCAAGTACAACGACTGCATGCTCGCGACGGGCAGCGTGGACAAGAGCATCAAGCTGTGGGACGTGCGGAGGCCCGGCAGGGAGCTGGCGGTCATCAACGGACACAGGTGGAGGGGGCAAGGGGGGCGGGGGGCAGGGAAGAGCGGAGCCGGGGGGGGAGGGGACGGTCGGGCGGGCGGGAGGCGGCGCGGCCGCGCGGTTGCCGTCTTGCTAATGGACGTGTTTTGGTCCCGGGTTTTGTCACGGTCAGGGGGGGTGGGGGTAAAGGGGGGTCGGTCCCTCATCCCTCATCCCGGGTCTCAAGGGTTTCAAGTCATACGGCGCATTGGCCACACGGGCGGGCCGCACGGGCGACATCGCGCGACCGCCGCCCGCTACGCTGCCTCGCGGCTGAACCGCTACTGTGGCTTACGCCTGTGCTCACCAGCGGCCGCTCCCCTCCCCCCCTGTATATCCGCACCTCCGCCTGCCCCAACCCCAACCCCCACACCTTCGCCTCCCCCCTCCCGTCCCACGTCATCAGTCAGCTTTTGCCCACGGACTGAATAACTCCCCCCTCCCCCCTCCCCCCTCCCCCACGACAGCTACGCCGTACGACGCGTGCTGTTCTCGCCCTTCTCGGCGTCCCTGCTGCTCTCGTGCTCGTACGACATGACCGTCAAGCTGTGGGACACGGCGTCGCCGGCGGCGGCGCAGGGCGTGCCGCTGCGGTCGTGGGACCACCACTCGGAGTTTGCGGTGGGCATCGACTTCTCGGCGCGGGTGGAGGGCACGATCGCCAGCGCGGGCTGGGACGAGAGCGTGTGGGTCTGGGACCAGCGGGGCTTCCCCTCGCCGTGAGCGGACGAGGCGGGGCGGGGGCGGGGCGCAGGAGGGCGCGTTGGGGTGGGGCGGGGCAGGGCAGGGGCAGGGGCGGGCAATGGCCAAAGGATTGCCCATTGCCGGGGGCGGAGGTGTGTGTGGGGGGGAGCGGAGGGGGGTGTATGAGCAGGGAAAGGAGCGCGGGGCGCGGGGGCGTAGGGCGCAGGAGCTTAGGGGCGCCGGGGATGTACGGCGCCGCAGGGGCCAGGAGCTGGGGCCACGGACGCTACGCATGCGCGCGTCCGTACCTCGGCTTTGCTCCCGGATTGGTGGGCGCCACTTGCTTAGGGCGGCCACGGTCGTGAGGGCCGGAGAGGTTCGCACCATGCGGACCTGGCGTTCCCCAATCTCTTGGCTCGCACTGGGCCGCTCCTGGCGGCGGCGGCGGCACGGCGCTGTCGGTGCCGGTTGTGGTGGTGGAGGTGCTGTATCCATGGGGGTATGAGCCGTACGCCGTACAGGCGCGGGCGCAGGAGCTTGTGCGCACCGAACTTGGTTGCGGGCGTGTTCTTATCCAAGGCGGCCGGCTGGGACCTGACCTGGTCGGGCCGGGCCGGAGCTGGGGGAGGCGCCGGCGCCATGCCGCGAAGGCAAACGTGGCTGCCGCGGGTCGTAGGTCGCGGGATGCGGGGGCCGGCGCGCTGCCGGTTGAGAGTCGTGCCCCCGTGCGGTGGGGTTATGTGGTACGGTACGTTGGTGGCATGGCGTTGGATTGCAGGCGGGCGGCGGTCGGACGGATGCTGGGCAGGGCAGGGCAGGACGGCCGGAGGCGCAGGCCTTGACGACAGCTAGCCATGGAGGCGATGATGAGTGAAAAAGAGAAATGAGTGATGCCACCGTCTCATGGTCTTGGCCGGGTTCGGGGCCACCGAGTGGGCGCAACGAACATGCGAAGTGTACGACCATACATGACCGCACGGCACCGTATGGCACCCGAGGGTAGGTGCTGGGCCTGGGACTCTGGGAGTGTGCCCCTCCACGGCCTCGGGACAGTGCCGCCCTGCAAGGTCAGTAGTGCCATTCCCCAGATTCCCCCGGCCCTGGCACGTTGAGACAACCGGAGTGCCCGGCGCGTAGAGGGGAAAGCAATCACCGGCTGCCGTACTAGACCGTTCGTGCGCACGAGCTTGGACTCGCTGCCACGCGCTGCGTGCCGCCATGCCGTGCCGTGTCGTCGCGGGCGCGAGCTCGGGGCATCGGGAGCGGGAGGGGGCATCCATCTCCCCCGCCAGCTACCTGTCCTCCATCGCCGTCCGCCCACCCATCCGCCCGACGGCGGCTCGGCCTCAAAGCGCCTCTTACGACAGCACCCAGTCACACGTCCGTCAACACCTCCCGTGTGTGGGGGGTAGAGGGGTTCAGGTATAGGGAAAGGCGTTCTCACCAGACAGGCCTGAGGCGCATGCCGAGGCGGGCCGGGGCATGGACGAAAGGGATGAAACGGGAGATAATGGGGTGGTGCAGGGGGGCAGGGGGGCATCGTCGCCGTCTCTTCCTCGCTTCAGCAACCTGACGCACGTCGCCAGGTACCGCTGTGGCGTGCCTAGTGTCCCAGGCCGCTTGTAGACCGGCTGCCACCGCAGCGGGTGGGGGTGCGGCCTCCAGACGGTGCCTACCAGCGTGCCTACCAGTGACCACACTGCTCAGGCGCGCCTTCAAGCTCATGGCCACTGCCGCGCTCCCGCCACCGCGTCCGCCTCCTCCTCACGCACCAAGCCCCGCGCACCGTCCGCTTGCAACACCATCACCAACACCAAACCCTCTCGTGCGGGGCCGCAACAACGCCATCGCCCCAGCACGTCCTCGGCGGTCTCGGCGGTAGCCCTCCCAACAAGCTCTCGACACGCCTTCACGCACCGCTGGGCCGTTCGGCCCCCACATACCGGCGCCCTCTCCAGTCCGCCCGTCCCCCACCCCCGCTCCATTCCTCCTACTACGCCTCTCCCCAGTGCCATGGCCCTCCCCTCCCCTACACATGCGCCCCTGGCTTGTCCACCGAGAGCGCCTTCCACCCTCAGAGACCTCACTCCACGCACCCGCTCCCCCCTCAGTTCCAGGCCAGTGCTGCGCGCTCGGCCCAGTACTGCTCCGCCGGCTGAACCAGCTCCGAGATGAGGGCGGCCACGTCCTCCTCCTGGTTTCGGGGCGGGCCGCACCGGACCGGTCGGGTCAAGTAGGGCAGTGCAAGGGAACGGCAGGTTTGGAGTGCTAGGGCGCAAGCAAATTCAGGCGCGCGTCAGGGGCAGCACCCGCCCGGGGAGGAACCAGGCGAGGATCCAACACCTGAGGGTCCGCATGCCAGGTAAGAGGGGCACAGCCCCACATCCGCATCCCGCATCGCCTGGCGAGCACGCGCGGGTCACCGACGGACACCTACCCAGGCGGCGAGGCGCCTGTCCGACACCACGCCCCCCTCCGGCCCCACGAGCCCCGCCCGGCCCCGCCCTTCCCTCCGCTCCTTGCAGCGGCCACGCGGCACCGGCGCGACGAACTACGGAAATGCACACCGCCAGTCCACTAGGGCCCGCAACCCCAACCCCTGCAGCCGGCTCGGCTAGCAAGCGTCGCAGCGGAACCCGCACCGTCAGGCGGCCTGCCAGCTCCAGTGCCGCCGCGTTGGACGCCAGCTGCTCCGCCGTGGTCGCGCCCGACAGAACCATGGGTCGGAAGGGCTGGCGGATGACGCACGCCAGGGCCAGGGCGTCCACGGTCGTCGCATACTGCGGCGGGGCGGGAGAGAGGGGTTGGGGGGAGGGGGCTTGGCGTGCGCAGCAGGTGGCGATACAGGGGGGGGCCTTCCCCTGGATAAGGGACAGACCCGTGGGTCGGAAGGGCTGCAGGGTCCCAGGGTTGTAATCGAAAGGCTGCCGTACGGTTGCGTGGGTACGGTAGCTGTCCATTACGATAGGACTGGGGGGTGGGGCCACGGCGATGCAGTGGTGAGAGGTAAGGAGGGTCGTGGAAAGGGCGGCGAAGGGGGGGGGGCAATGGCACCGGCATAACCACCGCATTGTTGTACGGTATGACCACCGCGTCCTTGTTGGCCGTGCCTTTGGGTCCTGCAGCCTGCCTCCAGATCTCCCGCCCACAGCCCCATCCGCACAACCATAGCTGGCTATTGATTCCCGAACTCCACCCAGCCCTGGCCTCCCCACCCCAACCCCCACCTCAGCCCCGTGCCCGCACCTTGTCCGCCACTCGCTGCAGCGCCGCTAGCCGGGGCGCGAAGGCGGGGCTGTCGTTGCGCGGCGTGAGGCGGCCGTTGGCGAGGCCCTCCTTGACGATTACCGACATGCCCGCGGCGTGGGCCTCCAGCAGCGCGGGGCCTGCGAGGCGAGGGCGAAGAGGGCGGGGGGTCAGAGATGTGGAAGGCGTTCTTGTGAGAATGACCGGAGGCGAATGCCATCCCGAGCTGTTGCAGCCTGCGGGGGCCGGGGGCGGGGTGCGGGGGGGGCGGGAGCGGGGGCGGGGGCGGGGGCGCGGGGTGCCGGATGTGGCACGTACATCGGCCTTCATTGGGACGAACGTGTCTGGGCGGGCAAAACCTGCAGCCCCACCTCTCGCCCCCGCGCCAGCCGCCCTCGCATCTCGGCCCCTGCGCCCCTGCCGTCGCAACCCCCGCCAGGCCGTGCGGTCCGCATGCCACGTGAACCGCTGGTTCGCACCCCCACACGAACGACCCAACATACCCCCCCCCCCTCCGCGATCCCTCGGGCAGCTTGTGGCCGCGAACCCGTTCCCCGCCGTATCCCCCCCGTGCAACTGCTGCCGTGCACTGTCCCCGCCCCCCGCCTGCCATGCGTCACCGCCATCACCACTGCCTTGGGGCTGCGCGTTCCCCGCCCGCTGGGATCTCCCCGACCCCTCCACCGCCTGCGCCGCGCACTTGCCCGCATCCGCCCTCGCATGCCATAACCGCCGCACCCGCCGCATCCGCGCAGGATGACACGGCCGGCCTCCAAGCCCCAGTCGCCTTGTAGGGATAACGCCCACGCCTGGCTCCCTGCTTGCATAGCTACCTGGCGCCCCCCCCCACTGCGTCTGGCGCCCTGTGCCCCTCCCCCTCCCCAGCTCCCCCCCCCACCCGCAGACGTCTCCAGCAGGTTGAAGGTGGCCTGCACGCAGTCGAAGAGGGGCGCCCCGTCCGACATGCGGACCGACATGGCCTTGCGCAGCGTGGCGGCCTGCTGCACGCCTGCAAGGGGGGTGGGGCGGGGGCTGGATGGAAAGGGTGTTGAGTGACATCAGGTTGACATCACGGGTGCGCATCCAGCAGCACTCGCTCGTACCCACAAGTGGGTAGCAGGGGGGGAGGGGCGGGGGCTTCTCAGTGGGCCAGCCCCGCCAGCCCCGCCCATCCCCAATGCCGATACTGTCTTGTGGACGCGCTATGCGGACGGGTGAGCTGAATTGCCGAGTGGGGTGCAGATCCCCGTTGCACGCACCCGCGCCCCCAGCTCCCGCCTCCCGCCGCCCCAACTGCCGCCTCCCGCAAGCCTCCTGGCACGCGCCGCCGCCCCGACTGCAGCTCACCCGACAGCGAGAGGCCCATCATCCAGCCGCGCTGCTTCTTCAATGCTTCAAGCTCCGCCAGGACGTCAGCTGCGGGGATGTTGTGCAGCGGAGCGGGACGACGCGCACGGGGTGGGTGTGTGAGTTCGATGAGCTCGTGCATACAAGTTCAATGACGGTGTGTGTGTGTGTGTTGTTACAGCTCCGAGCCGACGCTGGCCTGGGGCGCTACCCGCCTCAATGCCAGATCACCTCAACGCGGCGAGGCGAGGGGTGTGGGAGACCGCTGTTCCCCCTTGCTCAGCCCCAAGGGACAGCCTGCAGCCTTAAGCCACTGCAGCTGCCCAGCAAAACCGTGTGTGTAGAAGGTCTCCTCGTCAAAAATGGAGCCGCTGGCGGTACTCTCAGCAGCTGGAAGACCGACCACGCCGCTCTGACCACACCGAAGAAGCCGTTCTAACCACACCGAAGAAGCCGTTCTGACCACACAACCCCAGCTACACCCGCCAGTGCGCCCAGGCTCGTCCCAAGGCAGCCTCGCTCGTCGAGTCATCACCGCGAGAGCCGTGTCCCTCAGGCTGAGGGGGCCTGGCTGAGGTGGGGTCGCGACTCAACGAGGCTGGGCCGCGGAGGGGAGGGAGGGGGGGGAACAGCACGTTTCCGTTTTCATATCTCCCCCCCCCCCTTCTGCGATGCCTTGACGGTGTGTCGATCGCGAGGAGCGAAAGCCGCGAGAGCCCGCTTCGAAGACCTGCCAGGGACCAAACCACATACCTGCGTCCAGCACGCCGCTCTCCAGGGTAGCCGAGTGGATCTGGTACAGCCGCAGGTGCGGGCCCAGGTTGGCCGCCGTTTCGCCCGACTGCTTGCGCAGATTGGGCGCGGTGTGCTCCTTGACCTCGTGCGGGGAGCCGCCGGTGTCGATCTGTCGGGGAGGGGCGGGGGTGAATGGGCGGGGGTGGGTGGGCGGGCGCCGCGTTCAACGTGCAGCGGCGGAGACGGCGGGCGGGTCGGATGGCTTGTTGGGGGCCAACGGGCGAACAGAGCAGACGGAGGAAGCCTCGTGTGGCGGGTGAAGTAGAGGCACCGCAAGGAAAGGAATTCCTTGGGACGCAGCCGGTCGCTGCATCGCCCTTGTCCACAGTGCCGAGATGCGCCTGACGGGTTTGGGGCACCGGAAGGCGTGGCTATGGGGCGTCTGCGGCAGGGGCTACGGGCCTCGGTGGTCTCAATCCCCCCTCCCTGATCCCACCCCCTCCCGTCCCCGCACCTTCCCCCTCCCCCCCTCACCCCCCGCGAGGCCTCCTCCGCACACTCACACTCACGGACCGCCACATACCTCATTGCAGCCCTATTGGCTATTGCAGCCCGATGCCTCGTGCCCGCGACCGGTTTCCGGGCTCCTGTGTGACCCCCTCAACCCCCCTCCCTCCGCACGCAGCCACCTGCCAGTCCGCCGTGTAGTAGTAGCCCCACTTGCTGCCCACCACCGTGGCCGCGAGCTGCTCCGGCGCCAGGCCGCCCAGCCAGGAGCCCAGGAACTCCTCGGCGCGCCCGTAGCTGCGCGCGGCATCAAAGTACCTGTGCGTCGCGTGCGTGTGCGTGCGTTGGGCGTTGGAGGGTGGGGAGAAGGCCGCGCTCTCATCGGTGTGGGCACGGGCAGCAACAAAGTCGAGCAGGCGCAGACCTGCGACTGCGTGGCACGTGCCGCGCGCTGAAGGGGGCACGGAGGGTGAGGCCGTGGGAGTGAGGAAGGCGCAGCCGACCGCCGCCTCAACCACCCAACCCGCATGCCCCATTCTTTCATTCCGGCATGACTGCTACCAGGGAGGCGTGTCAAGTGAGCACGCGTCCGTGCCTCCTCCGCGCCTTCATCCTTCCAGCTGCCCTCGCCGCCAAGCGACGGTCCGCACCTAATACCTAGCGCCAGCGCCGCCGACAGCACGCCCGCGCAGTTGTTCCGCATCTCCTCAACCGACTTGCCTGGCGGGCGTGTCGATCGATGGCGGGCAGTTGTTGGTTGGTGGTTAGCGTGTACAAGCGGCACAGCGCTGCCTGGCAACCCAGACTAACGGTGGGCGCGGGTGTTGGGCGGCGGCCCTAGCGGGGGATGGCGCCGTGGCCACCAAAGGGGGCCTGCCAAAGCCGCTGCCTTTCCTCCTCCTTGGAAAGTCTTAGCAGGCCAGTGGGTTTGACTTTTCCGTCACGTTGGGGTCCAAAGCCCCAACCGCCCTTTCCAGCCGGTCATTACCGGCGAGGTCGGCCCCGTGGCCAAGGTTGATGTAGCCGGGTCGGCCCAGCGCCGCCAGGCCCAGCCCCAGCAACGGCATGTCGGGAACGCCCAGGAACGTGCCTGGTCGGCGGATTGGGGGGAGGTAATGGGTGAGTTCTTGGCATATATCCTCGGGAGATGAGGAAAGGCGGGGAGACAGACGGCGTGAGTGGTTGGCATGGCCGCGCCGTTTATGGGCGCGGAGGGGCGCGGCATAGGTTCGCTGCAGCCCTTACCCTTGGCCTTCGGGCTGACCTCAACTGCCTTCAGCTCTCGTGCTGTAGCCATGGCCAGCGTAGGGTAGCTGAAGGGACGGCGAGCAGCGCGAGCCCTGATGGCGAGATGGGAGGGGGGGAGGGGACGGCGGGGGACGGGGCTCGCGGCGCGCGGGTCGCATGTGTGTTTCCGTGTTTGAGATCACATCACACAAAGTTGTTGTTTGTGTACCCTTTAATTAAGCAGACAAGCCCAACGGTAACTGCTCAGGATGGTGCAAGTTTAACCTTGGCCCTGCCCTACCCTACCTCTGAGCCTTCAGAGCGACGGCATGCGGTGAATACGTTGGAACTGATGCTGCCAGGGGCATCCCTCAGCGTACACTTTCTATTGTACTGTTTTGTTTTGCGACTGCCTAATTGCCTTTTTGACGAGCAAGCTTGCAGACAATGCAAGCACCCTATGCAAGGAGGTAGCAAGAAGCCCAATCCAATTCACCTGGATCGACATATGACGTGTCGTCCTCCACCTGCCACCTGCAGCACTTCATACACCCACAGTGGCCCACACCTGCTGCGCGCTTTTTAAGCACTGAGGCCTCAATATGCACAGGAGGATTGAACAAAAGGAGACAAGTAGAAGGCGATAGCGCTACAAGAAGAGGCATATCAAGTGCTGCTCCTTACAGATCACCTTAAGTCAATTGAGGGCTTGTTCGTGTTTGGTACCTTGCCTGAGGGGAAGATGGGGCGCTCCGCTCAGCTGGACAGCGTCTGGCC
The DNA here is from genome assembly GCA_001584585.1 of Gonium pectorale. Classification (NCBI taxonomy): domain Eukaryota; kingdom Viridiplantae; phylum Chlorophyta; class Chlorophyceae; order Chlamydomonadales; family Volvocaceae; genus Gonium; species Gonium pectorale. The sequence continues at coordinate 136,459 of LSYV01000006.1, read as the reverse complement.
CGCCAGCTCCGACCCAAAGACACTTGTTTGTGCGCGGGCACAATGTACAGTAGCGGAACTCTTCAACACGCTCTTCGTGGCGCCCGAGCTGCAGGTGCTCAATGCCAGCCCTTGGGTACCCTTGTTTGTCCCAGGCCGTGACGTGGGATCGGTGAAGCATCGTACGCACAACAACGGGCGCAGAGGCGGCACTGGAGCTCGCTTTGTGTTACATCGTCCGCTGATGGAGAGGATGGATCGTGCGGGGTTTCGGCCAGGGGAAGGCAGACCCCATGGCCTCCCAGCCGCATCTTCAAATGTGCCCGGGCCCCCCATCCCTTAACATGTGCGCCGGCTTTGGCCCCACAGGAGCAGCTCCACAAGCAGCGGGGAGACATGGACATGGTGGAGCACCCTTGGGTGGCCAGCAAAGAGGAGCTCCCGCAGGAGCTGTACAGCTGGGAGCCCTCGGGGACACCCAACGAGCCGACCGACGTCTTGCGCTATCGCAAGGTAATGGCGTCGCTGGCTGCTTGAGCGGTTGGGCAGATCCGCCTCTGGTGGCTGTACACGCCGTGCGACCCGTTCCAGTCCGCATCACGCGCGTGGAAACGGGGTTGGGGGATGGAGGACGGCTTGGCCTGCCCGTAAGGGAACCCTGGGCTTCTCCCGGTCAACATGAGGGCTGGGAGGTAAGTCGGCGGAAGGGGCAGGGTGCGGTGGGCGGAGAGTGCGGGAAGGCGTGGCGCTCACAGGGGAAGGCGGCGCCGGCACGTGTCCAGCAGCGCGCCGGACTGCCCATGGGAGCTGCGCTTATCGTGCACCCCTTCGTTTGGCGCAGCACCTCCGCGCACCCTCGTACCCGCCACCTCGCCCCCCCCTCCTTCCCGCATCTTGTCTCTGGGCGGGAGCGGCGTGCTCCTCGCGGCAGCCTCTCGTCTTGCTACAAACGCACCAAACGCTCCACTTGAACCCCCTCTTTCCACCTCACTCCGGCCCCAGGTCCGCTTCAAGAGCCCTCCCGCAGCCCTGGCGTCCAAGCCCTTCTCCAACGAGGAGACGCAGGTGAGGCGGCTGGCAGGGCAGCTGGGGGCCCCGTGGGTACACAGAGGCGATGGCGCGGACGCGGACTACAAAGTAACGCGGAGCCCAGTGGCCACATGCCACACGCAGCACGTACCGGGCGAGAAGGCCTTGTGACGTGTGACTGACCCGCCTGCTGGCCGCCTGCCTGCTCCCGCCAGGTCCTGACCCACATGGTCCCGGGCCAGCTCTACGTGCTGGAGGCCATGTCCTCCACCTCGGCCCCCTACGGCGACAAGTTCAACGTCTTTTTCCGGTACACCCTGCGCGCCGACGACGCCAGCCCCACTGGCGCCCCCGCCTCCTCCACGCTGCACCTCGTCTTCCACGTCGAGTTCCTGCCCTCAATGAGCCGCATGATGAAGCCCGTCGTTTCGCCCGCGGTTGACGGTGAGGCGGAGGGTGGGGCATTGCCCACGTGGGCATTGCCCGACTGGCGGCACTCGCAGGTTTGTGTGCTGGGCTGGCTGGGAAGGCGCCTGGCACCCTCGGGTGTTGGGGGGGAGTCGTATAGGGGCTGCATGTCGGAGCCGTGTTAAGGTGTTTTGCCCCTTCCTTTCTTGCTTGGAGGGAGGAAGGGAGGCGGGGACACAGGGTTTTGCTGTCGTGTAGAGTAGCAATAGCACGCGAGCGGCTGAGTCCACGCCGGTCGTCCGCACCGGCTGGTGAGGCCCCCCCCCTCCCCGCGCGAAGCCTGAATGAGGGGGCACCCCATGTAACTGCACGTCATTCAGGCTTGGCGCGGGGCTTCCAGTGTGTTCCCTGCTCTTCCCTGTGCCTACCGTCCCATCAATGCCCCGGGCTGAGCGTCGCACCCCTCCCGCGCTCCGCAGCCGGAGTGCGGGGGACGTTTAGGATCTTCCGCAGCGTGCTTGGCTCGCTGAGGAGCGTCGCGGACATCAAGGAGGCGGAGCTGCCCAGCGGGCCGCTGCCCACAGCGGTGGCGGCTGAGGAGGAGCTCGTCCCCGCGGCGCCGGCGGCGGCCGAGCCCCCTCCGGCGGCCGCGGCGGTGCCGGGGCAGTACCCACCGTAAGTAGCGGGGGTTCTGTACCACGTGATCGGGACCTGGGACCCAAGACAAGGGCCGGGTGGGGGCGAGACCAGGCCGCGCTGTGGGCTGTTCAAACCCCGAAGGGACAATAGTTGCGTGTATGGAGGCAGTCCCTTATCCCGCTTAACGAGCTTGGTTGTTGAGGGTTTACCTTCTGAAGATTCGGTCCGTGTGTGAAAGGCCGTTGATACAAGACGGCGCTCCCCATCCCCGCTGGCTGCTGACGCCCGGATCGTGTCTTTTTTCAATCCCCTTTCCCTTCAAAACCGCCGCTCGCCTCTGGCGCCCACTGCCGCAGGGGCCCCGGCCAGCCGCTGTCGGGCGCCATGCCGGGCCTCCTGACGGTGCTGACGCAGCAACTGGTGGTCAAGGACCAGGTGGGGGCGCAGGCCGCGGATGGATTACTTGCAGGCGTGGGGGTTAAAATGTATGGGGAAGGTAGATATATGAGAACCCTCTTGGGCGACCCCCCCTTCTCGTCTCGTCATCCGCCGCCACCGCCACGTGTTCCCGCGCCCCTCCCCGGCGGCCCCAGGTGGTGCTGCTGGCGGACCTGCTGGGCGCCGGCCTGCGCTCCGTGACCCACTCGGACGGCGGCGCGCAGCTGCTGGCGCTGCTGCTCACCGCCTGGCTCATCAGCGTCGCCGTCGCCGTGCTGCGAGGCTGGCAGGCCCTCTGCACGCCGCCGGCCGCGGGCGCAGGCAGCCGCGGCGGCTTCTTCGGCCTGGCGGCGCTGCTGCGGCTGCTAGGCTGCTGGCCGCTGCGCCTGGTGGACGTTCCGGACAGCACCATGGAGGTGCTGACGTCGCTGGCACTGGTGGCGGGGATCAACATCGCCGTGATCCGAGGCTCGGAGGCGGCCGTGCGCTACATCACTCGCAATCACCCGGGACTCATGGCGTCGATCCGAAGCTACAGTAGCGGAGGCGGTAGCGGTGGCGGCGCCGGAGGTGGTGCGCCGGGTGCCGCCGCGGCGCCGCGCGCCGGCGGGGGCGGTGTGGTCGGCGGCGTGCCAGTTCGGGCAGGTCGCGGCGGAGGCGGCCGCAGCGTCTGCGGCTGGCGCCGCAGCAGCGGGCCCCGCGCCGCGGCTCGAGCGGCGGCGGCGCTGCGCTCGGCGGCCCGTCAACCGCCACGGCCGCTGGCGGCAAGGCGCTGGCCCAACGGGGCGCGCCTGCCGGCGGCGGCGCCCCAGCCGCTGCGGCTGCGACTGCCAGGCCGTCGCAGGCGCCTAAAGCCAAGCCGCTGCGCGCCGCGCCCGCACCCAAGCAGTTCACCCCGGCGCAGCTGAAGCAGCTGGAGCTGGGGCAGGTCAGCACCTCCGCCAAGAGCGTCACAGTGCCGCCAACGGCGGCACCGCCGCCGGCGCAGCTGCGGCGCCCCTCCTCCGTCAACACCACCCTCACGGTGGCCCTGGCGGCGGACGGCTTTGCGGCGGAGCTCATGCCCATAGTCAACCACGTTCACACCGACGAGGCGCCTGCCGTCGCCGCTGCTCCCCACGCGCCCGTCGTCTCGTCGCAGCCCTCCCCAGAGCCCTCCGCCGCCTCCACGGCCAACGGCCGCGGCAGCGTCTCCGGCCTTCCCGTGTCCACACAGGCCCGGTCGCCCGAGGGCCAGGCCGCCGGGACTGCGGTGCTGGCGCCGGCGCCGCCGTCCGGCGGCAGCACGCCTGTGCGGGCCGTGCCGGGGGGGGTCGCCGGGAGCGGGGGGCCTGGCCTCTGGCCCGGCTGGGGGCGCCAGCTCCGGCTCCAGCTTCGCGACCATGTTCACCAAGGAGGGCATGGATTCGATGGCGGAGACGCTGCGATGTGAGTGGCTTGGACCCATAGTTTTCATTGGGTTGCGTTGCATGGCCCGCCCCATATGGGTGCTGACACGGTTCGATGGCAAGGGAAGGCACACACAGGGGCCGCCGCTCGTCGTATGCGCTTTCCTTTTCAACACAGGGGCCGCCCTGAGCGCTGGAATCCCGTACACCCTCGGGTCGCGGGGCGGGGTCGCACGGGGCACCTTCAATCCTTGCTGCCCCTAGCAGCCTGCATGTGGCCCACTGCACAGCCGCAGTCACCCTCCCTCTCCTCGGTGCGCCGCCCGCGCATGCGCCCCTTCCTCCATGCCGACCTGCTCCCCCGCACCTCCTCTCGCTCTCCCGTATCCCGCACCCCTCCTCGCCCCCCGCGCAGCCGCCTTCCGCTGGGACCTTCCCAAGCCCTCAGAGTCCCCGGAGGTCGCCGGCACCGCCGCCGCCGCCGCGGCGCCCGCCTCAGTCGCCATGACGGCGCCGGACCGGCAGCCCGCATCCCCCACCAACGCCATGGCCCACAAGCTCAAGGCCCGCAGCGAAGCCGGCTTCCAGGGCGTCGGCGCCTCGGACGGCAACGGCGGCGGCGGCGCCTCAGCCTCCGCCGCCTCGCACACCAACCCCGGCGGCGGCGGCTACGGCGGCGGCTCGCCGCACCCCGCGCACTACGCAGTGCTGCACAGCTCCAGCGCGCGCAGCCTGGGGGGCGCCATCGGCATCGCGGGGGGACCGCACCTGGCGGCCGCCAGCGGCCACTCCCTCTTCTCGGCGCGCTCCGACTCGCCGCTGCTGGGCGGCGGCGTCGGCGGGGGCGGCAGCGACGGCAGCTACGGCGATGACGAGGACGCGGGCTGGGTGGTGGAGGAGGTGTTTGAGAACGAGCGCTTCCAGCCGTTCCGCGGCTGGGGACACATGTGGCCGGGGCACTTCCTGCCCTCCGACCGAGTGGGCCACTGGAGCGACCGGCAGGTGTGTGGGGACAGGGACATGTGGAGGCGGAGTGCCAGAAGCAAAGAGCTTGCTAAGAACTCGCTGTCGTCCAGCTGTAGCCTCCCGCGGGGAGGGGGCGGGCTGGTCTGCGCGGGGAGGGAGCCAGCGCAGGGAAGATGGTGATAGTAACAGGATGCCGTAGCGGTGGCAGTAGGGGACGATGGGCGTCGGATGCGGTTCACAGGCGGTGCCCCAATGCCCGGTAGCCCTTCCTCAGCACTTTGCTTCCGTCTACAGTGCTGCCCATTGCCCCAAATCCCGATGCCGCTCAGCCGCTGACTACCGGTGCCCGGAATGGCATGCGCCTCTGGGGTCTCTAATTGACAACGCCTTCGAATCCTCAAACCCCACCCCGATGCCCGCAGGGCAAGCCGGGAGGCAGCGCCAGCATGGTGTTCGACCAGGTGGTGCCGCTGCTGCCCCACGGCTGGCGCTGGGTGGAGGACGAGTGGCAGGTGCGGGCGCGTCGCGGCGACGGCGCTCGGCGCCCACCCCCACCCCCACCCGGTGCTCGATGGTCGGCGCAGAGGCGGCGGGGGGCGGGAAGGGGGTCCCCGTCACTCTTTATTCACAAACCAACCCCTGCTCCCATTCTCAGTTTCCCCGACTCCACCTTGTCCCCTCCCCTGGCCCAGATCGACGTGGAGGGCATCGAGCAGGAGGCCGTCGACGCAGACGGCTGGACGTACGCTCTGGACTTCTACCTGCTCAAGTACCCGCCCCCGCCGCAGGGAGGCAAGTGCTCGCTCAAGCACTTCGTGCGGCGCCGGCGGTACTTCAGGTGGGTGGGTGCTCACGGCACGGCCACAGCCCCGGGGCATCCGGCGTTCAAGCTGTGCGGATGAAGGCTGTGTGCGCGCGGGGGATTGGGATGCGGTGCGCAGCGGTGCGGTTTTCGCCCGGCGTTGGGCGCGACGGACGCCTGCTTGGCGCCGCTACGCTCGCCACTCCTGACCATGGTGGGCGAGACCTGTGGGGAAGACGCTGACGAGGTACACTTTACAGCAGGCGGTGCCGCGGTGTGGTGCGCGGGACTACAGAAACACGCAGCATCCTCCTTCCCGTGTGACACGATGGGAACGGTCCCTAGCTAGCCCGCGGGTTCATACTCCTGCATGCTAAGCGCTGGCCCGCTCACCTGCAACCGCCAACCGCACGGGTGCACAACTGCCGCTGCAGGACGCGCGTGCGCGCCGAGCGCGCCACCCTGTCCTCCGTCGGGGAGGAGGAGGTCTACAAGGCCTGGGCCGCCAAGGAGGAGGAGGCCGCGGCCGAGGAGGCAGCCGCAGAAACCTCAGTCGCACACGAGGGGTCGGGGCATGCCCCGCAAGCGGCCGCCGACGGCAGCAGCAGCAGCAGCAGCGGGCCGGTCGCGAAGGTTATGTCCCTGGCAGAGGGCCTGCTCCCATCAGCGTCCGAGGCGGCAGCAGCCTCCAGCAGCGCGGGGGTCCAACCTGTCGAGCAGAGAGTCCCGGCAACAGGCGGCGGCGAGGAGGCCGGCGAGGAGTTTGAGCTGCGGCCGTCGTCGGCGCCTGCGTCCGCCGGCCCTTCGCGCGCCAAGGCGGGAGGAGCGGCTGGGGCGGCGGCTGGGGGCATCCCCCGGCCGCACTCCGAGGCGGAGGGCCTCTCGCAGCTGCGCGGCGCGGCCGCGCCCCTCCAAGGCGCAAGCAGCGATGGCGCTGTCGTGGCGGCGGGCGGCGGCGGCAGTGGTGCGGCGGCGCAGGGGCCCGTGGCGGCGACGCTTCGGCTGCTGTCTGGCGGTTCTGAACCCGCGCCCGCGCCTGCGGGCCGGGGCGCAGAGGCGACGGCTGCGGTAGCGGCCCCAACAACAGCCGGCGGCGGCGGTGTGCGTGAGGCGGACGACGAGCCCGGGCGGCGGTCGGGTGAGGATTTTGTGTTGTCGCCCAAGACGGTGGTCACCGCACACGACCCGCTGGGGGCGCTCGACGAGGAGCAGCAGCAGCTGAGCGCAGGGGGAGCGGCTGCGGGGGGAGCGTCCGCGCCGGAGGCTTCGACGGAGTCCCTGGCAGGAGTCGCAGGCAGCGGCTCGAGTGCGTCCGCGTCGGCGACGGCGGCGAGGCCCAAAGAGGCGACGGCGGCGCAGCAGGCGTGTTTGGCGGCCGGGCCGTCACAATCACCGTCGCCGCCACGTCCGGCGCCGTCTGAGCCCGCTGCCGCGAGCGACAATGCGCGCTCCCCTGTAGCCCCGGCAGCGCCGTCAGGCAGGGAGGGGCAGCGGCCCAGGGCTCCGGCTGCCGGCCCAGGTGGAGGCGGAAGCAGCGGCGTCAGCGGTCCCGCACCAGCGCGCCAGGAGTCGGCAGCGGACCAGGTGGCATCTGGCAGTGGTGGTGGAGGGGCGGGCGGGCAGGGATCTGTGGGGGACCCGGCGCCGACAGCGCCGACACCGGATGTGCTGGTAGCGCTGGGGCAAGGGGCGGTGGTGGCGGCGGAGCACATCGAATGAGCCAGACAGAGCATCCGCCTGTCGCCCTCCAATCGTGTTCCCTGCCGTGCACTTGGCTCGGTGACGGACATGTGAGTTGCAGGTGGCTGCTGATGGTGGTGGTGGTGGTGGTGGTGGTGGAGGGGCAGACGGTTGCCGTATCGGCAGTCCATGGGCAGACAAGGCTGCAGGCGCGTGTAAGGCGCTCGAGGGCTGGAGTGTGACTCGGTATCCGATATAGGAGACCTCGCGTGACCCGTGGGCCGCCCTGTCTAGCCTGTAGAGTATACCTGTACATGTACGAGGCGTCATGCTAGGTGGCCACGCGTGGAAGTACAGTGACGCCTGACCGCGCGTGTCGCTGTGGCATTGGGTTGTCCCAGAGTCCCCTCCGTGCCCCGCCCACTACGCTCTGGACACTACCTGTACGGCCTGTGGCGCGAAGGGCAGGAGGGTGCTGAGGAAGAGGGAGCCCGCCTCTACGGTCATACACACCCGAAGGCGCGACGTTTCCGGTAGGGCGGGCGGGTACAGGGCAAGACATGTAACGTTCGTCCCGCCCCCCGGGACGCGCGGGCACGGGGCCAAGTGCCCACCGTGCACACATGCGCCTTGAAGAGCAATGCCAGACGTGGTACAGTACCAAATACCCTTGTAATGGTCTCTGTGAGGTTGGGCGTTGCAGCCTGGCGCGCGTCAAGACTCTGGATCGTGTACGATTGTGTACGGCGCAGTGAGGTGGAGGTGGCAGTAGAGCGGCTCTTTGGGGTGGCAGACATCAGCCTCGGTGGCATACTACAAATTCACAATAGCATGAAGCTAAAAACTTACCCAGATATGCCAGAGCAGTACATGCTAGCACTTCCGGGCCATTTCCTAGGCCTTCCCACTTTAATGAACCGCCTCATAATGAATGCATGATTACGGAGCTCCTGGTGCCAGCTAGTCTGCGCTTCGGGCCATGGGCCAGCCGAAGCAGCCCCGCGAGCGGCCTCTTGGCCGAGCCTGGCAGGCCTGGTGCACCAAAGCAAGGCGCCGTGTGCAGGTAGGCAGTTCCTTGGCTGCTATAAGGGTGCCTAGTCGACACCGTCTGCCGCAGTTACTAATGGTGGCGGTGGCCCCCCTCTCTCTTTGCTCTAAATTCCAGGGCCTTGGAACTATTTTACGGGCTTACCCCCTTACCTTCATCTGGCCGCTGCTTTTGTTCGCTGGACTCGCTACCGTCGGAGTCTGGGCGGTGACCTTCTGGGCCGTGACAGCTGCACGCTCCGAGAAGGTGCGCCGCCCATGATATGAATGCTAGTACCAGAGTATATAGATCGGCCGTACCTGGTTGCAACAGGCGTGGCAGGCAGTTGACATGCGTATGCCCCTCGGGGCCAACGCTATCGACGCAGGTCCACGCACAGTCCCTCGCCCTCGACGCGGCCGCCGCGTACTCGCAGCAACTCTACACGATCTTCGGTCTGACGCAGGTAAGACCGCTCCTTGGGCAGCACCGCGTCGTGTGGGGGGTCGCGACAGCGAAAGCCAGCGGCGGCCGTCAACCGCGCGCCCCGCCACCGCCCCCCCCCTTCCCCGCTGCGACCGAACCTTATTGACCCTTTGCCCTCCTCCCCATCCACACCCCACGAGTCCTTCAGGTGCTGGCAGCATCGGTTGAGCTCGACCCTCGCTATGACGCGCTCTGCCGGCTCTTCAACGCCACGGCCCCATCGCTACACTCAGTTGTAAGGCCCGCACCAGAGTTCGCATCAGTCCGCTTCCATTCCAGTGTATGCTCCGGATTTCGTGTTTGTGGCTAGTTACCAGTGGCCGCCCGCCGGCGCTGGTCCCAGCCCCTGGGGCGCTACCCGGGTATGGAGGTCGGCCTGCACTAGCGTCGGTTCCTCGGTTCACACGAGCAGTGCCCAAATTTGCCCATGCGGTCCAAAAACTGTCAGCTGCCCATGTTTGTTGTTGGCCCCCCCCCCTCGCTGATGTCCTAATATCAAAACGCACACCCGCCCCCCCACCGCACGTGGGACCGCGCAGGCCCCGCCGGGCTCGTTGCAAGCGCTGGAGGTCCTCCCCGCCGGCGTGCTGCGCCTCGTGTATCCGCTGGCCGGAAACGAGGCGCTCGTGGGGTTCGACATTTTCGGAGGTGTGTGTGTGGGTGGGCCGCCTCGCGGCTCCAGGGCTGGCCCCACTGGGCAAGTGCCACCCCAAACTGGGCGAGTGCCACTCCTGCATCACATCCTGCACAACGCCACGCGCTAGTCGTGTATGTGTCTGTTCTTGGGTGCTGCATGACCGCGAGCGTGCGCGGACAAATCGGAAAGCAGACGGCGAGCAAAGCGACCTAGCACCTGGTCGTGTGTGTATGTATGTGTCTGTGCGTGTGTTATGTATGCGTTACGGTATGCTCAAGACAGTTCTAGACAAGACAAAAACAACCTAGCCGGCAGCCCAGGAGCCCGACCCAGCTGAGTGACCCTCTGTATGTGTCTGTGCGTGTGTGTACGCATATGTAGGGGGGCAGTTAGCAGTTCGCAGTGCGTGTCGGTGGCCGGAGGTTGGACAAGCAATCCATTGAGTGCCGCCAGCTCATGAACGTCACGCGTATCCCACGCCGCGTCACACGTTGTCCTGTTGCTGCTGGTATCACGCCTTCAACTGGCATGCTTCAAGCGGGACAAGTACTCGTGCGCCCACGCCACTGTATGCCCGCGCTTACATGCCGGCTCTTGCCGACCTGCCCCGTGCCCCCGGTCCGCAGCCCACGACGCGGCGCTCGCGCTGTCCGTACGGCGGTCCGTGTACAACACCGGCATGTCCCTGTCGGGGCCGTTCCCCTCGCTGCAAGGCGGCGGGCCGGTGCTGGTGGTGCAGAAGAGCATCCACCTGCCTGTGGCCGGCGACAACGAGACCTTTGGGCGGCCCGACGCCCCCAACCCCATGTGCGGGGCGCCGTGCCGCTACAACGCCACCACCGGCACCAAGCTGTGGGGCTTTGTGAGCCTGGGCGCGCGGGCGGTTGGTGGATGTAGTTTGTCTTGCACATGGATGCGCTCCTTGCCCAGTAACGAATGTTCTCAGCCAGGAAGGGGATAAGCGGCGGGCGGGTGTGGGAAGTTTTCGCGCCGCGCGCGTTTGCGGAAGGCTGCGCGCGCTTGCCAGCGTCCTTTGCTCGTCCTTCTGGCTTGCCCCCTTGGGCCGGAACCCGTCCCTAAGGCTCTGGAGCGTGCCCCGCCCCACCCTCGCCCCGGTGCCTCCCAATCATCGCCTCAATCCCTCCCCGCTCCACCTCCTTGCTTTGCCCCCGCGTTTGTGTTTGTGTGTGCGTGTGCGTCTGCGCCAGGCCGCCGCGCTCATCCAGCTGGACGCCATCAGCGGGCGGCTCGAGGGCACCAGCTCCCCGCTGCGGCTGCTGGAGGGTCACGGATACCGCTACACGCTGACGGCGCCCAGCACCGACGCCGCCGCCGACGGCGCGGCTTCGTTCCTGGTGGCGGCCACCGCGAGGGCGCCGGTCACTGCCGTGGAGGCGCTGGTGGAGCTGCCTAGCACGCAGGTGGGCGTGTGGGGTGTGCGGGAGGTCCGGGTCCTGGCTATCCGGGTAGGTGCAAGCCTGAGGGTCCTTGGCGGCTGTATGGGAGGAAAACACGCATGCGATGGGGGGGGAAGCCCTGCAGCGGGCTTCGAGGTGTGTGATGCGAAAGGGAGGAGGGAGGCGCTAGGGCGAGGGGGCTGCGCGGCAGCGGCCCAGGTTGCCCCCCCGGGGTGCTGCGCTCCCTCGCCCCCACGCGTCCCGAGCTCGCCCGCCCGTCCCTCGCCCAGCCGGCAGCAGCCCTTTCATTATGTGCCCTCCTGCCCTCCCTGTCTCGTATATGTAGCCATGGTCACCCCCACCCGTGTCTGCGTGCGTGCGTGCAGTGGGTGCTGGCGGTGGGCCCCTCGGGCAGCAGCTGGATGCCGCACTGGCACGGGGGCGTGGTGGCGGGGGTGGTGCTGGCGGCCGCCGCGGCCTCGTGCGCCTTCTTCAGCGTCCTCCTGTCCAGGTGCGAGGCGGCGCGGGTGTGAGGGCGCGGGTGTGAGGGCGAGGCGGCGCGGGTGTGAGTGCGCGGGTGTGAGAGCGCGGCGGCGCGGGTGTGAGGGCGCGGGCGAGAGGCAGAGTCGGGAGACGCGGGTGAACGGTTTGGGGGAGCTTGGGAAGGCCAAAGTAGCGAGGCAGAAAACTGACAGATGTGAAGGCGGACAGGGTTTGAGGACGTGGGGAAGGGAAGGGCCGGCCGCCAGGTATACGTCGAACAGGCCAAAAATGGGAGCGGCCACCGGGTCGCGTACGGAGAGGAGAGAGGATGTACTCTGCGGTGCGGCCCACTCCCCGTGTCGTTAACGTCCGCACTCTTCTCCGCAAACTCCATCCCGTGCCGCTGCACAGGAGCCGGCACCAGTTCCTGTTGCAGGCGCTGCTGCCCCAGGAGGTGCTGGCGGACCCGTTTCTGGACGTCGGCGACGAGGGGCGGGCCTCCGAGTCCACCAGGCAGACCAAGAGCGGTGGGTTGCCGCGGCGCCCGCCTTGTGATGCCGCAGCTGTGATGACGTCACCGCCCGACGGGCGACGAGGGTGGCGGGGCTGGCGGGGTGTTTCGCTGCACATGGCCGTTTCGCTCCACGTGGCTGTACCGGTACACATGAAGAGCCGGTGATGTACGGATGTGCGATGAATGCAGAAGAGACCCGTGGCACATACGCAACTGCCGCCTGCCTGCCCGCCCGCCCGCCTGCCAGCCAGCCCACCTTATTTGTCCACCGGATGCAGACGCACGGGACGCACGGGACGAAAGGGACTGCAGGCGCATCGGGATTAGTTCGGGAAGGAGGCTTTCGATGTTTTCCCCCCTCACCGTACGACGAGTGCTTGACCCGCCTTGACCCGCCTTGACCCGCCTTGGCCCGCCCCGCGTTCGTCCGCAGAGAGCCCCGCCGACCAGCTGATGGAGATGCTGGGCAACTTGCTGTCGGGCGGGCCGCCCGACCCACGGGACATCGCGCTTCTGCGGACCGTACTGCAGCACCACATGCAGTACAACCTGGCGCACCGGCAGCCCGTCAACATCAAGGGCCGCATCCGGGAAGCGAACCTGGACGTGAGTGCGTGGGCGCAAGGGGGTCGTTCTTTGATGCGGCCACATCAAGCTGGTGTACCTAGCCGTCCCCGCTGGGCCTGAAGTCGGATGCGCGCTTCCCACGCCACGGCCCTGAGGCTCGCAGTGTGGGGTCCGATGCCCCAAAGCATGTCGCCTCTCGGGAAATCAACACCTTTTCCAACACATACCCCCTAAATGTTTGGGATGGGATGGGATCACAGCTTCTTCGCGGCCGCTTCCACGCATGCGCCCACTGCCGTCCCCGGCGGCCCACACATCGCCAGCAGCACCTTGTCTCTCCCAGTCGGACGTTCGGGCCGGGTCAGGGCCACGGGCTGGGCTTGGGAACACAGTCAGCCAGGGACTTGGCCGGTTCGGGCTAATAAACCCGTCAAACCACTAGGCCATGTGGTCCATACATGCACAGGACCACCGGGAGGCGCGGCATCGGCAACAACCGGGAGCAGCATCGGGAATACGCTCCGGAATGCGCTCACCGGGGACCCTGGCCCCTCCCTTCCACCCTCAGCGCTCAGCCACTTGTTATCGGTCGGGAGCCCTATGCGCCCCAGGGCTTCTCTACTGAGAATGCCTTCCAACCCTCTACCCCCTAAATGTTTGCGCCCCTAAAACTACTTATTAGCCCCTCATTGCGCCCCCTCGCCTCATGCCCGCCTTGCGTCGTGCAGGCCGAGGTGGCGAGGGCGCTGATGCGGCAGCTGGGCGCCGGCCACGACAACGGCTTCTACTCCCCGCGCCGCCTCAGCAGCACCAACGGCGACACCGCCGCCGCGCTGCATTCGCTCGCAACCCTCAGCTGCACCAGCAGCCACTACAGCGACGGCGCGTCGTACGCCGCCAGCATTTGCGGCGGCGGTGGCGGAGGCGGAGGCGGAGGCGGGCCGCAACGAGCCGCGCGCAACGGACCGCACGGCGGCGGCTGCCACAGCCTGCAAGGCGCGCTCGCTTTCATCCTGTCGTCGGAGCCACACGACGTCCTGGAGACGCCCCCGGGCGGGCAGCCCCTCTGGCCCCACGCGACCGGGCTCGGCGGCTGCCACGGCCCGGCCGCCCACTCCCGGGTGGGGCACTCCCGCTCGCAGCCGCTGCCGCTGGAGGTCGCGGCGCACCACGGCCGCATGTACCCGGGTGAGCGCCGCACGAGCGCCGAGGTGGACGCGGATGAGCTGCTGGCCGCGCCGACGGCGGCGACGGTGGCGACGGCGGCGGTGGCGGCGGTGGCGGCTGGCGGCGGCCAGCTCAACCATAACCATCTCAACCACCACCACCACCACCAGCAGCTCCAGCACCAACCCCATGTGCACCAGTACCTCCACCACCTCCCGCGAACGGCGCCGCCGCCCCAGATCCTACCGGGCCCCCCACACCACCCAGCCCACCAGCAGCAGCACAAGCAGGGCCGCTCGCGGTTCCGCTCCAGCTTGGGAATGATGCTGGCGCCGCCGCCCCAAGCGGCGGCGGCGGCGGTGCCGTCCCCTGCGCCGGACGGCGGCGGCGGTGCCGGTCACGTCCACACAGATCCGGGCTCCGTGATCTCCAGCACGGGCTTTCCATCGCCGCCGGTGTCCCGTTGTGCGGTGCACCTGCCCGCAGCGGAGCTGGCCACCGACGCCAGCGACGGCGTCGAGTCGCCTCTGGGGTTTATGGGCACGGGGCCCGGGGGCGGTGCCGGGGCTGTAGTCGGAGGCGGCGGCGCCGAGGAGGGCTCCGCCGCCGCCGCCTGCCTGACGGAGTCGCTGGCCGCCGCCGGCGGCAGCGGCGCCGGCCCAGGCGGCGTCCGGATGCGGGAGCGCGCTAGCACGGGCTCTTCGCTGTCGCTGCGCCTGAGCCGCTCGCTCATCTCCCGCCTGCGGAGGTCCGGGACCGGCACAGGCACGCAGCAGCGGGGGGAGGCGCGCGGCGAGCCGGAGCCGGCCGCGTGCGGAGAGGGGCCGGCTGGCGAGGCCGCGGTGCTGCTGCCGCCGCTGCGGCCTATGCTTGAGGAGGTGAGGCGAGGGCGGGGGCGAGGGCCGCAGCTTGCATCCGACGGCACTGTGTCCGGCGCCTTGGCGGCGGCGCGGTAACCCGCTCCCGTTCTGCGGCAACTAGCCTGCCCGGACGAAGTCCGCTGCGTGTCCAGTTGGTCATCGCCCAGCTCCCCCACGGACCGCGACGCCACCCGTTTCCCCCCTTCATCACCCCCCTCTCCCGGACTCAGCAACGCCCCAACTCTTTTCCCCCCTCCCCCCGTGCCCAGCGCTCGTGCAAGCAAATGGAGCGGCGACTGCTGTACCCCCACCCTTTCGGTTGCTGCCCGCCCGCCCTTTATTACCAAAACCTTGTTCCTCAAAACCCCAGGCCCTCTCCGCCCCCTGCAGCTACTCCGCCGCCACAAGCTCTCCTATTGCGTTTGTATGCGATTCGGTGTCCGCGACGCGACCCGTTTCCCTCCTTCATTGCCCCCTCCGCCGGCTCCTGCGCCGTGCTCATGCGCAGGTGGAGCGGCTGCTGTGCCTGGCGGACCAGTGGCAGTTCGACACGTGGGCGCTGCAGGCCGCCAGCGGCGACCACGCGCTGTCCTGCCTTGGCTTCTACCTCATACAGCGCGCCGGGCTGGTGGCGCGCTTCCGCATGGACCCCGTGGCGCTGGCACGGTGAGACGGGCGCACCCCCGCACCGCCTCCCCCCTTGGCCTGTTTCTTTCAAACCTCCCCCCTTGGGCCAGGGAGGCTTGCACCCCGGGGCGCCTCTAACGAGGCGTGGAGAACGCTAACGTGACTAACTCATCCCCTCCCTCGCCCTCGCCCTCGCCCGCGGCCGCCGCCGCGCTGCTCCCCCGCCCCCGCCCTCCCAGGCTGCTGCGCGCCCTGGAGGCGGGCTACTTGGCCAACCCCTACCACAACGCCACGCACGCCGCCGACGTGCTGGCGTGCATGCACGCGCTGCTGCACGGAGCGCGGCTCACGCAGCACTACACGACGCCCATGGGGCTGCTCGCCTGCTACTTTGCGGCGGTGAGCCCGGGCGTGGGGTGGGGAGTGGAGGTCAAGAGGGTTTGTGTGTGTGGGCAAGGGAGGAGGGGATGGAACGGGAGCTTGAGGGGGAGGGCGAAGAACGCTGCGGCGAAAGCCCGGCCTGCGCGCGCCGCTGCAGGTTTGTTGTGGTGCGGCTGCATTGAGCCAGTCTGGGTGGACTGCATCTGCTGTGTGTCGCAGACCTCGGGCGCACCTAGGCCCCCCCCGGCATGCGCACAACGCAGCCTGCGCACCCGAACCGCGATTTGCACCCCTGGACGGACCGCCTGCTGACCGCCCGCTGACCGCCCGCTGACCGCCTGCTGACCGCGGTGCCGCGTGCAGATCGTGCACGACTACGGCCACCCGGGTCTGACGGGCGACTTCCTGGTCGCCACCTCGCACCCGCTGGCGCTGCGCTACAACGACCGCTGCCCGCTGGAGAACCACCACTGCGCCGCCGCCTTCATCCTGGTGGCGGAGCGGCCCGAGCTGGATGCGTTCGCGGGCATGACGCGGGCAGAGCGCGCCGACTTCCGGCAGCAGGTGGCGGCTGGGATGGGGTGGAGCGGGCGGCAGCCTTGGCCGCTCTTGGGGGTTTCTGTGTGCATACGCGGACATGCGCAGAGTGGGGCGCCAAGGTGCTGAAAGCGAGCCGCTCAAGCAACGGAGCTATGCCGCTCGCCAGACCTTGGGGGCCGCCATGAGACGCAGGCGTTCCTGCGTCATGGGCGCCACCCCCATCCGGCGCTGTGCTGATGGTTTACGTATGGATGCGGACTGCGGTGCGGACTGCAGCGCGGGCGATTCCCTCTTCGCGCACCCCGATAGCGCAACCGCCTCTGTCCGATCTCAGCCTGATCTCACCGAACCCGTCATTCCCCAACTCCAACTCCCTCCGTCCCTCGTCAGGTGATCGACCTGGTAATCGCCACCGACATGAAGCAGTACGTGGCCATCCTCAACAACTTCACCGCCACGCACCGCCTCAAGACCTACGCCGCGGGCCAGTCCACCACCTCGCAGAAGCCGGCGGCAGGGGCCTCAGCGGGAGCGGGGGCGGCAGCCGGCGAGCCCAGCGCCGCGGGCGGAGCATCGAAGCGCGAGCTCAGGTGGGCGGGTGTGGGTGTGGGTGGGAGGCGCCGCGGGCCTGGCGGCGGCTGGTGGGGCGGGTCCCGTCCGACTTGGCCTGTTGGAGCAGCCAGCCACACATGTCAGAACGGGTCCTGGACTTGGGTGGGGTGGGATGGGGTAGAAGACCTGGAACGGATGGAGTTTGGAGTACCTGTGTGGTGCACCGCCAGCGACCCCGCACCGCGAGCGACCCCGCCCGGTGGTATGGCCGCGATGCCACCTGCTAGCCTCCGTACGTGCCCCACCCCGGTATGGTGACCGGGCTTCACGCGCATGTGTACGTGTATGTGTGCATCGGGTGTAAGCCCCTGCCTGGTCCTTGTCCTGCCCGAACTCCGCTCGGTCCCCGGCCCGGCACGCCTGAGCCCCTGGTGCCCCCTGGGCGCGCAGCGGCCGGCCCTTGGGCCCGCCGGGCGGCGCGCTGCCCGAGGACGCGCCCCCGGCAGACCCCGTGCCGCTGAACGAGGCCGAGCGCATCCTCAGCCTGCAGGTGCGTGCATGCTGCGGGGAGGTGTGTGTGTGTGGGTGGGGGGGGGTCGGTTGGAGCTTGGGGCTTGGGGTGTATGTGGCCCTGTAGAGGCCATGGTGTTAAGCAAGGTGGCATCCGTGCATGCCCCACGCCGCGCCGCGCCGCCGCGCTGGGTCGCAAGCGCGCTCTGTGGGCCGGCCTGGCGTCCGCACCCTTACCCCCTTGCTGCTTCCCCCCTACTGCCGGGCGAACGCATCTGGCGTCCAGTTTCCTCTATCAAACCCAGCTTCTTTCAAACCCCCTACTGCCGCCACGGCGGACGCTCAGGTGGCCCTCAAGTGCGCGGACATCGGGCACCTGGGGGCGGAGCTGGAGCGGCACAAGAGGTGCGGCACGCGGCGAGCGAGCGGGCGGGCGGGCGGGCGAGGCAGCCCAACCCCGTTAGGAGACCATTACCAAATGACGAGGATGCATCACTTCGTAGCGTGACCGCCTCCAACGTTGACCGTAATGTTGACATCTTCCCGCCTCCATGCTGCCGCCGGTTGCCTCTTCCGCGTCCTCCGGCAGGTGGCTGGGGCTGCTGGAGGAGGAGTTCTTCCGGCAGGGCGACCGCGAGCGCCAGCTGGGCCTGCCCATCAGCCCGCTGTTCGACCGGGCCAAGCAGGGCGTCAGCAAGAGCCAGGTGGGGGGCTGGGGGGCCGGGGGGGGACCGCCCTGGCCGCGTTTGTGTTTGTGTGTTCCTGCGTCTCTGTGAAAGGATTGCGGCCGAGATGTCGTGTAGCAGTCGAGAGGCACTCGAGAGACAGGCGGCAGGCGGGCAGGCATCATCGGGTTGTATGGTACCTTGAGAGTGCGCTTGCCTCTTTGACTTCGCCTACAGTGTGGTACCGCGTCCTGTTATACGGTACTAATGCCCGTTTATTTCAAGGACTGTTTGAACCTAGCCGGACTGACCCGTGGGTCCATCCTTCGCAGGTGGGTTTCTTCGACTTCGTGGCGCTGCCGCTCGTGCACGCCATGGCGGCCGCCTTCCCGGGCGCCAAGCCTCTACTGCGCTGCTTCGAACGCAACTACAACCACTGGCGCGAGGTAGAGGCCGCGGCGGCTGCGGCGGCGGCCGCCACGGTGCCGCCGCCGACGCTGCCGACGCCGCGGCAGCAGCTGCTGCGGCAGCAGCCAGTTGAGAAGTCTGCTGAGGTGGCGATCACGGTTTCGGAGCCGTTGCAGCGGCCGGGCGCACTGGCCGCCATCTCGCCGCCGCAGCTGGAGGCAGGTAGGCAGGTGCCTGGCTGTGGGCAGGCCGAGAAGGTATGAATGCGGGTGCCGGATGAGCACACCGCCGCGAGCCAACCTGCGCCGCGCTTTCATGCGTCTCGTTTCGACGGAGGATGAGCGGCCGGACAGGATAAGGCGGTGCGTGTGCATTTGGCACGTCATGCGTACGGGATAGATTGTACGGCAGCTTCTTCACGGTGCCGTAAACTGTGCAGTGTGTCACATGGCGCAGCTGCGTGCCGGTTCGGGATCGACGCTTGGCGTCCCCGAGGCTTCTCCGCGTCCGTTCATGTCTCGTACACAGGGGCCTGGCTGGGGTTCCCACCGTGCCTGGCTGGGTTCCCACCGAGGCGCTCTGAGACAAATGGCGCAGTGTAGAACGGCGAGGTGCCCAAAGTGGTGATCCCTTCAGCCTTCTGGATGGTCCGTATGGATGGTCCGATGCATTTGTGCATGGTCTGGCGTGCGGTGGCAAGTGGGCTTTGGGTGATATTGATGAGGCAGTGAAATCGGCGGATTGCAGATGGGTGCCGGGGGGTTGGGGTGGGGTGGGGTGGGAATGGCGAGGCATCGCGCGGCGGGCGTCTGATGCATGTGTGCACACGATTGGTACGACGCGCGGATTCATTTATATGTGGTACGATATGGTTTGTTTGCCGCTCGTTACGGCCTTACAAGGGCAGCGAGGGCGCGCGAGGCTGCTGGCGGGTCAGCTCGTCCGGCACCGCGCCATCACCAGCCAAGCCGCCGCGGCCTGGCAGCATGCATCGGCGCGCTGCCGGAGGTGCGTTTCATATTCCTAGCGGCCTGCATGTGGGTTGGTTGCCGCGCCGTGCAGGATGTTCGGACACCGTGCAGGTTTTTACTGTCTTACGTTTTGGAGCACCTTTTCGCTCACGCGGTTTCTCTGGCGCGGCTCTGACTTGCGTGACGGCGGAAAGTGTGGCTGCCTAACGCCCGCAGCTCACACGATATGCCAACGGAATTGCTGAACCTCTGGGGTTTTCTGAGGGCCTGCTGGTAACAGTTTATGAGCCCCAACCCCCCAATAAATGTGTGCAGCCTGCCCGCCAGCCGCCCGTCGGGAGGTAGTGTCAGCGCCAAGTGTGGGCGGGGCCGGCGGTTCGTTTGCGTACGTGTGGTACGTACGGTGTGCAAGTTTGCATGGCTTCCAATACGTGTATGCTGCCTCCTCCTCGTGTGTTGGTCGTTACTTTCGTTTCCCCTTGATTTAGGTGTTAGTGTCCTTCGACACTCCGTGTGGCTTTCCTTGGTCACTCGTCTAGGATGTGATGCTTTCGCCTGTTACAGCAGAGTGCTCAAGCGTCGTCCAGTAGGACCAGTACGGTGGTAGTGGCAGCTGCACTAGCCCGCGGCGGTGCTGAAAAGGACAGAAACGGTGTGAAGGTATGTACTATTGTACACACACCGGTTGTACGGTTGTACACACACCGGTTGTACACACACCGGTTGTAAGCACGTCTTCCATGGGCCCGCACAGGTGTGGCTCGACGCCTGGCGGCCCCTCCCGCAACACACGCACCATCCCTTCTGGCGCTCTCCCGGGCCCGAGTGACCCGTGGGACGGCGGGTGGCTCCTCTCCGACAGATCAGTATCGCGTGCGCACCGACGGTGGCCGCTGGCAGCTATTCAAGCTTGTTGGCCCATACGGGTCCATTCGAGCATAAGAGCATCGGCAACCCACATACGCACCTCCCGACGACGCCTCGCAGCTCCGCAGCCGCAGTGGTCGTGAGACCCCCACGCCCCCTGACCGAGGTCCCGTCACAGGTCAGCTGTTCGTGCTGCTGTTCGTTGCCCCCGTGGCGGCTCGTGCGGCTACCATACTGGCGCACACAGCGGTGGCCACCACGCACGCCCTTCCTGCCGCCCTGCGGTGTCGCCATGTAACTTTGCCACCCCCCCCCCCGGCTGCTGCTGCCCTCGACAACACGGTACACGCTTTCGTGCCATAAAAAAGAGAACCCTGCACAGAAAGAGGGAGCCCGCCTCTACGGCCATATACGCCCGAAGGCGCGACGCTTCCAATAGGGCGGGCGGGCAGCAAGACATGTGACGTTCGTCCCGCCCCCCCAAAGACCGGCCAACCAGCTTACCCGGTTTGTCGAACTTCACCATACACGTGTGGACTGTCACACGACCAGGGCGTCGTTAAGCCCACACGCGCATATCCTCGATCGGGCACAGGGCGATCCCGCAGTGGGGCAGTAGGGCAGTGGGGCTCATCGCACATACGCACACGCATGACGGGCACCAGCGGTGCAGGCGGGGGGGTAGACCCACAGGACCGACCGCTGCCGCCAGTGAAGATTGGCAACCCGAACTTACGTAGCCAGAGCCGACTACACATCGAAAATATGCGCACCAGCACGCCCGGGGCGAGGCGGCCGCTGCAGGCCGGCAGGCAACGTCCTGGGTACGTACACGACGCCTCCTTGTACGGCTTGTACGGCAGCAAGTGTGCGGCCACATCGACAGTTCTTACGCTCGCTCTCACAGCGTAGGAATCACGGGGGGCGCTCAACATCCTACGTACATGTGGAAGACATTACCGGTATACACGCTTGGTACGTCGAGGCAGCGTTTGGCGAGACTCAATCGTAGCAAGCGCGGGATTGGGCCCTATATATAGATCCCCCAAACCCTTTACACTTTTACCCTTGCTTAGGGCTGCAGGCTGTCTCTTTGGGTTGAGCACGGGGGAACAGCGGTGTACCACTCGCCTAGCGGCGTTCAGGCGGTCTTGCGTTGGGGCGGGTAGTGCCCCTGACCAGCGTCGGCCCGGAGATGTAACTCCCCCCCCACACACACGCACTGACACACACAGGGCCGGGTCGCGTAATCAGGCAGGCACTGCTCATGCATGCCTGCTGACCCGTGGGTCGGTCCACGCCGGCTGCGTGGACTGCGCAGACCCCCGACATTTAGACCCTTACACTAGACCGGTGCACTACAGGTTGACAATTCAAGCCCGTCCTGCAACAGCACCAGTTCACATGGCATCATGTCAAAATATAAGTATCGCGCTTTTGCTATGAGCAAGTACAGCGCTACCGGGCCGTGCGTACGGCAACCAAGAAGCCGTGCAAAACACACGCGGTCGAGGAGTGTTGGAATACTTGGCAGCCTGCCTGCCTGCCTGCCTGCCTGCCTGCCTGCCTGCACGTGTGTGCGTCTGTACAAACTCCGCGTCTGCGCAAACCCACTGCGTCCAGCCCACCCCCACCCCACCCACTCCGCACGCTCTGGCACTGCTCTAGCCACGTAGCTAGCCCTCGATCGCATAAAACAGAGCTGCTTGCGGGGTGCGCCAGCAGCCTCCGATGCGTGACCTGCACGACCGACCGACCGACCGACCGACAGCAGGTCGCCTCGTACGCCGGCTGGCTGGCTGGAAAATAAATGCATGACGCCCGCACCCGCACGCACGCGCACGCAGACGAACGAACGAACGAACGAACCTATGCGCGCAAACGCAGCCATGCCCGCACGCTAGTTAGCGATATCCAGCGAAACTGTACGACGAGTGCAACGTATGATAAACTTGCACCCAGCGAGAGCATATGAATGTCCGGAAGGGCAGCCGCCGCCAGCTCGACTGCGGGCGGGGCGCCAGACGGAGCGACCGGGCCCGTGCCGGTCCAGCGGCAGTTGGCCGCTACCGCTATCTATCTATGCGCATTGCACGCGCGTGCCCCTCTGTCTACACCATCATCCTGGCGCGGCGCCCGCCCGCCGCGCCCGCCACCCGGTTGGGGCAGGAGCCGAGGCGCTCCAGCACCACATCATCCTGGGCCACCTGCGGCGGCAAGAGGGGAAGAGGGGAATGAAGAGGTTTGGCAGAGCGGGCGGTGGACGCGTAAAAGCAAGACGTACGAGCGGCTGAGGGCCGCGGGGTCTGGGGATCTGTGAGAGGGGAGCTGCGTTAGTCGTATGCCTCCATCTCCTGAGCACTCTCTTGAGCTGGGAATAAACCATGTCACGCACGCGCCGTCCCCTCGCTCGGCCCTCCTCTATCTGGCGGCATGTTTTTGGCCTCCCTCCTGCCCACCCCCCACCGCCCGCCCTCACTCGCACTTTCACCTGCTCATTACCTGCCCCCGCCCCCCATCCGCTCACCTTGTTCCCCTCCACGTTCTTGAACCACTGGAACCGCGCCACGGTGTCGCTCTGCAGCTCCAGCAGCGCGTGCCCGAAGCTGGGGTCGCGGTAGGCGCTCCACAGAGGCTGGCTGGACTGGCAGAAGCCCAGCGGCTCGCCGCCGGGGGCCGTGGAGTTGAGCAGCACAAGGGGCGGCCCGCCCGCCACGCCGGAGGGCGGCTGGAAGGTGAGCGTGGGGCAGCCGGGCGGGTGCGCCATACGCTGGTAGCCCGGGCCCCAGGCCGAGGGCGCGCTGGCAGCCATGGCCACGGGGCCCACGCCGCCGTAGTTGAGCGCCTGCGGGGTTCGGGTTCAACAGAATTAGAGTCCATCATGATGGAGAGGTTTAACCAAGGCGGGCGGGCCTGTCTGTGTGTCATGTCAGGCACGCCGGATGGGCAGGGGAGAAGGGCGGGTTGGAAGATAGGTGGGCTCGCCTGGAGAGGAAGCGCTGGCTTTCGCAATTCTGGAACGCGTACCCAGTGTCGTACATGGTGCCGTACGTACCTCGCAGTAAGTCTTGTTGGTCGCGGGGTTGATCTCGTCCACGTAGTTGCGGTACGGCCCCTCCACGTTGCCGCCGTCGCCGATTGTCACGTAGATGGGTCCGCACGTGTCAGGCCGGTACTTGTACATGGGGTGGGTGCGCTCGTACGCGTGCACGTGGCCGTTGAACACCATGTCCACGCCGTACCTGCGCGTGCGTACGGAAAAGGGCGCAAGGTGCACGGCGGTGGTGCCATACGGTTTACGGCGCTGGAAGCTATACGGTTCCATACAGCTGCGGGCGGCGCCACGTGCAATGGCATAGTTGAAGATGGCGACGGTTGCGTGCATACATACATGAGGGAGAAATAAAGCCAGTGGTTTCAGCAGGTAACGGCCGGAGGCCGCGTCTCATGAGGATGAAGCAAACTATCCAGCTCGCTCCCAACTCCCGCCGACTCCCGATTCCCCAGATGCTCACTCGTAGAAGATGTCCTCCCAGATGCTCATGAAGCAGTCCATCTCCTTGTAGTGCACATAGTACGAGTGGTACGGCGGCGCGTGAAACTGCCGTTCTCGGGCGGGGGAAGGAAGGGGATAATGTCAGAGCCAGGCTACCGAGATGGGTCCCCCGGGGCGTACGTTGGGAGGGGCGTACACCTGTACGGGGAGGGGTTTCCGAGGTCCCGGGACCACGCGCGTCGGGCGGTCCTGCGTTCCTTCATGGTTGCGACCTACCGCAAATTCCCTTTCCAGCTCTACCTTTTAACCTTCAGCACTGTCTACTCCCATCACCGTACCCCAACCGTGGTTCTACAGACCTCCCGTCCAACCCAACCGCCCAATCGCCCAACCGTCCAATCGCATAGCCACCTGCACGAACAGCCAGGGCGTCTTGCGCCGGTCCGTCTTGGCAAACTCGGCCACCGCCCACTCGTACTGCGGGCTGCCGCGCTGGAAGGGCATGTAGTTGTTGAGCGTGATGAGCTTGGCCACGCCGCCGATCACGGTCGCGAAGTACATGTTGTTGGTGATGTCACCAAAGTTGGAGGTGACGCCGGGCGCGGGGAAGCGCGCAGAGTAGGACTGGAAGGGGTAGTTGGTCGGGAAGGCGAAGGTGGAGGTGGTGTAGTTGATCACGGCGGGGATGCCGCTCATCTCTGCAGGTAAAGCGGCAAACGGGACGGGCAGGAAGGGTGGGTGGGGGCGGGCGGCGCGGTTGGGTCGGGGTTTGGAGCAATGAAGCTGGGACATCGCAGGACCGAAAGTCAGACAGCTGCAGACTCGCAAGCAGGCCCAACAGGTGGAAGCGTAGACCCCACACCGCGTACGGCATCACTTTCGGCTACAGTGGCACGTGCATACAGAGTTGGGAGCCGTACGTACGGCCAGCGTCGCCAGGCCAACCCACCCAGCTCGTGGTTGGCGGCGCAGTTGATGAGCGGCACACGGCTCATGAGCGGCTCCCACATGACCGCGTGCGAGTCCCAGCGCCTGCACGGGTACGGCAACGGTACGGCGGAAGATCGGTACGACGGCCGCGGTACGGCGCGCAGTGCGGTCGTCAGCGGGCGCAGACATGAAACGCGTGTCCTGTCCAGAGCTTAAGCAGTCGGTTGAGTAGATGAGCGGTCGAGCTGTCTTGTCGCGGCACGGCGGGCGGCGCCGCTGTGCTCGACGATCGACACAATTAGTTGGTGGGTGGCCGCGCTTTGTTACCCTGAGGGTTCCGGATATATATAACACGCTAGCTTCCGAACAAATCGAAGGCTGTCAAGCCGACAAGGACACCCGAGGACCCAACATACTCGGTTCCAACTCCCAACGAATGAACGCATCCTCTACCTCCACAACTCACTTTTGGTTGGTGCCCTTGCCGTCCCGGACGTCGGGGTCGCTGGCGTTGTAGTTGTCAGCGTACGTGTTATCGCCCACGTGGATTACCACCTGGCGGTTGACAGTTGACAGATGGTGCATCAGGCGGTTGGGAGACCGGGGGTGCGTTGTGTTGAAGATCATTGCGCGCATCGCAGCGCGCACGTGAAAATGACCACCGGCTGCCCCAGCCGCTCCAGCAGCCGCTCCAGCAACCGCCCCAACCGCCCGCCAACCGCCCTCAACCGCCCACCTGCGGCTTGCTGTCTATCATGTGGTCGCGCGTGTCGCTGCTGTTTACGGTCTGGCCAACGTCCGCCATGAGGCCGATGCGGAGCGGGTACACGCGGCTGCTCTCGCGGACGCTGTATACGGGGGAGGCAACGGCAAAGAATGGGGATAGGGGGTTTAGAAATAAAGCGAAGGGGAAGATGGAGGAGGTGAAAGGTGGGGGGGGTATTGTGCTTTGACGGAGGGGAGGCCGCAAGGAGGAGGCCGCAAGCAAGGGGACTGTGAGAGGAGGGTCGGGGGAGCAATCTGATCCAGAACGGGCCTGCCTGCGCGGCCGTTATCGCGGACTCTGGGCAGCAGCATGGGTGGGCGGAGGGGAACGTGGAGGAGGCGCAGAGGTACCCGGTGCGGGGGGGGGGCCCATCTGGAGGGGGCATGCCGTAACTCCCAAAAGGGGTGGAGCGCAACCCTAAGGAGTGTCACGCTGTCTTGCGTGATTGCCGTATAGCGTAGCTTCCACTGAGAGCCGTTGCTGGTCAGTCAGGGGCGGTTGCGTAAGTCGTCTCTCGAGGAGAACTACCGTGGCCAGGTCGCCCTAGGAGGGAGCAATGTAGCTAGCTTCCCGAAGGCGCGTGCTTTCCGCGAGCTGGTCAGCAGCACCTTAGCTAGCGTAACAGGAGGCAGGCGCTGCAGGCGTGCGCCTCGCAAGACGACATCTCGTACGACGCTCTTTAAGGCACCTGCACCTGCACACGCACACATAACACTACTCACGGCAGCGTTGTGAAGCTGTACGCCCCGACCAGCTTGCCGCTCGCGTCGCTGATCTGGTAGCGGTAGAAGGTCTTGGGCGCCAGGTTGCGGAGCACCACGTGGTGGATGCGCGGCGACAGGTACCTGATGGTTTGGCGGTTGGGGCAGTTGAAACAGTTAGGGTAGGTGGGGCAGTTGGGGCGGTTGGGGCGGTTCAGGCAGTTAGGGTCTTAGGCTGATCCATCTGTCGTTTGTTGGCACCCAGCGAGCACCAGCTCAACGTCTCGATGCAAGCCCTGAAGCACCGTCCAACCGCTAACCACTCACTGGGCACTAGTCATGGTGGGGTCAGTGTAGGCGCGCAGGTAGGTGATGACCGGACCAGTGAAGCGCTTGGCCGAGCCTGCAGAGTGGTGATGGCGGCAAGGTGTTGGTACGGCAAAGTCCTGTACTGCAGAAGGCGCCGCATGTGGTTGTATGTGTTTGCGCGTCAGGTGCATGGCGCTTGGAGGATGCAGGGTCAGGGCCTGGCACGGTGCCGCCCCGGCCGTACCGCCGTACGTACATGGGTACCGCTGTTGTGCACAAACGCTATGCCCGGGACGGGACGCACACACAATCTCACCCTTTGCGGGCGTGACCGAGGCGGTCGCCACCTCCTTGCTCGTGTCGGGGAGGGTCAGGTTGGCGCCCACGGTGGGGCCGCCCGTGTACCTGCGTGTGTGTACGACAGCGAGTACGGCATGGAGGTGGCCTGGGGAAGTAAGATGATTGTAGGGTGATGAAGAGGATGTGGGGTGACGAGCGCAGGACGCCAGTGTGAAAGCGGTGGCGTGACAGCGAACGTGCGATCTTGTTCTTGATAGTAGTCATTGTCTTGGCTGTGATAGAGGATGGCCGAAGGCGAGCGGACCGCAGCTCCAGCAAACATTGTCGATGTCGATGTCGGCTCCAGGAAGTGAAGTGGTGGTGGAGGATCGCTTGCCCAACCCCACGCCCAGGGACACACACGCACAACGCAGCACAGCTCGCGAGCGCGGAGGCCGACCAAGACGGACGGCCCCCGATTGAAAGGATTCCGTTTTTTCGTAGGGTGGGGTTTACGCCCTGCGCCGTACAAATGCCGTACGTACGCCGTCGTACAACTCACCACGACACCAGGTAGGTGCGGCCGTCCGGGTAGGGCCCCGTTAGGTGCACTCCCCAGGGGGCACCGTCGGTGGGGAACGAAATCTGGGGGCCGGGGGCGGGGGGGGGGGAGTTGGGAGGGGAATGGCGTATGGGAAGCCAGCAGAGAGGCAGGGGGCCGGGGTGATGCGGTAATCCAGACCGTAGAGGCATCGAGGAGGGGCGATGTGGGGCAGGGGGTTGGGATCTTCGGTCAGTGTGGCAGCCTGGCAGTTCCCAGCCGCAAGCCATCTTCGAGTCTACCAGGCTCGCTGTCCTGCTCCTTGTGTGCCTCGCCAGGAGCAAGAGCAGTACACACATATCCGTGCTTCACTCCAGCCCGACTACGGTATCCGCACCAACCCCGCCCATCACCGACTTGCTTGCACCACGCCCAACCCGCAGCGCACCTCCTTCGAGCCCCACTTGTAGTCAACATTGCCGACCTGAGGCACAGCACACAAGTACGGCATGAAGGACCGCTCGTTGACCATCAGGGCACACCAACGAAACATCTCAGGAGGTGAGGATTTACAGACGCCAGACGGACGGAGCACGGGAGGCATCCACCAGAGGGGTCGAGCCAGGTCGACGCAGAGGGCTATTTGACGCCTTGACACTGTGGCGCACGGCAGTCGCGGGGCCGAAGGCTATGGCCGTGAGGGTTGAGGAAGGATGCGCCCGCAAAATATCACCGAACCCCCCTCAGCCCTCGTCAGCTGGAAACATAAGCTGGAGACACCCCTCATCACACACCACGCGTCAGGCCGCACAAGGTGCTCAGAAGCATCACGCAGGCATGGCACGGCTGTCCGAGAGACGCACCGCGGGGAGCGACTGCGAGTAGCATGCCGCCACGGAGCCCACAACCTTGGGGTCGCAGGGAACTGCGGATCAGGAGGGGGTATGCGAGGCGGGAAGGGTTTCGGATGTCGTCGTTTTCGGCCATAGAAGTCCACGCATGCAGGCGTCGCTCACCGCTGTGGTGCTCGTAGGCAGCGGCGCCGACCTGTGGATGCATAAGAAGACGATGAGCGATGTGAACGTTTCGGTCGCGAAAACTGGGGCCACTGACGCACCTCGGCAACGAGCAGGTTGCGGCGGAACTCAGGGATGAGCCATCCGTCGTCACCGTCCGTCATGCCGCACGCAATCGTGAGCAGTGCCACGAGGACCACATTACGAATTGAAAGCATCGTAGCGCTCCCTATGTGACCCGTATCTAGCAGCAACACCGGACGTGTTGTGTCGCCGGCCAACCCCAATCGAGCAGCAGTTTCGACCGCTAAATCATGTTCACAGTTGCGGATTTACGAATGATGCGCCCATTACTTAACCGTTGATGCTTTATTCTAACGGAATGCAGTTAGCAGTACACGTTTTCGACAAAGCATCACGCCGCGGTCTGTGTGTGGCTGCTGTAATGATAGTCGATGCTTTGTCTGGTATCGTTTCGGTGGTCGCCCAATGGGTACGGGACTAGTGTTGATATGGCTTGCTTCCTGTTGAAGTGATATGCCCTATTGTATTTAGGCTCTCTCCATTTGTTCCCTGCTGCTGCCCGCAGCCATTCGTAGAGTACAGCTATTTGTGCGTTTTTGTGGTATTATGCGGCGTTGTGTTACTGCAACGCCAAGTCCTATAGGAGGCCGAAGTTTGAGCAGTGGGGGATGTGGTGATTACTGCGGCGGTGACTGCGATCCTGCGGAGTAACGGTGTGCGAGGGAACGTTGCGTCTAGCGGCGCTGACTCTGTGGACCCTACCTACGCCAACTGCGTCGGAGCTGTGTAATGCCCGGCCTACCCGGCCTACCCCGGGCCTACCTCGGGGCGCTGGTGTGGCAGAACGAGGGAGTCGTCCGCCTTGACTCAGGTGCGCACCAGCTGCAAGTACAGGTTGCACGTGTGCCATGGCCGTTGAGGGGGCATGGGCCAAGCGTCCTGATGCAGGACAGCTGTGGGCGGGAGTGATCAAGGAGGGTCCAGCATTGACCGAAGGATGGGACGCGTCACTTTCAGCCTGGCCGGCAGCCGAACCAGGTAGGTTGGCTGGGGGTACGGGGGCTTCAAGCTTCATACAAGCTTGGAAAAGGGCAGAGCCCCAGGAAGTCGTGCAGATCGTGACACGTGTTCGTAGGTAAAAAAACGAAGAACCA
>LSYV01000006.1:5369-25234 GCA_001584585.1 Gonium pectorale | reverse complement strand
GCACAACCCCACCGACTCCGGCCCTACCAAACCCGCCAGGTGGCGCTGTCCTACAACGGCCAGGCGGGAGTGCTGGTCACGGAGCGAGCCACCGCGCGCCTTGCCACCTGCTCCGCCGACGGCAACAAGCTGAGCGGCATCGTGGTGTGGGGCGCCGGCACGGCCGCGGCCGCGGTCGACTGCAAGCTGCTGCAGAACGCGGGCGCGGGGCTGGCGCTGCGCGACGGCGCCGCCGCGGAGCTGCGCCGCTGCACCGTCAAGCTCAACCGGGCGGGCGGCGCCGAGGTGGCGGGCAAGGGCAGCGTGCTGACGACCGACCGGGAGAGCGTGGTGGACCCCAAGCCCACGCTGGTGGCGGGCGGGGTGCACGCGTTCCTGCAGGAGGACAAGGGACGGAAGGGCAGGGGCTAGGGGGGTAAGGGGCGAAAGGGGGGGCGGGGGCGGGGGGTGGGGTTGGGAGGCGGTAGGGGGGAGGGGAGCGGAGGAGAGCAGAGCAGAGCGGTGTGGGGCCGGCGTGGGCGCGAGGGGAGAAAGCCGATGTGAGTGGCGGGTGGGGGGTGGGGGGGCGCGCATGGACAGCCGCCGGGGGCGGGTGTCCGCAATCCCACGCAGAGGGCCGGTGGGTCGCGCGCGTGCCCGCGGGCGGAGGGCAAGGTAGCAGGGGGCGAACATGGCACCGGCGGAGGGCAAGGTACCAGGGGTGGGAAGGAGTGACCTAACCTAACGGGTTCCATGTTGATGGCGGGGCGGTGGGTTGTACGACCAAGAAATAATCTACTACAGCCGTGGCGGGCGGGTCGCTTCTCGCGACGGTGGCGAGGCGGGCAGTGCCTTGTGCCTGGTGGGTGGATGAACAGAAACAGGGAGTCTGGCGCTGTGGCGCTGGCGGGTGGGCTGCGGGCGCCGCCAAACCTCTACGGAAAGCGTAGGGGAAGTCCTCCAGCGCTTTATGAATTGAGAGGCTCGTAACAGGGGTGCGTTACTGTGGGCGAGAGGGCGATTAGGCGATTATGCTGGGACCGCGGAGTGTCTGTGTGTTTGGGGGAGGGGGTGCGCGAGGGAGCTGTCCCCTCGCAGGCCGAGATGACCGCGGGCCCCGGACCGTTTGTGTGGGCAGGCGGTACGGGGGCTAGGGATAATGCTGCTGCTGGTGGGGGCAGAACAAGCGCCGGCATTGGCTCGCCCCAGGCGCAATTCGGGGCCTGACGCTGGCGCGCCGGCGGCAGCTGTTGAGCCTCACGGCGGCCAGCGGCGTGGTGGCCAACCTGGAGGTGGCGGAGAAGGCTGCGGGCTGCCAGCTGACATACGAAGTCTTTCAGGCAGCTGCGAGGGCGGGGCAGCTGGACTCGTGCGTGTGGCTGTGGGAGCATGGCTGCCCTCTCCGCGCGGCGCGAATGCAGCAACCTCCTGGGAAGCGCGGCGTCTGGCGGCCATCGGCCTGTCTGTGAATGGCTGCTGAGCCTGGGCCTGACCTGGAATACAGGTGGGGCTGGCGCGGCGGCGCACGGAGGCCACGTTGGCCTGATGGAGTGGCTGCTGCAGAGGCGACCACATATGAATGTGGCCACCGATCCCGTCGATGAGAAGCGGGATCTTGTAGCGGGTATTGCCCACGGCTGCGACCTGCCCACGCTGCAGCGCGTCTGGCGGGGTGCGGGCGAGATGGATGTCTGGGGCAACCAGGGCTTGGTGTGAGCCCTGGGTGGGGCCTTTCCAGCTGCGGGCTACCTCACCAGCATCGTGCGCTTCACACGCTCGGCAACACATGTAGTCGCAACTTCACGTGGAAACGAGGAACAATCCTGCGCATCCTGCACATTACTCGAATCTGATGTAGCACGGCGTGCAGCTGGTGGCGGGCTGGGGGTGCGCTCCCATGCCAAGGGCCCGAGCCGTCCCTTCTGCAGCGTGTCCTGGGCGTTGGGCACTGGCATCAGATGGTATGTTACGTCCACGTAACATCGTCGGGCTCGTGCCGGGTTTCGTACGGCATGAGCTGTAAGTCAGTACCCTCCTCAGTGCACGGGGTATCCTTCAAATTAATACTGCTGACGCCCAACAATTAGCTCAACAGACGGCCAACAGAGCCAACGTGGCCCAACAGCGCCGGCCTTTTTGCGTTCACTTCTTGTAGCCAACAACGCAAAGCCTGCCGCGCAGTGGATCAGTGCACAATGGATACGCCCCATATCGCCCCCAAGCAACCTGAAGTTGCTGTGCCATCTGCCGCGCAAACCGCCCTATCGCTTCTTTTTCCTAAGCTGCCCCTGGACACCCTCGCAAATATTGCGAGCCACTTAGATGACAATGAATTTGCATGCGGCTTGCGTGGAGTCAACAAGGCCGTCGCGCAGCAGTTCCGCGGCCCTTGCCACACAACCATCCGCCTCTCGCAGCCCGTGCCGTCGCGCGCCTTCGCAGCGCGTTGGTCAGCCTCGGGCGCCACACGAGAGCTGACCCTAGAGCAGCGACGGGAGCTGCTGCGCCTCACAGCGGCAAGCGGCGTGGTGGCCAACATGAAGGTGGCGCTGGACGCCGTCGGGCTCGTGCACGGCACGTATGAGCGGTGGACGATGGTGGGCGTTGCCGCCGCAGCCGGCCACCCCGATATGGTCCTGTGCCTCCTGGAGCTCTGGTTCAACATGACTTCTGAATGCAGCGGACCTAACCCCATGTACGAGGCGGCGGAGGCGGGTCACCAGGCGGTGTGCCAGGTGCTGCTCGACAGCGGCTTCGAGTGGGAGCCAGCGCACGTGGCAGCCGCCCTCAAGGGGGGACACCCGGGGCTGGCGGACTGGCTGCTGCAGCGGCGGCGGGAGGGACCCATCAGCCCCTCCGATAGCCTGGCGCCCCTGTGCGGGTGCGTCGAGGTCCTGGAGGCCGCGGTGGCGGGTTGCGACCTGTCTGCGCTGCAGTCGCTCATCCAGCGCTGCGACGGCATGGAGTGGCTTTTCACTGAGGCTTGGAAGGCCGATATGCTGTGGGCTGCCGCTGACAGCCATACCGCAGACTGGCAGACGAAGGTGGAGTTTCTGGAGACGCTTGACTAGGAGCCCTCGTGTCCCGCGGACTGGGCTCAGCGCCTCCCGACCTGCCCCGATCCCGAGGTTCGGTTGGCGTGGATGCTGGGGAAGGGCTACAACGCTTCTGGCGACTACGAGTCTGCGCTCGAAAACAGCAAGGGGGCGGTCGCGGAACTGCTGCTGCAGAACGATCTAAGCGATTCGCACCACATCGTCGCACTTGCTGCCCGGGAGGGCTGGCTCGACGTGCTCAAGCAGCTGCGGCGTCGGGGCTGCCCCATGGATGCGGCCTCCGTTGGGCTGGAGGCGGTACGCAACGGCCATCTCCCGGTGGTGGCATGGGCTGTGGAGGAGCTGGACGCCCCAGTCCAGTACCTGGCAAATTCGGCCGCCACGTTGCCGCCGCGGTATGCGGACGACGTGGAGGTGGAGGTGCTGCAGTGGCTATGGGAACACGGCGCCGAGTTTGACGGGGACGCAGTGGCGTTCAACGCGGCGCTCATCGGGAGCCTTCCGCTTCTGCAGTGCGTTTTTGCGCCAGCGTGACAGCTGAGAATAGTTGCGGGCGATACACTGCTCCGTCATCTGGAGTATGGGGCATGTCTCGCCTTCTTGCAGATAGCTCTCAGGACAGGGTGTTTCCCGTGAATGTTTTGCGCCTTTCCGGGCAACTATGAGGTTCCGCCAGGTGGCACTGTTGCCTGATCGCACACTGTACCGTGTGCTGCACTCGCATTTATCACATCGCTACTTCTTCGAATGGAGGCCCTCTGGAACGTGATTCGCGTCTTCCCATTGCGCTGAGCGAGCGACGGGCGATTACTGGTTTTGCATGGGTCTTACTCCAGCAGCACATATCACGCAGGAACTGCTGCATGCGCTCACACTGGCCCCATGCGACCTTATCGGGAGTGCACAGCAAAGAAATCTGCACGCTTACGGTTTCATGTCACGCGTTTCATGTTGTGAATGATGCCGAGTCATGCGTCCAGAGAGGGCACAGGGCCTAGGGAGCTGTCGGATTCGTTTGGTGTACGCGTTCATTTCACGGTCCTTTGACACGCGTGCATGCGTGTGGTGTGACGGTGTACGGTACTGTTGTGATTGTCCTGCAGCGCTTGTGTCGAGCTGCGCCCCATGCGCGGTGAGCTGCCAGCCGTACGCTCAGCCTGGTTATCTTCCATTTTGGGGATTCGTCACCCGCACGTTTCCCCTTCCTCCGGAGGCCACGAAATTGGTTTGGCTGGGGACGATTTTGCCCCCACGGGACCATGCCGTTTTCGTAAACGTTTCGAGGGGTGCTGCCAGCGGTGCCAAAACAAAAACCGAATCATCTCACACATAAGCACCTGATACTTCACCGCCCATCAGGATCACCAAGAAACCGATGTTAATGAATCGGAACCGAGCACCTGGGTACACATCCAAGTAGGGGGCTTGTGAGATGTTGCCGCGGCCGTCATGATTGGCGGCAGATGGGATCGGACCCGTACGTTTTGGGCTTTTGCGGACCCTGGAATTCGTGTGGCTGACGACGATAAGTGGCCTATCAGAACCTCATTTTTCTCGAGTCCGGGTCAAGTTGGCCCTCTCATTTTTCGTATCTCATGTCCACAACAAGGGGTACTTTTCGAAAAAACGTTTAACCAGGCTGCGTACGCTTTAGTCGGAGAATTATAATATACATTACAGAGGATTTGGGGCGAATTTGGGACCCCAGGCAAGCCCCAGTCCCAAAGCACAGGCTAACGCCCAGCCCAGGGGGCGCCGTGTGTCACAGGAGTGGTCGGCGAGGAGCGGCCCAACACCATTTCCCACGTGTCTTCCGGCCGCCCTCCCCGGCGGCACGCGCTCCAGGGCCACATCCCGCTGGCCGCGACGGCCAACTCCCACTGGTGTCCAATGGCTCCACTGGTTTACCTTTTGTATAACTCGTATTGGGAGGAGGTCGTTTAGCAAATGCAGTCTGCGACGCTCGGGCATGCTGCTCTGGGCCGCACCGCTCCGCACGCCCATTACCTCCACCGTACGACCCTCAGCACAGGCAACGTGGCCCTCGACCTCGCCAGGCCGTGGTTAGTGTGCAAAGGTGCAATAGGTTTCTCTTTTGTTTGCGATGCGGCGCTTAATTCGGTACCATACTACGTTACACCGGTACTTCGTCCCCGGTCAACGCGGAGAGGCGTCGAGAGTTGACAACTACTGTCGACAACTCTCAGCGCTGTCCGGTAACTCTCGACGACTGTCCGGTGGGCGGGGTTCGCGCCCCCATCCAGCTTCCAGCACGGCACGGCACGCACGTACGATGGTACGGAGCAGGAGTTTGCACACGAGGCAACCTCACGCAGGCAACCACCCTTTGGCCTTTGCGGAGCGCCTTCATGATAACAATAATTTGCTACCATGTCCCCGACATTGGGGAACCTGGTTAACCACCGGGTATATCATCCTCCATCCTACACCCTTCATCAAGCGCACACGCAACACCTCATAGCCGAAGCGTGATAGCGGTCCAGCCCGCCCAAGCCCGCAGCAGCCAGATCCTGCTGTGTGTACGGTAGCATGCTTTCTATGCAGTTACATGCAACAGCGCAACCGCTGCCGCCGCGTCAATTCAGGGGGCACAGTCGCTTGGCCAGGGCAGGGTGGTTGGCGCCTGCCGAAACACCAGAGTGCCGAAGGCCCCCCCGACCTCACATACTACTGCACAAGCCCGCACCGCTCCAGGCCAGTCCGCGCAGCGCAACGCACGGACCAACGCAAGCCCAGGTGGAGGCACGCAGGAATTGACGGCGCCTTCAGGCCACCAGCGGAACTCCTCCCGCCCGCTCGCTGTGAAGAGCACAAACCCGGTATCTACGCCGTTCAACGCCGACGAGCAGCGGCATGCCCGCAGTCCTCAGTTCACGCTCACGGGGGGCATGACGCCGCACAGCCGCCGCGGTCGCCGCCTCAGTCGCCGCGGTCGCAGCTGCGCACGTTCCCTGGCCACGTCTCCGGTCCGCCGCCGCCTCAAGCCCAACCCGTCACTCAGGACCCTGGCCGTCTCGCTCCCAATAAACCGAATGTCCCGCGCCCCGCCTGGGGCCCGCCCCACCGGCCTCATCCCTCGCACCCTCGCATAAGCTCCCCCGTGCAAGCCATGTACCCATACCCGCCCCCACCCCCACCCTCTCCTCGCCCCCTATACCGGCCCGTCGCCCTCCCGGATGATGCGGAACAGCGCCGCCATGTTGTTGTTCTTGATGGCGGCGCGGCAGGCGGTGACGACCTTGGCCTTGGAGGCGCCCACCCGCAGCCGCGCGGCGCGCTGGATCATCTGGTTGACCTCCCGCAGCGACTCGAGCAGCGCCACGTGGTTGGTGGCGCGCTTGTCGTGCTCCACAATCAGGTCTCTGCGGAGAGGGCGCGCGTTACGATACGGTACGGGATTGGGCGTTGAGGGCGTGGGGAGGTAAAGCCGGGTTTGGTGGACTGGGCGACAGCATGCGCGGAGCTTCGTCGCTGTATAGCGCCTGCGGCGCAGCTGCGCGTGTGAGGTCGCGACGGGCGCTTTTGAGTAGAGGTGGGGGAGGGCTGTAGCTGTGCCCCATGGCCTTTTCTGCAGTGATCGTAGTGCGTTTGTACATGCTGGACCTCTGAGAGCGGATTCGGGGGCGCATGAAGGCAGTGTTGCATGTGCAGAGTGAAGTCGGAACGGGTACGATCCCTACACGGGCTGGGCTCCGCCCGCAGCCCAGCCCTGTACTCCCCGCAGTCCACACCTCCTTGGGTCCGGCAGCTGCCTAAGGTTCCATCGCGTCCACCAGGGACCCCGTACGCACACATAGCGCTGCGCGCTCTACAGCCCCCCCCCCGCGAATCTTTCCCGTTCCCAACCCCACCTACCACGCGCGGCAGCGCCATGCAGTCCCCTGCCCTGCTCTGCTTCCCCGCCTGCCCCCCTCCCCGGCGACGACGGCTGGTTGCCCCCCCTCCCGCCCGCGCCACCGGCGCCCGCCCACCTGTTGAGGTCCGCCAGCTGGCGGTAGTACTTGCGCATGGCCTTCATGTCGGCCAGGATGCGCGCGTCCTCCGCCTTGATGATCAGCTGCTTGGCGGCGTTGGAGGCGTCGGCCATGTCGGCGTTCATGCGCAGCCGCGTGATGTTGTGCTCGTCCACCTGCCATCGGGGCAAAGAGGAGGGAGTGGGAGGTTCAGAGAAGGGAAACGGATCGGGACGGGGCAAGGGGGTGGGGCTGGGGCGTTGGGAGGGAAAGCAGCCGACTCCGGCTCGCTGCGTCGGCGGCCGCGCGTGTGTGTACGCTCGTCGAGGGCCGGGGGGCGGTGGTGCCGGCGCGGTAAGCGGTGGGGAGGCATGGAGGAAGTAACGCAAGTACGGCGTGCTTCGGCCTGTTCACCAATAAGGGCACTCGTTTGCGATCAGGCACAAAGCAACCAGGCGCGCGCTTCCTGCCCCGAGCAACTCCAGCGGCGCGCGCGGACGGGCCGTGCTAGGGGTAAGTCCCGGCGCGGGCAGGTCCGGGGGCGCGGCCACGCCGGCCAGCCCGGTGCACGTTAGGGTCCCAACCCCAGCCGCACACCGCTGGGCCGCCGGGAGCGGCGCCCTTCCCCGTCTCCACTTAGCCACTCTCCCACCACCCCTACAGCCCGCCACGCAGGCCCCCTCCCCGGCCCCGCCACCCTTCTCGCCCAGCCCCGTCCCCCTCTCCGCCCCCCAAAACCCCCAACCCCACGACCCCCTGCTCGCTCACCGCATTGAGCACCTCCCCGAACGCCTTCATGGCCGCGGGGAAGTCCGCCGTGGAGCTGAGGTCGGTGAGGCCCAGGTAGGCCGCCAGGTCGCCCACCAGCTCGCCGGCCGTGTCCAGGCTGTCGGTGCGGAGTGTGACCTGCCCGGGGGGGGGATCCGGTGGGTCGGCGTGTTCCGAAGGAGGGGGAGCCGTCGAGGCGTGTCGTGTCAGCACCAATCAAGAGAAAGAGATGGCACAAGGTCCGGTGAGGGGTGCGGAACGCTGGTTGTTCGTGATGGGGGGAGGCCGGGAGGGTCAGATGATTGGAAGGCGCTCTCACAGGTGTAGGGGGTGAGGTGGGGCGGGGGCGGAGGGGATCGGGAGGCAGCGATGTGAGGTTGGGCCGTGGGACGGGATGGAAGGCAGGCGTGCGCCCTGCTGCAATGATGCAGGGTGGTGGTCCCGCGGACGGCAAGCACCGTAAACGCCGCGCGCGCCAAGCGTGTTGGCGAAGTCCCGGTGCCCCGGGCTGCAGGGCAGGCGTGCCGTGGGCTGACACGCCCTCGGCCCTGGTACCAGGCATCCCTTCCAGCCCTTATCCGCCTGGTCAGCGGTTATCCAGCGACATCTCCTTTCCCCGATCCCCCCATCCCGCTGTTGTTACCGCACTCGCGCGCACCCCCACCCCCACCCCCACCCCCACCCCCACCCCCACCCCCTTCCCCGCTTTATCCCGCGGCGCACCTGCACCTGGCCCGCCACGGGCACCGCCTTGATGCCCAGCGGCGCCTTGTCCCTCAGGCACAGGAAGTAGGCCTCCAGCGTGTCGTTGCGGCCCGCGGTGGTGGCCTTGAGGTTGAAGCGCGACTCCACCCAGGCGCACAGCCGCGGGATGCGCTCCGACACGCTGCGTGTGTGGGGGAGGGGGTCCACGGCGGGAGGGTGGGGACTGGGCGGAGGCGGAGAGGGGGGGATGTGGGCGTGCGGCATGCAGGGGCTGTCAGGGAGTGCCTCGCGCCGGGCACGAGCCGCGGCAGGTGGGCGTGCACGGGCGGGACTTCCGGTGGGCGGGGGGCAAGGTGGCTATTTTGGAGACGGCCCCGAGTTGCCTCTCCGCCACACCGCAGCGCCCTGGTCCTTGTACGGCCCGTCCAACTTGGCGCCTGCCGACTGCCGTGCACAACCTGGGGAGCCGCCAGGGCAACAGGGCTGCACTCTCTCCGCCCCGTCTGGGGCTGTTCTTGCGCCATCACAAGACCCCCGCCCCACCCGTGCGGGTGGCTGCTGCGCCAAGGCGGGGGGGCGCAGCCGCCCCCCCCCCCGCCAGCCCGCGGCACCCAGGACCCTCCCTGCCACCCGCCTCGGCCCTGCCGCCCGCCCCCGCTGCACCCGTCCCTGCGGCATCTCCCCCCGCCCTCCTACTCGGCACCCGCCACCCCGCCCCCCTCCGCACCTGAAGGTGACGGAGGATGCCGGCTCGGGGAAGGCCCCCTTGTCCACCGCCGCGTACAGCGCGAACTTGGGCAGCTCTATCTCCAGCTCAAACACGTGGAACATGGTGGCGGTGCGGCCGCCCACCAGCACCTTGATCATCAGGACCACCGACACGTCCTTGAGCGGCTTGAGCGGCACGGCCAGCTGGGACGGGGGGGGGCGGAGTGGGGGCCGCGGGTCGGTAAGCGTTCTCATTAGTGGAGCTGGGGAAGGGGGATTGGGGCGGGGCGGGGCGACAGCATGCAGTAACGGCTGGGATCGGGTCTCTAGATTACAAGGGCCTGTCCACCAGCGCTGTTGCGGTTCACCACTGCGTGGGCTCGTGCGCCCTTTGGTAACTGTCGCGCAGAGCCGCCAGCTGGTTCCCGGGTCGTGGGAGTCCCTGGTTGTCCCGGGGTCAGGGAGCCCCTCGGTGTTCGGTCCCAAGACAAAGGGAGGAG
This sequence comes from Gonium pectorale, assembly GCA_001584585.1. Taxonomy (NCBI): domain Eukaryota; kingdom Viridiplantae; phylum Chlorophyta; class Chlorophyceae; order Chlamydomonadales; family Volvocaceae; genus Gonium; species Gonium pectorale. The sequence goes on along the minus strand of LSYV01000006.1, from coordinate 15,544 downwards.
GGAGAGGCGGTTGGCGACTCCCGCGCATTGCGGGCTCCGGCTCCGCCCACGGCAGGCGGGAGGCCGGCCCAACGCGGCGCTACGGTGCCCAGTGGACAACTTACACAGCTGACTGCTGGCGGCCCGGAGGCCGTGCAGGACTCTGCGCGACCCAAAATGCGGGCGTCAGCGCTGCGGCGTGGCGCCCTCCGCGGCAATGGTCACTGGACCGTGCCTTACCAAGGCTCCAAGAAGGGCATTGTAGCCCTCTTTCATGTCGCGCTATCAGCTATTCGGCTTCCAAACCTTGCACAGGGCCCCCGTGATGGCGACCGTGACGGCATTCGCCAGTGTATGTTTCTGCCGATGGTCAAAGACACCCCCCGCGGCGACTCACCGACGTGTCGGGGTTTTTGGGGTACACGAACAGGCTCTCCTCGTCGAAGATCTGCTCCCCGAACACCACCACACCGCGGATGACCGATGAGTCGTTGCTGGTGCGCAGGACCTGCGGGCCGGGCCCAGTTGGTAGAGAATGGTGGGCAACGCTCCGTGTCAGTGTCGATGCGTAGGGACTCCTCAGTACATGCTTCCAACGCGCCAGGTCGGTGACGATGCGCCCAGTGTGCGTTAGCGCCAGAGCGCGGGAATGCCCTCGCCAGGTTAGGGGCGACGCGACCGCAGTCACCAGTCACGGGTTGGGCGGGGCGGGGCCAGGGCGGGAGGGAGGATGAAGGGAGGTGCCACCTGGTGCACCTGGCTATGTGGGTGCCCGACAGCTGGAGACAAGGCAGCCACTGGGCGGGCAGGTCAGGACACGGCGTCTCCCAACCTTGAAGGATACCAGCTAATGGCACGAACCCCGCAACGGCACCATCACCATCGCCAGCAATACCAGCCCCCACGCCACCACAGGCGCCCGCCTCCTCCAACCCGACCCCCTTCACATTTCCCCCCACCCGGCGTGTGCACCGCCCAGCCGCGTCGACTGCCCCCGCTCACGCACACACCCCGCTGCCACTCCAGCAGCCCCCACGCCGCCCCAAACCCTCTGCGCTCCTGCGTTTGCGGCCGGTGTCCTGCGCGCTCGTCACCCTCCTCTCCTTGCCCCGCCGCCCCCCTGCCCGGCCTCACCAGGTCGCAGGACGCCGCCTCCTTGTTGATGGCGATGTACGAGTCCACGCGCGTGTCCGAGGGGATGAGCGACCCGCGGTCCGTCTGCGGGCATTGTGGCCTGGTTTGCTAAATACTGAGGGGCCAAGCCTGACAACGAGAGGGGTGGTGGTCCTGTCACGGCCGCACCGCGCGGCGGGGCGCTCCGTGCGCGCCCCGTCCCTTCCTCCGAGCCCCTCGCCCCCACCTGCCGCTGCAGCTACAACTGCATAGTCGGGAAATGATACTCGGCATCGTATACCCGTTCGCCCCTGCTGAGCAACCCCGCGACGCTATGCGCCCCGGCCCGCCCTCCAAACATCCCCTCTCCACCCTCACCGGCGTGTCCCGCGCCTGCTGCCGCATGTTGGAGTACGACGCCAGCTCGTACATGAGCTCCTGCTTGCGCTGCGCCAGCTCCGCCACCGCCGCCTGCTGCTCGCTGAAGTCCACCTCGGCGGCCACGCCCGGGGCCACCTCCAGGTCCAGGGGTAGGTAGCCGCGGACCTTCGGGACGGGGGCAGGGGGGAGGGGCAATGGAGGCCGAGGAACAGGGTTTGATAGGAACGGGCTTGACGCCAGCCGCATTCGCAAGGGGACATGGCTAGGGGTGCCGTGACTCGCTGCGAAACTGCGATGCGTGATGTGTGGTGTCGAAAGGCGGGCACCCAAGCCGCCTGCGACGGCGCATGCTGCGTATATGGCTACCCGAGGCCGATGATTTTCCGATCCCGCGCATGCAGCCCTTCCCGTACATGCAAGCGCATGGGCATGGCCACGGCGCCGCCGCGCCCGTCACTTGCCCCACCGCCTAGCGGGGGCCACCATGAGGCCCGCAAGCGCTCTGCGCCGTCAAAACCTTTTAGAAGTGCCCCCGGGCCTGCGTGTTCAACCCACCTCCCCCTGACCTGATCGATGAGCAAGACCGCGGCCTGGCCCGTCTTGATATGCAACCCCCCTCCTCGCGCCCTTCCTCAGCCCGCATCGCCCCCACCCTCTAGCCCCTCTTCACGACCCCTTCCGCACACCCCTCCCGTCGCCCCATGCCCACTCCAAACCCCTAACGCCCTTCCCAGTGCGCGGGCGCGTCCACAAGCCCGCCCGCACCCCACCCGCCCTGCTCACCTCTCCCTCCACGCCGCACACCACCACCTGCTCCATGCCGTCGTTCCGGTAGTCGGCACGGAGGATGGCGGCCACCGGGCAGCTCAGGTGGTCCCGGTACACAACCTCTCCCGTGTCCGCGCGGCGCACCTCCATCTGAGGGCAGCGACGCAGAATTAGATCGGAATTAGAGTGTAAATTGATGGCTTCAGATGTTCGCAAGGGGGAGCGCCCGGTCAATGGGGCGGCAGCGCCGCTGTTACTGGTCACGGTCAGGCGGGCAGGAGGAAGGCGAAAAGGTAGGCGGGAAGGCGAGGAGCAAGGGGAGAGGCCGGCCGGGGAGGGCTAGGAAGCCGGGGAGCAGGGCGGCACGACCAGCAGGGTGGCGAGAAAGCGATCGGCGCGGCCCCGAATTACCTGCGATGCGGTCGGAGGCTCGCCAGCAGTGCAACATCTATCGCGGCCAAAATAGCACGTCGTCATCTCTTCTGCGCCCCTCCACCATTCCACCGTCCCCCCGCCCTTACCCTCCTCCGACGCCTCCACCCGGCCCCACCTCTCCAGCGCCCCCGGGCTCCCGCTCCCCCCCTCCATTCGTCAACGCTCCCGGCCTCCTGACCCACCCTCCCATTGCTCCACCCGCTGATCAGCTCCGGCAGCCCGTCGCCGTCCAGGTCGTACGAGGCGATGGCGCACACGCTGTGCTTAGACTTGACGCGCCACACGCGCTCCAGCCTACGGCATGGGCGGCGGTGGGCGAGGGCAACGGCGGTGGGCAACGGCAACGGCGGTGGGCAACGGTAACGGCGGTGGGCAACGGCAACGGCGGTGGGCAACGGCAACGGCGGTGGGCAACGGCAACGGCGGTGGGCAACGGCAACGGCGGTGGGCAACGGCAACGGCGGTGGGCAACGGCAACGGCGGTGGGCAACGGCAACGGCGCCAGGCGGATGGGGGCGCGGTTCAGAAGCACTGAGGCGTTTGCCAGGCGGGGAGCGGAGGACTACGGGACTACGCAGAATGGGCGTTGGGCACCCCGACGGTGATTGTGCATACCAAAGGCGGCACGAGGGCAATCTATGTGGTGGACACAAGCCGCCTTAGGCAAGTCACGAACTATCAACCTGGTAGACCCCTCCTCAACCTCTCGGTTCGTCCACACTCACCCGCTTATCCCTGGGCCGCCTCTCCCTCTCTCACGCCCGCGGCCGGCCGAGCACAGCGCAGGCCACCCCTGGCGCGGACGTCACCTTAGGATGCCCACCCTCGTCACGCCGTCTACGCTGATGGCAGGCTGGCGGCACGCATCACACCCTCCACCCTGCCACGTGCCAGCCGCCCTTGCGCCACTTCTTCCACCCTGCGCCATGTCAAGCGTGCACCCACCCACCCACCCCGTCGCCCACCGACCCACCCAGCACCCACCCACCCAAACACACACATACACACACGTTCGCGCTTACGCTCGTCGTATGTGTCGTTTCGTTTCAACACATCCACCCACCTGTCGTAGAGGCCGATGGTTCCGTTGACGAGCGCGTACCCAAACCTGGGGCCCACCACGGCCGCCAGCGCCACGAACTGGTCCGCCTCGGGCACCTCGGCGATCACGTCCTCCCCCACGAAGATGCGCACGTCAAAGTCGTCCGAGCCAACCTGGGAAGGGCAAGGGGTGAGGAGTTGGGCAGGGGCGAGCGGTGTGATGGAATGCTCCAGGCGGCGTCGCACACGCCCCACAGCACCTGAGGCCGGTCCCCTATCACCGCCACCATCGCCGTCAACATTCCGCCATTCCTCACACCTGGCAATACCCTCCGCACCCCCACACCCCCATCAGCGGCTCAATTGCGGGTTGCACGGGCATGGGTCAGACAAACACCTGCCCCAACAACGCTCGGTCCCGTCCCCGTCCCCGCCTCCGCCCCATGCCCCGCAGCCGCGCACCAGCAGCTCGTTCCGCCCGTCCTGGTCCACGTCGCAAAAGGCCATGGCGGACACGTTGTCGCCCGTGACCGTCCAGAACTTCTCGCTGCCGTCGGATGAGTAGCCCTGGCGACGGCGGCGGCGGGCGGCTTTGGTTGATACCACAAAGAGAACGATGAGGATCAGGGGCGTGTCGTTTCGGAGAGAGCCCGGTGCCGGACTTTGGCAGGAAGGGAGGACTATGGGTGAGGTCGCGAGACCGGCGAGGTGACGGGCGACAGGTACCGTACAGGTGCGAGTAACCCCATGGCTTCATTTGCCACCTCGGTGCAATGGCCCGGCGCTACCACGCAGGGGCAGGAGCCTAGCAGGAGCTAGAGATCTGAGCTGCGAGGCCTGTCAGCCGTGTGGCTGGCGGCTCCCGGCGTGCAGCCAGGCCGTCAGGCCCTCAGGCTGCCCGTCGCGTCCTCCACGGGCGCCGCGCCGCGCCTCTCCACACCTCCCGAGGCCGCTCCGGGGCTCACTGGAGGTCCAGGCCGGCAGCGGCGCGAAGCAGGCTCTGGACAGGTCAACAGCGACGGGTGCTGCGGCGGCCGTGCTTGCGGGCCCATTCCCGCTGGCCCCGGCTCGGGCTCCCGCCGCAGTCGCAAGCCCTGGCGTCGGGACCCTGCCGCGACTCCAGGATCATGGCCACGGCTGCCGCCCGCCACCGCGTTCCGCTGCAAACACTTTCGGCGCCGCGCCTCCCAGCAGCCGCTGCCGACCCCGGCCCGCTGTCACCTTGCCGGTCAGCACCGCGGCCCGAAGGCCAGTCACCAGCACAACCCGACAGGGCATTGCGCGCCGAGCTGCGCAATGCCCGCAGAGTCCGGGCGTCACCCAAGCATTACCCCCACGCTGTCGGTTGGCGAACCCACACGCACCGGCACGCGCTTTTGCGGACCCATTAGGGGCCCCAGCCAACCCTCAACCCACGCGCCCCACCATACATTCCCGCCAAACCAACCCAAGAACACCCATCTACCTGGATGGAGCAGTTGCCTCCCACGATGGCCAGCGGGCCATCCGTCGTGCCAAACTGCCCGACAAGGCAGACATTAACCCCATCCTGGACGTCCTTATAGAAGAGGTCACGATTCTGGTCAACGTCGTAGCATTGCAGGTTGCTGGGCGTGCCCACAAGCAGCACGTCCTTGCTACCTTGAAGCCTGCCCGCGACTACCGCTGTAATCTGTTTATTGATATTGAGGTATGAGATATTGTTGTCACTGGTACTGCCCTGCTGGTGAGGCTGGTGCAGGAAGACCTTTCCACCCAGCGTTGCGCATGCGAGAGACGGGACCTTGCCATCGAAGCGCCCGATAGTAGCCTGAGCTCGCTGGATCTTTTCTGCAGGCCAATTGCAGGACGCTACGAGTCACAGGCTGCCGCGTTCAAAGAAGCAACATGTAACTAACCAGAGAGGTGGAGCTGGAAGGCCGGAACTAACATTGGACATGCCTTCGTGCACTCCTAATTTAGGTAGCCTCATCGATTGAGCAGCGGGGTGGAAAGGGCATTTGCGCAAAGCGTCAGCTTAGGCTGCGACACAGGCTACAATCAATTCGAAGGCTGTGGTCCTACGCAATAGCTGAAATTGCGTCCCCTGAGAATGACCTGCGGGAACCGTACGACGCATAATGGTACGGCATTTGTGTTTGGGCGCCCCCCCCCCACGCAGAGTGTTGAGACGCCAGGAGGCATATGCGTGTCTTCGGGCTTTGCAAAATGACTCGGCAACTGACCAGACACTGGTAAGCAAGAGGAAGCCACGTCTACTGACCCCCCCCTCCCCCACAGGTGAGATGTTACTGGTAGGGCCAGGCCAGGGGGTCCAGGCGGGCCACGAGCGACATCAGATGGGCCATCGTGTCCCGGAGAGACCGTCTTGCCCGGGTGTTGCTGAATGCACGTTGCCACCTGGCTGACTGAAGTGCGCGGGCTCGTCCATCAGCTCTTAGTCGCTTCGACAAGACAGCACTGTTTGGTTTTTTTGTGCCTGGGGGCGCGGGGCTGCAGGCGCGCGCGCCATGAAGGGGCGGGGACGCGAGGTATGCCGCAACAGCAGCAAGCGCCCAAACGGATGCATTTTGCGTATGAGGCGCGTCGTATGCGCCCACTGGTGTAGCGGGCCAACGGGCTCAGAGCACATGTGTTGTTCAGGTGTTAGTCCGGGCGCGCCGGCTGTGGAGGATCGGGCGGCTGCACTGCCGAACGAACGGGTGCGCTGAGCGCACGCCGTGTCCCACGCTGTCCCTTTGGCCGACCGGCCATGTAGCGCTGCAACTCTCGAAAGTGTTTTGGGGAATCCCCTATGCCCTATCCCCATTGCTATTGAGGGCTCCTGGCGCCCTGGGTGGTTAAGCTCACGCTCAGCGGTACGTGCTGGCTGGGACTGGCGGCGGATATTTGTGCCTACAGGGAAAACGAGATTGCAAGTACACTACGTCCGTACTCCATTTGCACACGGCATTATGCCAGCAATGGCTATTCCGAGTTGTGAGAACCTCTGCTTTGCCCTTACCTTGTTCCCGCAGCAGCAGCGTCGACGCCGGCTGGTGAACAGACACTGACTTAGGCTGGCTGTCTTGAGTGTTTGATCTGAAAAGCATCCATGTTGGCTCACTCTGGGCGGATGGAATGCACCCGCCGGGAGGGCGTCCCCCGGGAAGTGCAAGCCGTTTCTGGTTCTCTTTTTTTTGCAAGCTTACATTTTCGGCCTATCAATTTGCCCCGACGGTCGATTGCCAGCTGCCCGGCGGTGAAGTAATGGCCATTTGGCCACGTCCGCGGCGGTGGAGGACAGCGGGCGGGCGCGCTAGAGCAGGGCACCCAGCGGGTGCGACCCGTGGGTGCAACCCGCCTGCCAGCCTTGCAAAAGCATCGCTTAGGGTGGAAGGAGGCACGATGAAGCCGAAAGCTGAAACAGGCACCAGCTGGATGGTGCTAAAACGCATGTAACACACTCTTTTAAAACGCTTTACTGTGGGGCAGCCCGCTGACTGCTGCCTAGCTGGCGTCACCGCCGCAACGCAGCAGCCTGGGCCCTGCGTGCGTGGCCGGCGGGAGAAGGCGACAGTGCAGCTCCAGCAGCGACGGCCCAGCGACTGCACAAGCTGACGGGCCGTGACGGCTCCGGACGTCCGGAGACGTCCGGAGACATGGTCAGAAAGATGGCAAGCCCGGCGCTGGTGCTGGCGATCAACGGCGTGACACATGGCGGCTCCGTATCCATCTAGGACCTGACACAGTCGAGGCCGACCACCGACAATTGACGGGATGATTCACGAGCGGCATGCGCACGCAGCCCTGCCTCCGTACGTGTTTAATGAAAACGAGGACCAGAAACGGGGAAGGCAGTCATGCATGCGCTGCGTGCTTGGCGTAGCTAGCGCTTTGAGCAGAGCCCAGTGCTGTTCAATTCTTGAAGCAAAGCATTTAAAGGACGGCGGCGAGCTGCCCTCGAGCGCAGTACTGCTCTACCTGCTGCCAGCAGCGGCATGCAACGGCCAGGCAGCACTTCCCCATACATTCCGAATTGTTCCGAATCCCGGGCTGATTGCTTGAGGACCCCTTGCACTACCCCAGCCAATCCCGCACCTTCATGGAGGCAGCAGGCAGCGAACAGGCTGGTCCAGCCCCAACCACCGCACCAGCCAGCTGCCGAACTCCCCCACTCCCCCCAGCCACTCCCCCACAACTCCGAACTCCCCACCCCAACCCGTGGGCGAGGGTGAGGGCGGAGGTGGGGGATTGGGGGGTGAGGACGGGGATGGTAGGGGGGGAGGGCATAACTCGAATGGCAGTCCAGCTGCCAGCGGGCGGGCGTGTGCCTGACCACCCCGACCTACAGGTCGTGGAGCGTTGTTGTCAAATGAAAGGCAACACCGATATGTATTTACACACGTGAGCCATGACGCTGATGAGCCTGCGTGTTGGAATCGTGAGTGATAGCACTGATAGGGCAGGGCCAGAGTGACGACGCGTAGAATTTCGTATGTCTGTATGTTTGGGCTCGGCCCCCGTCACAAAACAGCGCTTGTGTGTGTTGTGTGTGTGCTGTCTGCTGTGTGTGTCACATCTCCGGGCCGACGCTGGCCTGGGGCGCTACCCGCCCAAACACGAGACCACCTCAACGCCGCGAGGCAAGGAAATGGGGTGTGGGGGACCGCTGTTCCCCCTTGCTCAACCCAAAAGGGACAACTGTAGCTGCTCTGCAAAACCCGCCGCAGTGCTGCCCCTCTGTTCGTCCGAGCCGGTCCGAGTTAGGGGGGGGGGGGGACAGGCCCCAGAGTCGGCTCTGGGGCACCCCCGTGCCCGACCTGTGCCTTTAATTAGGGTGTGTACGTTGGTATTCTAGGGAGCGAGGGGCCTGGGCTTCGCAACGGACTTTCAGACGGTGAGGTCTTCAGCCCCAGAATGCGGGCATTACTGCCTAGATTGGGTGCTGTATATCTAGTTACTGTAGCCACTGCGAACTATACATACTGCGAACCGTTTAGCCATGCTTCCTGTCAAAGTCGCATCCCGCTCTCGCATGCTCTGGCCCTTGACCTTGCCGACCTGCTCCAATAGATGTTACAACTTGCTACTGAGCAAAATGGATACTGATTCATGTGGCGCTGACGCTTGTGCGTCCTGTTGGGAGGGAGGGCGGTGGGTACAATCACGGCATGACGGCCATGCAAGAGGCGGTGAGGATGCTAACAAGGGTGCTTGGTGCGTGCAGGGTAGTGGTGGTCTCGCCGGTCTCGTGTGCGATGCCGTATGCGCAATACGTTCCTGGATTGCACAGCAAAGAGGCCGCAAACCCACATACGCGATAACGGTCTAGTGATTGCAGACGGTTCTACCAACAGCAGCGCGTCTACCAGCAGGTGCGGTGCGGACCTCGCGCGCTGCATGTAACGGCTCTGCTGACGGCTACATACGTATGCGCAAGCCGAGGCAGGGGGCGGGGCCGTCGTGCATGGGTGTTGAGCAGCGGCAGGGCAGTTCACGTTGGAAATGGCGACCATTCCGTTGCATTTCTCCACTTTTATCATAACATTTGGATGGGCCAGTGGGCAGGGTAAAGTGGATTGTTCCAAATTCAACACTCGGAACCGTGGCGGACGCCGGCGGTCAGGCATTGTTCCAATTTTAACACTTGGAACAGCGGCGGTGGCCGGCGGGCAGGCATTGTTATAATTTTAACACTTGCGCAGACCGGCGGACAGGCATTTTCCCAATTTTAACACTTGCGGTGGCCGGCGGGCAGGCAATGTTCCAATTTGAACACTTGCGGTGGCCTGCGGGCAGGCATTTTTCCAATTTTAACACTTGCGCAGACCGGCGGTGGCCGGCGGTCAGGCATTGTTCCAATTTTAACACTTGCGCAGACAGGCGGTCAGGCATTTTTCCAATTTTAACACTTGGAACAGCGGCGGTGGCCTGCGGGCAGGCATTTTTCCAATTTTAACACTCGGAACAGCGGCGGTGGCCGGCGGTCAGGCATTTTTCCAATTTTAACACTTGCGCAGAAAGGCAGACCGGACCGAAAATTGAGCGATTTATGCTTATATTCCATGCAACTGTTCAGCAGTCGTGCTTCGGCACAACTGATAAAATTGGAAAAATACAGAGAAGATTAGCATGGCCCCTGCGCAAGGATGACACGCACAAATCGAGAAATGGTTCCAAATTTTTTTTTCATCACTGGGCCGGCCGGCCAGCCGGCAGCAAACAGGCGGGCGTGCAGGCGGGCGGGCGGGCGGGCGGGCGGGCGGGCGTGCGGACGGGCGGGCGGCCAGGCAGCACTTCCCCATACATTCCGAATTGTTCCGAATCCCGGGCTGATTGCTTGAGGACCCCTTGCACTACCCCAGCCAATCCCGCACCTTCATGGAGGCAGCAGGCAGCGAACAGGCTGGTCCAGCCCCAACCACCGAATGAGCAGGCCAGTACCTATTGTCCGGTGTCCATCCAGCACCGTTGCA
>LSYV01000005.1:3970891-3985136 GCA_001584585.1 Gonium pectorale | reverse complement strand
TGGGGGGAGGGGGGTTGGAGAGGGGGTTGGGGAGAGGTGGTGGGGTCGCGGGGTGCGCAGGCAGGCCTCCTCACGTAGAGCGAGCGGTAAAACCAGGTCGGAGGGGGGTACATGGGGAGGGAGAGGGGGTTGGGGAGGCGGAAAAAGGTTTGGGAGGGGGGTGATTGAGTTTGGGTGCAGGCAGGCGTTCTCACCACCGTAGAGCGGCCGGAGGCGCATGCTGCTCCCATCCTTTGCGGCCGTTCTTCTACACGCGTCCAATTCGTTGGACACGGATAGGACAAGTGATTCCGGACGAGAGCTCCCAATGTGGGCATGCGAGCCTTTCGCGTGGGAGGGTGAGGGATGGGAGGGGACTTCCAAGGAGCTGTAGGGGTTGGGTACGTGTACCTCATGGGGGCGCTCCGTACGTCGGCGATTACGGCCGCTTTTCGACTGTGTACGACTTCCGTGCTGGGCTCCCGTGAAACCACTCGCCCGCTGGCTCCAACCGGCACCCCAACAATGAGTGCAGCGGTATTCTTGCGCCGCGGGCATGGACGTGTGCGTACGGCAACCGCTCTCCGCACTGCACAGACACGATGTATGTTCGTGCAGTCTTGATCTTTCGCCAAACCGGCCCCCGCCCGCCCGCTTGGGTCACCCCCACCCCAAACCATCTCCTTCAACTCCGCGCACGTCTCGCCTCCTCACCCAACCCCCCAACCCCACCCCCGCCCGCAGGCGCTCAAGGGCCACGGCGCCCCCTGCCGGCTGGTGCTGCTGCCCCACGAGGGCCACGGCTACCGGGCGTACGAGTCCATCATGCACACGCTGTACGAGCAGGACCAGTGGATTGAGAGGTGCGCTCCAAGGGAGGGGGGCCTGCTGTCTCCCTTCGGCCTGCTGTCTGTACCAGGCTGTGTTGGGATGCACGCCGGTGCCTGGCGGGCACTGATAGGCGCCCTTCACCAGCCAAGTGGGTGGGCCACGCGGCTTCCTGTGCGCCTGGTCTATCTGTAAGGCTTCCTCTCTCATACGCAACGGCGCGGGATGGGGCTTCACGGTCAACTACCCCTACCTGGGGCTGTGCTGCCTTCGGCCACCCGCAGGTTCGCTGGCTATGGTCGCCTGGACCCCAACTACAGCATGGACGACACGGCGGGCGGCACGGATAGCTCCGCGAGCGAGTGACCCGTGGGTCTGTATTGGTGCCGGGCGGTAGGTCCGGTCCGCGTTGAGTGCGAGGGAACCGAGAGGAGCGCGGCGCATCTCACGTGCGCGCCATGTGCAAGCGGAGCGCAGAGAGCGTAGGTTGTTTCGGACCGTGCGCAGGGGAGGGACACGCTGTTGTGTCGTGTTGAAAAGGAAAACGCTGTTGTGTCGTGTGTGCAAAGGTGCGCGGGACACACCTGCAGTCGGGCTTGTCATGTTCAAACGGAAGTTTGGGTGGAGGAACACCACAAACGCAGCATGTGAATGAGCAGTACAGTCCACTCTCGCTTATGCAGCGTGGTTGCGGCCGCAGGATGGTTGCGGTGCCGTTCTGTGCACAATGCACTTCAGGCATTGAACCATAGGATGGAATGCCGGCCAATGGCGGTCGAATGTGGAGACGGAGGCCGGATGGCGGCGTGTAACTGTATGTGCATGTACTGGTGTCTTTTGAGCATGTCATGGCCATTATATCGGGGGGGGGGACCAAGCAGACCTTCGCACCAGGCCTTATCAAAGCTGAAGATGTTCCTGCAACTGACGCACCCAATGGCATGGAGCGTTCCCAATGGCAAGGAGCGCTTACTCGAAGCGCTTGTAACAGCGACGGGGAGGCCGCACAGGACCACGCGCTGAGGCACCTCGCTGAATGTGCCGGTCTCGCTGAATAGGTGACAGGAGGTGCCAGTCTCCCATGGGAGGTGAGGTCCCTGCAAGTGCATGGGTAGCAACGGGATGATATTGACATCGATACATTTGGCATCACTGCATAAGGGAACGAACACGACAGATCCTGACAGATACCAGCCTGGTATCACCACATGTACGTCTCATCATCACCGATTGCTTGATTGACCCATCCAGCTTGCAACCCAGTCATCAAGCGCCAAGTTTTTGCAGTTAGCCGCAAACTAACCACTGACCGCAATTGCAGCTCAATCTGCTGCTTGTGCCCATAAGGACGCCTACATCAACCTGTTAGCGGGTGGATTGCCAGGGATAGGGAGGGCAGGGGAAAGCGATTTCAAAAACACAGATGTGGCTATGTCATACAATGAGTGATATGTCAGGAGCAGACTGCGTAGGGCACCGCGTAGGGGCTCCGTGCAACAGCAGCCCAGACGACAGCTACGACAGAACAGTACACGGTGTTTTGGTGCTGATAGCTGCTGGTTGGTGTAGGCGAACAACAGAGGTCTGAGTCGCTTACTAAGCCAATATACTGAGTGCAATACTGAACCACTGCTACAGAGCTCCCACTGCAACAAGCGCTTACCTGCCACCCCCACTGTTTCCGCCGCCGGGCGCCGCCTGCAAGCTTTGTGCTGGCAAGGACCCCAACCTACAAGGGCAGGGTGGGAGGGGACTTTGGTATTGTAGAGGTTGATGGGCTCATGAATAACAAGAAGCAGCACTGCCAGGGCGCGCTTGTGGACAAGCCCTGTCTAGACATGCAATCCATGCCAATGGAGCCGCTTGCTGCGCCAATGACCTGCTTGAACTGCGATGGCTCTACCTCCCTGTCAGCAATATCAGCCCCCGGGCAGCGCTGCCATCTGTGCCGCCGGCGGTGGCGTCGTGTCCGCTGCGTCAACGGTGCCGGTTAACAGCGCCAACGCTCAGCTTGGGATCTCGGTTAACAGCGCCAACGCTCAGCTTGGGATCTCGTAAGTCTGGATCCAGAGCTGAGCGTTGGCGCTGTTGACCGGCAACGTTGATGCAGCGGACACGACGCCACCGCCGGCGGCACAGACGGCAGCGCTGCTCAACGCAGCAACCGTCGGTTCGCACTCCATGGCCAGCCGCTCATGTATCCATAAGGGGTTTGATGCAGCCATGGGGTGCGGCCTGTAGTCGCCAGGCACCGAGGCAACGAGCACGCAAAAAGTAGGACTACTGCGAGGGGGATGCACCGATGCGCCTACCGGCCCACTTTGGCTTCCTGGTTGGGCTCGGGCGGGCTGCCGCGAGAAGGCTGGCCCAGACAGGCGTACCCATTAGCTTCGCGTGCGGGCTTGCGCGCGACGACGCGGCTCGGTGGGGGTGGGGATTGCGCCCAGCCAGCCAGCCAGCCTGGTGCATTCGAGATCTCTCTATTCGTTGCGCAGCGCCAGCAATCTCGAACGCACCAGGACTGCTCCATGTGCGTTATGCGAGGGGCCGCGAGCATTGATGTCCCATGGGTCCCTTGGCGAACTCAAGCTGCCTGCACTCGATAAAAGCAGCACGCGGGCATCAGCGCGTCCCCCTGTCCGACGCGGACCGTCCAAGGTTACAGCACATGTTTGAAAGCTGGTGAAGCACACCTCTTCACCATTGAGCACATTATCTGTTCACTGAGGGTAAATCTTGCTCACAGCATCATGCGCAGCCTCTCGTAAGACTAACACCACCACCTCCTCCACTCTCGCAGCACCATATGAAGCCCGGACCGGAGAACGTTCCGATGCCGACAGCCCCGGCTGCGGGCAACGGCACTCGACGACATCGTCGGCCAGGTGGAGCCGGGGGTGGCGGCCGCCGAGCTGCCCGGGCGCCGAGCTGCTTGCTCGCTGCTGCTGGGGCGAGCTGCCCGCAGCCGGGGCTGTCAGCATCGGAACGTGCTCCGGTCCGGGCTTCATATGGTGCTGCGAGAGTGGAGGAGGTGGTGGTGTTAGTGTTACGAGAGGCTGCGCATGATGCTGTGAGCAAGATTTACCCTCGGTGAACAGGTAATGTGCTCAATGGTGAAGCGGTGTGGTTGTGCTACACCAGCTTTCAAACATGTGCTGTAACCTTGGACGGTCCGCGTCGGACAGGGGGACGCGCGCACTGATGCCCGCGTGCTGCTTATATTTAGAGTGCAGGCAGCTTGAGTGCATGAAACACTATAGTCGAAAAGGCACTGCAAATAGGAACACAAGACTTGATAGGCGCGGGAGGCTAACTGTTCTCAAAGCCCTTGGGGAAAGAACTACAACGGAAACGGAAACCCTGTAGTCGAGGTAGTCGGTAAGTTTACACGAGGAGCGTGCCACAGGTGCCGAGTGGGGTTCACTGGGGTTGACCCAAGGGCCGCGGGGGCGTTCCAATGCGTTCCTTAGTTTCGCCGGGGTTTCTGCTCCTCGTACGCACCCGCCCGTGGTAACATGGGGCGTGCATGTAGCCGAGGGAGCGCCTTTCACCGAGGCCCCATAGTACGTGGCCCGCTCAAGTGGCATGCGCACACCAACGCACACACAGCACATGTCCTGCTGCACACACAGCGTTATCCGGCCGTCGGACGCCAAAGGTGATCGATGGTGCGGCCCAGCACGCATTGCATGCACGCGATAACGCATCGGCTATAGTTGTTGGTTGCTTACTGATAGTTTTATTAGCTTCGGTACTTCTAACACCGGTTACCTGCGGTTGCATGGAGAGCGAGGAAACGCTTCTAGGGTAGAACCCTTAGGTCACACACACACTTGGCCACGGCCCCGCAGGGCGTGGGGGAATTGGAATCGGAAGTACACACGTGGGATTAAAAGCATGCGCATGGGCGTCTATGCAACAAACAATTTTGGCTGGGACGCGGGCGGGGGAGACGCGGGCGGGCACCAGGCAGCCGGATATACCTGCTGCTTTGCAGTTACTTGCTGCTGCACACTCTGGGGGGCTACGGCCTCCTCCTGCGAATCGCGCCCCGCTACCTGCTAGATAATGCCCGGTATCGTAATCCGCTTAGGCTGTCCCGAGTGGCCTGGATTCCATGGCCCTGCCGTATGCGGCCCTAGGCACCCAGCGCCGTGCTAGGCTTGCTAGGCGACGCTGTGCAAGACCGCGCCCGAGCTCCCAGGTCCCAGCCTTTCCAGTTGCGCGCAGCCCAAAGTTAGCATGTCCAGTCGCTGCACTAGCGCTTGACCAGGGGACCCCTGCGCTTGACATGGTCTCGCCAGCTTCCTAGGTAGAGCAGGAGTACAGGCGAGTTGCGCACGGGGCTAAGGCGTGCCCTTTTCCAGCCCAGCCGCCCAGCGGCCCAGGTACGCAGAGGACGGGCCCCTTTGCAGGGAGGGGAAGGACGGGGCCACATGACTTGGGAGCCGCAGCCCGGATCGGTCGGCCACAGCTGCGAGCTTTGTGGAACTCGCATACATAGCATAGTGGCACAGTACTGTGTACCGTACTGCACAGTACTGTGTACCGTACGCACCGTACGCATATATTAACACGCGTAATAACTTTGCGTACCCCTTTCGGGGCCACATCCAAGCCCCGGGCGATGTATCGGTAGGCGCACCCCCATGAGTAGTAACCAGGTTATATTAATGGAACGTACGCATTGTCGTGTTCAGTTCGCAAACCGGGGAGGGTGCCCTGCCTCATGATTCTGATGCTATTTGATCAGCGGATGCAAGACATGCGCGACTCCTGCCAATTACATGCGGGTACTACGTCCAAAATGGAGAGACCTGCACAGAAAGAGGGAGCCCGCCTCTACGGCCGTGTGCACCCGAAGGCGCAACGTTTCCAGTAGGGCGGGCGGGTACAGAGAAAGACGTGTAAGCCCCGCTCCCCAAAAGACCGGCGTACCAGCTTACCCGGTTTGTCGCGCTTCGCCTGGTGGACCGCTAGTTGTCAAGGTCGAGCCGCGGTGTTGTTGTCATCACGGCCACCGGTCCGACGGCGCTCAGCGGTTACCAGACCGTCGTGCGCCTGGCCCACCCACCCAGCTGTATACAGACCTGGAATGATGAAAGGCAAGCAGGGCGAAAGCTTAATAGGAGCTTGGAAAAAGGGCGGATCCCCGTACAATGCGTACAGGCCGTGACATGCAGGTGGGAGCTTGACACGCATGCAGGTGTCTCGAGCACCCTTGGGCGAGGGAGAGGCCTCCCGGTACCAAAACGCGTGCACCCATCGTGCAGAAGGCGGGGTGTGCAGACGGCGGGGTGCGCAGAGGAGCAAAAGTAACCATGCGCATGCAGCTCACACACATGGAAGGCGCACACGACGTGTGTGATGCGATTTGCAGGGTGCGGGGGCGATAAAGAAGGTGGGAGATGTTGGCCATTGCACCCCCCGGAGGCAGCGAACCGAGCAATCCAGCGGCCAGGCGCCTATCATAGCTTTGTTGATGATGTTACGGCATTGATTGGGTTAAAGAGGAGGGCAATTGGTGGTCGGTGGCAAGGTAAGGTTTGACTGTTTCGACTGTCGCGAAATGCTAACAACGGGCTGAACAAATTACACGAAATGATACTTCGAAGGGCAACGTGCATTATTTGGTTTTACCCAGGAGTGCAGTTGGTGCGGACGCACGCACGGACGGACTTCGCGGTGGGGGCTCCGCCCAAAAAGAAAGCACGAAGCCAGGAGAAGTTGTGGCCGGTAGCGGTCGGGGGCATGTTGGCATGGCGGCATGCAGAAGCAACCCTAGCTGACCAACGCGCTCCTTGCGCAGTAGCTTAGCGCCGAAGGACCGGTTGTGTCGTTGTGACTGTGGGGGCCCCGGGAGGAGGTACAGCAGGGGGTCCTACAGGCAACGGCGGAGGCAAGAGAAGGGGGAGGAGAAACAGCCACGGGGCAAGGGCCCGAAAGTGCAGGCGGCGGTCTGGAGGGCAGATCCCCAGGCGCCGCCCCATGGGCCACCCCAGATGAACATTACGCTCTGCGTACGGGATAAGCCATAGATATACATCATTGCTTGCATACAGTAGAACCGTTGGCTGCGTTTGACACTAGCGGCTACGGCCGCGCCTCCATGCGGCTATGCCGCGTGCGCCATGACCGTGCGCCTCAACAAAGAGAATTCCCAGCCAGATACTTAGCATGACTGTATTTTGTAAAACAGCTGGTTTGGCAGCGCCCTACCAAGCCTCTTTCTGAAGCACGCCGCCGCTGGTGTTAGCTATCGGCATGTCCACTCTCGCGGCTGCTGAACGCTTAGGCTCGAACATCGGGCGCCTGCTGCGCCTTATCGAGAGCAATGGCAAGATCCACGAGAACTCGCTAATCTGGGTCCCTTCCAGCCTTGTCACGGAGCTGGATGAGAGCATATTAAGCGTGACAACGCATTTCAACTACATGGTGATTCCAAGGCTCGACGAACTGCTGGAGCGACAGACTCCATCCTTTTGGCTCTGTGCGCTGGTCGTTCACAGCTGGGCGCTGCGGGATTTGCTTGCCCTCCTTGGCGATGGCGGAGCTCAGCGCTCCCAAGACATCAATAGGATTGCAAAGCTGGCGTGCGCATTCCCGACGCTCCTCAACGCCGCGAATGCGCTATACCCGCGTTCCAAGTTTTGGAAAAAGCTTCTCAGAGCCATCATCAAGACGGGGGCCTTCAAGTGCTACGCCGGGGTATTCGACCGCGTGGCCAACACGCTCACCCCGGCTAACCTGGCGCGCAACGCCACGCTTTGCCTCCTCCTTATCTTCGTTCTGTCCCACTCTGGCGCCGGTGTCAGCGGCCAGGGGCTGGAGCAGGACTTGGGGGGCATAGTGGTGCACGGAGAAGGACAGGACCTGGACCCCGGGCTGTACCGGCTGTGGCTGAAGTCCCTGGGGCCGGTGCTGGAGTACGCCGCAAAGGCCATATTCAAGCTCCAGTCGTGCGCCAAGCTTGCGATCGAGTCTGGTGCCTTCGGCCTCCGTGAGTTGTCGGAGCTGTATACGCGGCTGGGCGACGCGCGCGGCCACATGCGCAAGGCCGTGTACGCCGCGGTACACCTGCACCTCAGCCAGCCCGTCCTATCGCTGTGCCCGCGGCCGCTGAGCTCCCCCAACGCCGGCGCCAACGCGACCGTCGTGGCGACGCTGCCGACCGTCCGGTCGCTCCTGTCAGGCACTTGCGTCCAGGTCAGTGCTGCGGCCGGCAGGCCTAACGAGAGCGCCCTGTTCGCCCATTCGCATCCATGGGTGCGGACGGGACATTGTGAAGTTGCCGAGCCAGAGCGGTGCATCGATAGGCCCATCAGATGGTCTTGCAAGTTTACTCGGCACGGCCTTGCTCCTTACCCTATGCTGGCGCGTCGCTACGCATCGCTGCCGGCGGGTTGCCATTGGAGGGAGCTCCGAGAGTCCGATAATCGGTTGCATTTCAATCCGTGCCATTCGTACACACGAGTGCACCCCGCACCACATGCTGAAGGGCCGCGCCCGTCTCCCTCGTTGCAAACAGTACTGGCTTGGTCGGGAGCTGCTGGAAAGGCGGTACGAGTTCATGTACGGCGAGGGCACAACGCACGGATTGGCGGCCTCGGAGCTATATGCTCAGATGTGGCCGCTGGAGGCGCTGGGGGCCCGCAGAGGCGCGCACCAGGCGCTGTTGCAGATCATGGACCTGTGCACCACGGTGTGGCAGGTGCGGTGTGGGAAAAGCACGGCTCCGCACCATTCGGGAACGCAACGCCCGAGGGGTGAAGGGTCTTGCAGGCAGGCTGTCACTCGCCCGAGTGGGTCTCAGCGATGAGCTGTCATAGCAGTGCTTACTCCGGTGACACCTTGCCACCAGACTCCTTTCTCCCTTCACACAATACTCGTGAATATGTATCTGCAGGTTACGGTATCCGGGCCGCTGCGCCCCGCGTCGCAACCGGCGCTCGGGCGCCATATCCCGCCGCCCGGCGTTGCCGACGCGGAGCCCCTGGCGTTGCCGCCCAGCATGCCGTACAAGGCCGCGCACGTATACGACATGGCTCACGAGGCGCTGGCGGCGGTCATGTCGCGGGCGCGGGAGCTGGCCGCGGCGGGGCAGCTTAGCTTTAGCGAGCCGGCTAACAGCATGCGGCTGCTCGTCAGGCTGGTTTCGGAGTTACGACCAGCGACGGTCGCGCGTCGGCTGCCGGGCCTTTGGCGCAGCTTGTCGATGCTGCTTGCGACAATTGGCTCGCAGCAGGGCGCGGCAGCCCAGATAGGGGTCACGCTGCAGCTGTTCAACGGCGTGGCAAAGTCGGCGTGCTCCTTGCTGATGCTGGGCTTGGAGATGCCGGACGGGGAGGACGACCAGGGCGGCGCGGCGGCGGCGGCAGTGGCAGCGCGGCGGCAAGCGCAGCCGCCGCCGCCGCAGCAGCAGCTGGAGGCGGGACAGCAAGGCGTCGAAGCGGCGCCAGCTGGTGAGCCCTACCTCATGGCTCTGTCTGTTATTAGCATCTTAATGGTTTGTTGGATGAAGCCACCGTAGGGTCTCGGGTCTTTGGGGTTGCTGTGCGTGCCGCATGTGCCGCGGCCCGCAGCATCGGGCCCATCATGTTGGAGGGCTGTGCGCCTGCCGGCGTGCTGAGGAACCACAAGTGCTTCCTGCCTGTCCACCTGAAGGTCCAAGCCCCGTGCGTGGGGGGGGGGGCGGGCGGCGGTGCGCGCCCCTCGGGCTCACCCCAGGTGCAGAGATGTCCTCCCTACGCGCGCCCGTCGACGGGAGACTGCTGATGCATGCACGCAACCTTCTCGTCGCACCTGTGTGCTCTATCTGTGTCACAGCACGCTCAAACAGTTTTGCAAATTATGGCGAGCAAAAGCATCCTCGCCGTCAGCCCATGTGTGCGTCCTCACATCCCGTACGACTCGGACCGCCCCTGCCCCGCTCCCGACAGCATGCGCCTCCGGCGTGTCCGGCTCCTCTCTGAGAACGCCTTCCGGCCACTGCCCCCGCTGCCGCTCCTGCTTCAGGCACCTGCGCCCTCAGCCTCCGCTGCGCGCTGGATAACGGCTTTCTGCCCGGCCTGGAGGAGCAGCTGCGCCGCTCCGCCCTGGAGCCCGGCGGCATGGGTGCGCCCCTGGTCCTCAACGTCGTCAACTCGCTGCTGCGCCTCCCCGGCGCCTGGCCCGCCGTGCTGGCCCACGGGTCGGTCCGGGAGGTGGCATCGCTGGTGGTGACGCTGCGCAAAGCGGCGCAGGAGCTGGGCGAGCGCAGCGCGGCGGGCGGCGCCGCCGGCGTGTCGCCCATCCGGCCAAACGTGCCGCATGGGACCAACATGAGCCAGGTCGACGCGCGGACCGCCGTCCCCTTCCAGATGCATGCGTATCTGGCGGCGCTGCTGGAGCAGGCCCGCGCGGTGCTGTTTGAGGGTTCAGAGCCGGCCGCCGATCGTGCGGCCAGCGGCAGTGCTAGCGGCCGTGGCAACGGCGGTAGCACAGGCGGACCCAGCGGCCGCTCCAAGCGCAACGGCGGCGGCGGGCGCGGCGGCGGCGGGCAGCCGGCGGCCGTGGTCCCTCAGTTGGCCCTGAACGACGCGCTGGAGGTGAATGCGGCGGCGCGCACGCAGTATGCGTGGCTTGGTGCGATGGGCGCCGGTGTGGCCCGCGGTTCGGCCGCCGGCAGACAGCAGGCGATGCTGGCCGTGTTTACGTTAGCGCAGTGGCTGCCTGGCGCAGCACACGTGGTCCCGACGGGCTGGTGGTGGGCGGAGGCCTACGCCCTTTCCGTCGTTAACGGAATCTGGACGGCGGTGCTTCAGTGCCAGGCGGCACGCTACAGGCTGATGCGCCTCAAGGAAAGCAAGCCGGGCGGCGGGGACGCCACCGCGGCGCAGGCGGGGCCGGCTGGGGACGCGGGCGGCACAGACGGCAGCGACGTGGAGGCGGCGGAGCGCGCCTTTGCGTCATGGCGGGCGTTCCTAATTGACGAGCTGGACGTGTTTGGCTGGCTGGACGGGGCTTTGAACGCCTCCACATCCCAGAAGGCCGCCTTTCCGGGGCTGCAGGGCATGGCCCTGAAAGTGCTCATCGAGCTCCTTCATGCGCTGGCGGAGGACGTGGGCCGCCGCGTGGCGGTGGTCACGACGCCGCCCCCCGCGTCCGGAGGCGCGCGGCGCGCCGCCGCCCCCACCTCGCCCTCCACCGCGGGGCCGTCGTCGAGTTCCGGCTCGGCTGACCCGCGGGTCGTGGTGTCCGTCAGCGAGAAGCTCCTACAGGATAAGGGCCTCGGCGTACTTGGCAAATCCCTTGAGCTGGCCCGAAAACTCGCTACCGGTACCGGCAGCGAGGCCGACATGCGCCACTTGGTTGACGAGTTTTGCCGCTGCACCATCTTGGAGAAAGGGCGTGCACCAGTGCCCGTCCTGCCGTCGCCGGCGGAGGCGGCGGAGGCGGTGGCGGCGGCCGGCATCCGGCCGTGCGCGCGGGCGGGGTGCAATAGCCTGGAGGGGCCGGCGGAGTCGGGCCTGACGCCCAAGCGCTGCTCGCGCTGCAAGGCGGTGTACTACTGCAGCTCGGCCTGCCAGGCCGCGCACTGGAAGGCCGGTCACAAGGCTGAGTGCAAGGCCCCTGCGTAGCAGCAGGAAAGGAATGATAAGGGGCGGAGCAGGAGCTCGCCTGGCGGCGAGCGGGGCGGAAGAGGGACCGGGGCCTTGCCGGGTCGCCCGGATGATATGTTGCGCAATGCCCGCTAAATGCGCAACGCCTGGTGTAGTGGTGTTTGCTTGTTGGTGGACTGCGGAGAAGCACGGATGAAGTCACGGGGCCAGTTTGCAGCCTCTGTATACGGTATATGTACATGCCGAATACCGGTAGTTGCATGCGGCGCTGGTACTAAGGCTGTTCATTGCGGGCGAAGGGGGAACCGCCGTGAGCTGCGCGGGATGCAAACTGCCGAGGGGCTTATCAGGACCACCTGTGGCTCGGAAACGGCGCCCTCCCTTCCATGGCTGTGTTGTCGACCCGGATACAGCTGCACGATGGGAACGACTGTACCGGTCACAGGAAGGATGCTCGAGTGTTGAGGCATACGGTACCCTGGCGTCGACTCCCGCGAGGGCATCATGTGCAAGTGTGGTGCTGGCGCAAGAGGACGGATGCCTACGAGGGGTGCTCAGTCGTCGCGGTGGCTCTGTAGGTCATGGCTGCTGGGGGCGTAAGGCCACGTAGGCAGGGCGGAGACCCTTCCGGTTGCCGCTGCACGACTGCAGCTGGGCGGTGCGCGTAACGATGCGCTGCACGGCCCATCGCTGTTGCCTCGCATCGAGATCGAGAATGTAAGAACGACGAGGTTGGCGTGGATGGACCGCCGCAGTGCCTTTTCCTATCCATCCCGCCGGCTAAAAAGCAAGGAATGGGATGGCGCATGGCGGCGTCAACATGTGACTCGCATTGGTGCTGGATGCTCGGTACCGTACACGTGGATCCGGTGCCGGCTGAACACCGCAACCGTCATTCTAACAGACCAATCCCAATGCGTAGGAGGCAGAAGCGTTCTGGCCCCAGCGGTTCCGCTCTGAGTGTCCAGCGTATGCCGGTGCACCACGCGGATAGACGCGTTGGGTGCACCGGAGGCGGATGATAGCACCGTATATCGCCGTGCTCCTGTGCTATGCACGTGCCGCCCTCAGCCTGCGGCACTCGCTCGCAGGGCACACCAGACCGCAGACGACGCAATCCCAATTCCCAATGCCTCCTGCGCTTCTTGCGTACGGGAAGTGCAGCCGTGCCCTACGCGTACCGTGGAGCCAACTACGGCGCGCAACACAGCAACATCCGCACATGCCATCCATCCGCCGCACAGCGCCCTTGACCCCGATGCGGCCTCGGGATGCGCCGCCGTTCGGTACGCTTTGCGCGGCCTCTCCTGAGACGCTATTTCCAACCAAAACATCCCCAAACTAGCACTAGCTCAGTTCGCACGCACAGCTGTCCCTACAGCGAGTATGCCGGCACGACCCCCGCACCAGTCGTCACGACAAGATCACAACGTCATCGTCGTCGTCGTCGTCCTCGTCGACAGCCTGCACTGCTCCCGTTGCCGCACCCGCCCCGCCGCAGGGGGCGTGCACGGGCAGGGCCGAGGCGCTCCGCCCCCCAAGAACCTGCCTCCGCGCCGCCCCACCGCCCCGCTGGCTGGGCACCGTTCGGCCGCCCCCGCCGTCACCGCTCCGGACGTTCCCGCCGCTGTCATCCTCTGGGTCGCTGTCTGTGAGCGTTAAATCGACCGCCTCCGCCGCGGCGGCGGCCGCAGTGGCGCCATGCCAGCCCGTGCCCACGCCAGCGCCGCCCTCGCCGCCGCTCCGGTCACCGCCGCCGCTGCTGCCGCTGCCGTCTCCCGTGTTCCGCCGCTTGGGCGGCGACCCCTCCACGCCCATGTCCGGCCGGCGCTCTGAGTGCTGCTTCTGCTGCCCAACTGAGCCCGCGCGCGTGCTCGGTCCAGCGCCGCCGCTGCCGGCACCGCTGCGACCGCCGTCTACCGCCGCCGCGGCCGCCGCGTGCCCCGTTGCCTCGGCCGACTCTCGGTCTGGGAACAGCGACCGCATCAGCTGCGCGCGACGGGCGCTCGCCGCTTCCTTGCCCGCGGTACCCGGCGTGCCAGCGCCGCGCGCGGCCGTCGGCGGCCGCGACGGCGGCACGTCCGCGTGCCCGGCGTGGCCAGAGGCTGCGGCAGCTCCGCCACCGTCGTCGCGTTCCCCATCCGCAATAGCCGACGCTGCCCGCCCCGCAGTACCTTCAGGAGCTGCACCGTCGCCACAAGCGCGCGCACGCGCGGACGGCTTGACTGCCGAGCCGACCGCGTCGTCGCGCTTCCGCGGCGGGCTCTCGGGATCTTGGTGCTCGCCCGCGTCCACCTGCCCCGGCTCTGCTGCCTCGAAGCCGAGTCGCCGCCCGGTGTCGCCGCTCCGCCGCCGCGGCGCCGTCCGTGGCTGCTGCTGCGGAGTGTCCTCCAGCTGCGTCAGGTCAAACACGTCGACGTCTTCAGGTCCGTCCTCGGCGGGGTGCACCGCGGCTCGCCGGCCGGCTGAGTTGTCCCCGCCTCCCTCTAGCCGCGGCCGCTGCCGCACCGTAGCCGCCACGCCGGCAAGGCGACGGGCCTGCGCAGCACCGAGCCGCTGGTCCAGCGACATGGGCTGCACGTCATCCTCTGTGTCCGCCCCCGCTTCCCCAGGGAGCCGCGAGCGCCTGGCGCCGACGCCCTTGGTGCGAGCCGCGGCCGCAGCCGCCTCCGCCGCGTCGGCCGCTGCCACCAAAGCTGCCGTGGCCGCCGCATTCTCTTCCTCTTCCTCCTCCTCCGTCCCGTCGTGGCCGACGCGGGTCCGGGCCGGCAACCTCGCCTCGACGTCCGTCGCTCGTGGCGGGTCAGTCCCGTANCGGACCGAGGAGGGACTCATGC
>LSYV01000005.1:3953432-3968105 GCA_001584585.1 Gonium pectorale | reverse complement strand
AATTCCCGGTTCGGTCATGGCCGGGATCAGCGGCTGGCAGTGAGGAGCAGCCCCTGCCCCAGAACTGTGGCAGGATATGCGGAGGGTACATCGGGCGCGAGGTACTGGCGGAGTCTGGGGCCGCTGGGGAGGTGAGACGGAGGAGGAGTTCTGGGCCCTCGTAGTGGGCGCACCTTTTGTTGTACTGTGGAGTGACGCGGCCCAGGGTCATCCTCAGCGCTGAGGATAACCCTGGGCCGCGTCACTCCACAGTACAACAACGTGCATGAGCCCACCCATCGCACACCTCAGACGGCTATGTTCCTGACCCGGTTCCCAAGTGTCATTTACAGGGCAACGGGCGTCGTCGCCCCGCATGTAGGCATGCGGGCGTGCCTGAGTGCTGGCGCACCTGAACGCGCCGATGCGGCGCTTCAGCGCCTCCGCCGCGGTGCGCGCGCGCTGGGCCTCGGACTCGAAGGCCTGCAGTGCCTCACTGCATTCCGCCGCGAAGGACTGGCTGGTGCCGACGGCCCTGTGAGGGCAGAGGACACAGGGTCACGCCGCCCATCCGTCCAGCCGTGCGTCGGGTTGACCAACGGTGACGATTAATTATACCATTACGTGCTGTTCGCCGTACGGCTTATGTGGTCACAACCGCATCAACGCTCCCTGATACTGTACCGTCAACCCTAGCCCTTCTGGCCCAGCACGGCTTCACAGTGCCCCCTCACGGCCGCTCTGCTACTGTGACGGAGCTGGCTGGTAAGGTCCTCCACGCCTGTGCACGCCGGGGCAAGAGACGTTCGCCTGATGCGCGCGCACCTGGCAATGACGCGCATGAACTTGCGCTGCGGCTCCGACCTGCAACATATCCCACAGGTAATACCCTGAACTGGGCAAGGGTACTAGGCAGGAGCGGCGAAGGTGAAAGTCGCCCGACCAATTCATGGGCGACTGCCCCACCGGAAGACATTGCCCAAACTAGATCCGCTGCGCAGTTGAGAAATGCATTAGGGCACAAGGCTCAAGCGGATGCTCCAGTGCCGGCCATGCAATGAGCATTTCCAGGAAAGCGCCGCTTCACCGCGCTGACCTGTGGAAGGCGCAGCCGCAGCCCGCGGCCTCGGCCTTGGGCCTGCACGGCCCGGGGCCGCACTCGGGGCAGGGCTGGCGGCCGTGCTTCTCGTGGCCTGCAGCAGGACGGGAGGGGATGCGGCTCAGCTCACAGGGCGTATCAACAAGCGAAGCAAAGACGTGCAGGGCTCAGGCCGACTAAGTGCATTAGGATGCACCGTGACATACCATACGACGCAGGACTCGACTCGCACAGATACCCATTACAGACTCCATACAGGGGGGACCTCACCGCAGGTCTTACAGCCGGTGCAGCTCTTGAGGGCGGTGACCCGCGGGTCGGGGCCCTCTCGCAGGTAGCGCAGCAGCGCGGGAATCACGTGCGAGTCGTCCTGCGGGTCGGGGGGCAGGCAGGTATGTACATGCGTGGTGCGGTATCACACGGGAGAACGCGGAAAGGACCGATTGGTTACATAACACGAGCGGCAAAAGCCAGCGTTAGGCATTGAAATCAGGATACGTGATGACGCATACAGGGGCTATAACTGGTGCGACTGATGCAGGGCCGGCCCCTACACCCATTCCGGTCGCTTGCTTCACTGATGGCCCATGTTCACCCTCCCAGCCACATAGCCACGTAAATTAGCCACTTACCTCCTCGCCCACGGTGAGCAGCTGGATCGCGTCCATCGCCGTCTTGACGCCCACTCCCTTCCCTCCGTTGACCGAGTAGTCGCAGCCGCACAGGCACGCCACAGCCTGCAGCGAGGCCCGGAAGCGCGGATCAGCCAGTAGAGCTGCCCGCACAGATGTGCATGCATACAAGACGCGGTGCACGGAGACTGGCTGCAACCAGTGGAGAAGACTGTGCCGTCGCAGGTGAGAGTGGTCACATGCAGCGCAGGCTGTGCGCTGCAGCACACAAGCGGGCGTGCCCTCCCGCACATACGGTATCAGCAACCGTCTACTGCCGCGTGACCAAAGGGCGAGGCATGGCTGTCATGTGTGGTCAGAGTTTTTGTGTGACCAGCACATGCAGAACAAAGCGAGTGCGCCCATCGGTCCCTGTGCACCCACCCGCAGTGCCAGGGTGCAGCCTCCTCCGCCTCGGAGCCCGAAGCAGCGACGAGCGGCCTCCCGGGCATCCACCCTCTCCAGCTCGTTCATCTTGGGCTGGTCGAACTGCGAGTCCGCGAGCGGCATGGAGGGGCGAGAAGCAAGGCAGTCCCTGAGGAGCAGGCAGACTGCGCAGCAGGAACAGAAACTATCTGACAAAAGCAACAGAGTCGCATGCCTGTGCACCGTTCGGTCAGATCCGCTCGTGTTCTGTAAGGCAGGGTGCCAAGCGCCGCAAACCTATTGATGCCCACAGGCAAGTTGACAGCATAATGGCACACAGCAGCTGAGTGCGAGCTGTCCTAAGGCAGCAACAGCCTCGCTTTTACCTTCCGCTCTCACGCCCAACACCAGAGCTCCTCTGTCGTGGACTGTCTCGACTCCGCTGTGCGCCCCCGCCCCGCCCCGCCCCCACTCACGCTCAGCCTGCACTCCCGATACACGGCGCCCGCTCCGAACAGCAGCGCGTCCACGTCGCTCGTCACCGCACCGCTGGCCAGCCCGCACGCCACCAGCGCGGCGCACATGGCCTCGGCCTCGCCGGGCGCGTCCACGTGGGGGACGCCCTGGGGGCGCGTGGGGAGGAGCGCGCAATCGGAGGGGGGAGGGTGGACAAGGGCGCAGCAGGCAGACGCTGGAGCTCAGCGAGAAGCCTTACTGGTACCCACACCGCACGTAAGCAATCGCTGGATGTGCGGCTGCAATCAGAGCCGACCACTCAAGTCGTCCGTGGTGGCATGAGTGGACAAAACCCGTATCCTTGCTCTCTACCAGCCCCATGGCCGGGTGCTTGATCACATGTATCTCGCGCACCCATCTCCCGGGCCCGGGTCCCTCCAACCCCGCGCACCAGCTCGTCCAGCAGCTCCACCACCTTGCGGCCCAGTGAGTCGTGGCGGCCGCCCTTCCGGTTGCCGGACGCCAGGCCTCCCAGGCCTTTTGCCAGGCTCCTGCAGGTAGAGCAACATGCGCTTATTATAAGGCACGATATTGCAGGGCTATTGCAACAGCATTCCAGGCGAACTGCTGTCCGCTGCTGTCTGTACGGCGGACGTCTGCCCCAACCAGCTGGCAGACTCCTACCCGCGCCCGTACCCGTACCTCTGGTTCAGTCGGCCCATCTTGGCTTCGGGCGTGTCACCCTCCAGCACGAACACTGGCGTGACCCCGTAGCGGAGCAGGCTCACGATCTGGGTACAATGAACACGGAAGCAGGGGGATTTATGATCAATGTGCTACGCAGCGGACGGAGCCTCGTATACTGACGTGCGGCACCCCAAAGGCGACCCCAAAGGTGCATGCGGAAGGTTCCTTCGCAAGAGCGCGAGAACTTGCAGTCCAGCCACGGGTTCCCCTAAACTCCATCGTCGCAGCACGTACCCGGTGATGGAACGTGTAGAGGACCCGGGCTTGCTCGTTGAAGATGGCTTCCTTGAGATCATTCTGCTGCGAGCACTGGAATATCCAGACGGAGGTGTCGATGGCTAGCACCTTACCGCTGAGCTCCGCCACGATGCCGCGCGTGCCACCCCCGGCTGACGCCGGGCCGCCGCTCCATGTCCTGTACACCTGGTCATACTTTGCTAGCTCCGTCCACAGATTGATAACGCCCATCTGCGCGTGTCACGCTGCGCCACGGGTGCCAGTTGCGCTTCTTTGCGCCACTCTAATGGTCCCGCCAGTGCTCACTCAGCCCCCAATACGCCCACATGGGCAAGCGGCCCCAGAGGCGCTGCTGACCTCCTGGCACCGTGAATGCCACATGGATCGGTGCTGGCAATTGGAGCAGTGAGAAACTTCTAAACGTAACGTGGACAAGCACGGAACAGATACCGGGAACCAAAGCTGTTGGCGAGCGACAGAAGAGTCAGGCAGACGGCTATATTTCTTGCGCTAGAAGTACACAGGTTCGCTTTCGATTGAAGTTCAAACAAGCGACTGACAGAAGAAGGAAGCGCGGTGCGTGTTCATGTGCTAATGATAAGCAGACATGCAAGTGTACGCGTAGATGTAGAAGTGGTTCTTTCTTGGGATGCTGTGCATGCTGAGCCACCGTACATCGTGTCAAACCCGTCACAGCAAGGCAGCGTGCAGCCAAATCTGACGGTGACGGTCCATCTATGGCTTGGTATGGTGTCAACCCCGCTCTGGCGCACGTGCGCCTCCTGCAGGCCCCGCCGCGGCCTCGCCTTGCCCTCGTACATCTCCACTCCCAGCCGCAAACATAGCCCTAAACACGTTTCGCATCCATACCTCATTTCCAGTGATACACCCCCGAAGCCGCTTCACAGCGGGCCCTGCGAAAGAACGAGAAAGGACCAGCCTGCCTGCACGGGCATGTACGGCCAGCTGCCAACGGTCACACGACATACGGAGATGCTTCATGTATCGCAATGATGAGACACGAAGTAGCATTACCATCTCTTTTACAATCCAAGTATCCATTGATTCTCCATGGAGCTTCGGCTCGAGGCATCTTCAGGCTCACCATGAGCTGCTGTGTTTACTTTACGCCGCGCACGTGTTAGATGCCGCAAGAAGTAACCTGGTACAGTACCAGCAGTACCAGCAGGAGGCGCTCAGAACAGCGCCGCGACACGCAGCAACACCCAATTTCAGCCCAATGGGCGTCGCGAACCTGTGGAACACGTTACTTATCGACTCAAAGCAGACTGGCGCTGGCGCAGCGTCTTGTCAGCGCCCGGCGCCCAGCGCGGCAGCAAGCAGTCAGTTGGCGATTGCCGAGCTGAGTGGCAAGGTCCTCGCGATCGACACATCAGTATGGATATTTCAATGCTCCAAGCAGAGCGACCTGAGAACGGCCATCTATGACGAGCATGCCCGGGTCCTGTACGTCATGCTGTTCCGGGTACGCTGTTTGCAATTTGTCTAGTCGGGTCACAATCGTGCTGCCAAGTAAGAGCAGGCTGGGTTGAGGGGAAGCGGCCCGCCGGCGTGGCCATACACACCGTAGACAGTCCCAGCGGTGGACCGACCGTACTACCCACGCAGCCGACCCCTGCCTTCCCTGGTTTAGGAGCCTCTCGTTAAGCTTGATGCGTCATACCTGATGCCGGTGCTCCTCCTTGCTAGATCCTGAGCTTGCTCCGCTATGGCGCCACTCCCGTCTTCGTGCTGGAAGGGGACACGCCCGATGCCAAGATGGGACGCTTGCAGCAGAGGTGGGGCCAGCAGGTCGGACAGCAATCTCGCCAGGGATGCTAGCAGCGCATGCCGTCCGGTCCCCATCCGGCGGAGAACTT
Organism: Gonium pectorale; assembly: GCA_001584585.1. Taxonomy (NCBI): domain Eukaryota; kingdom Viridiplantae; phylum Chlorophyta; class Chlorophyceae; order Chlamydomonadales; family Volvocaceae; genus Gonium; species Gonium pectorale. The sequence goes on along the minus strand of LSYV01000005.1, from coordinate 3,962,670 downwards.
AACCCTGCCGTTCCGAAGGATACCATAGTTCATGCAAGGGCATTAGGGTAGGAAAGCCGCAACGTTCGTCCATGGCGCACTGCCTCTTGCGTATTACGTGGACTCAACGTAGTCCCAAGGCCTCAACCGCAAGGCCACACACGTGCTCTTCCTGCTGTTGGTTGCGACTTCTCATGGCCAACCAATTCATTTGCGTTGGTTTACCCCCCCCCCCGCCCCTGTGGCCCCACCTGGGTGCAGGTGGGCCAAGGAGGGCAGCGCCCGCCGCGGCGGCCGCCACGATTCGCTGGGCCGCAAGGTGGTGGAGCTGCTGGACGCACTGGTACGTACTGTAAGCGGTTCGGAGGGAGGGATTTGACGTATTGAGGGTGACGGGGGATTAGACGGAGGCAGGAGGGGGCGGGGGAAGGGGGGTGCACGTTACTCCGGGTTGACAGGGCCCGATCCCGGAGCAGGGACACTGCAGGGCGAGGGCCAAACGTCGACGGGTTAACACGGGTTTGGCCCGTGTCTGATAGCTCAGCCTGAAATTTAAGCCTCGCCGCGTCTGGATTCCTAGTGGGCAGGCATGGGAGATGGGACCTAAGCGGGGATAGCCAGAAAGAGGCTGGGAAGGGCAAAAGGGGGTGGAGAGGTCCGATAGAGGGAGGGCTCGGGGTTTGTTGGCCGTAAAGCTATAGGGAGGGTGGCCAGGGAGGGTGGCCAGGTCCTTACCCCTAGCCGCGTTCTTGGTCTCCCCTCCCCTTGCGCCCCCAGGGCGTCCCCCATGTGGACGCGCCCGGCGAGGCCGAGGCCATGTGCGCCGCGCTGGTGGCGTGCGGGCTGGCCAGCGGTGTGGTGACGAGCGACGTGGACGCGCTGCTGTTCGGAGCGGGCGCCGTGTACCGGGAGTGCAGGCTGAGCGTGAGTCAGGGCGGGGTGGGGCGGGGCGGGTGCAGACGGGGGCCAGGGTGACACGGAGGAGCGGGTAACGAATCGGGCCTGCTGGAGTGGCTGTATGTACGTAGTTGGGTACCCCGGTCATGGCATTTCCCTTTTTAGCCTGGCACAGCAGCCCCGGTTCCTGCCTTCTGCCGCCCACATTCTTGTGACCAGAACTCTCACAGTGCGCCGTGAACTCCTCCAGTGCACCGTCCAGCAACCCAACTAACAACCCAACGCGCAACCCAACACCCGGTGGTTTGGCTTCGGCCCCCAGTCGACTCCCCCGCCAACTCGGTTCCACTGCCAAGCGGCTCTTGAACATGCCGGAGGGGGATCACTAGGCCCAGGTCGGGCGGGGGCGGGGGCATCGTTACGGCTGTGCCGTATTGTTGTATCCCTCCACACCCCCTGACCGCCTGGGCGCCCCGCCATCGCGCCACTCACAGCGCAAGTGAGCTCTCGGCACCTTTACACCCAGCCAGCTACCGTAACAAACTTCGCAACTCTGCAAATATTCATGCTTATACGTACACCCGTCGCGATGTGGGGATGTTGCCCCGCAGTTCGACGCGCCGCAGCGCAACGTTCTGGAGCGGGTGGACGCGGCGGAGCTGGCCGAGCGCTGCTTTGGGCTGACGGGTGATGGGGGCTGCGCGAGAGCGCTCCAGGTGTGGAGTGGGGCATGGTTGGCGCCTGCGGCGTGGTTCCTGCTCTCTGCGCCTGGACCTGGGTCTGGTGGATGCATACCTTAATGACTGCCTGTATGAGGAGGCCGTGTGGCGGCATGGGGTGCCGGCCGGGGTATCGTTCTCCTGGGGCCGTCTAAGCTTGCTTGGGGCCGAGGCGGTCCCCAAAGCCACGCCCTGTGGCTCTGGGGTTCGTGGGGACGCCGTCGAGGGCTGCGGCTGGGCTCATTGGGGCCCGGCCGCAAGCACGTAGGCAGGCGCAGGGCTCCGCACCATTCTGGCTCCGGCCCTCGCTCCGGTAGGGGCGCCAAATGGGGCTTCACCTCGTGGGCGGGTGAGTGTGGACGCACATGGTGTTTGTGTCCGTGGTGATCTGGCGGGGAAGCCGTGCAGGGCACCTGCAGCAGGGCTTGCGGGCCAGCCTCGGGCCACCTCGTAGCGGGCCGCGGGGCTGTTGACTGCCCTCCCAGCACTCCCCTGCACATCATCTCCCCTGTCTGTCTGGTCTGCATGTGTCCCGACAGTTCGCACACTGCACTAGCAATAGCCCTCCTCGTGTATGCTCGGCTTCCGTTCGGAGGCCCATCGCCACTGCGCTCGCCGTCCTGCACGCTCAGCTAATCTGTACAGTCAATCCTAACTTATTAATATATACATTTGGTGGTCGACAAGCTTGGCTGACGCACCCGTGACGAACGGTGCAGGCAGTGGCGGTTCTGAGCGGCTGCGACTACCTGGTCGGGGGCGGCAGGGGAGTGGGCACGACAAGCGCAGTGGAGGCGGTGCGGTACATCACGGCAGGGCGACAGGCAAGTACAAGGGTCCGGGAAGATGTTAAGAACTGTGAAGGGGAAAGGGGTTGCTGGCCGGCGTGCAGTGCGGCAAGGAACGGGGTGCGTGTGTATGTGGCGTCCTTCCCCAACGACGGGCCCGTGATTGGGGAACCACAGGCCGGGGGTTACCGGGGATGCCGGTAAGCTCAAGTAAACGGCGTCTGGCGTTGGGGTTTGTACCGGAGAAGCGCTGAAGCAAAGGCTTCAGGAGATGCCGGGATGGGCGGCTGCAGCTAACCAGGCATACGAGGTGCACCACTAACACCAGTAACACTGAAAGAGCCCGCAAGGGCCCGAAGGGGTGCCTGGCTTCAGAGCACCCGTGCAGGTGCCCAACCTCCTGGCCCAAGCAAAGCCCCAACACCGCTCTATGCCGGGAAAGAGCGACAGCCCTGCGGACCCTTCTCCCGAGAGCAAACGAACAGAAGTGTACGCCCTTGCACACATGAAAGGGAAAGCTTACAAGGAAAAGCCGCAGAGACACATGCTGCTGTGATGAGGGCGGCCATGGTGAATCGGCCGTGCCGCCATCAGACCTTGCAGTAGTGCATGGGATTGCAAGGCGTGCGCGGTGCGGGGATCCACAGCTCGGTTGCGTTCTGGACGACACGGTCGGAGAAACCCCCCTGTCCATCATTTCGCGTGCAGAGCGTGCAGCACCGCGTCTGCCAACCAGCGAGCGGTCCATCGACGCGACCGGCTGCTCGGGGAGAGGTAGGGAGCCCTACCAGCAACATACTCTTGGCACCGTGACTCTCTACCGGTTCGCAAGCCGCCCGCCGACGTCAAGTCCAGCCGCACAGCGGTTAGCTTTGAACTTTGAGCATTCGCACTACACTTTTCATTACAGCTCTCTGCTACTCCGGCGCGTGATACAGTATAGGCCCAAGGCTATCAGGCCTGTTTCAACTGAGGCTGCTTGGGGTTGACGCGGCCGAAACCCCTAAACGCAAAAGCGTACCTGTGTGAGCATGGAGCTTGGGACGAGGGCAGTGGAATGCCGATGGACTAAGAGTGCGGCGCCTCAATACCAAGACGTACCAAGCTCCTAAAACCGAGGCGCCGTACTTCCGGCCTCGACACGGATATTCTCAAGCGAGCGACTGATAATAACGTAACAACGCAGAAGTTTTGACGCGGTTTTCACGCTTTTGAGGAGCGACGCGACGACGAAGAAAACAAGCAAAGAGTTGTTCGCAGAGGAGCCCATCCAGTTGTTGCAGTCTGTCACTGGTCATGAGCAATGCCGGTCTCGCTTCTGATGGCGCGGACTGCGCTCGCGGTTTCGGCGTGCAGTACCAGACATACCGCGAATCGGACACGCTGTCCATATACTTTGCAAAGCCCTCGCCCGGCGTCATAAGCCATAGCAGCGAGCTGGTGCCGGGGGTGTTGGTCGACTACACCAACACGGACCGCGTGGTGTGTGTCGACGTAGACACGTCCCTGGAGGGCATGCCATACCAGTACGCCGACGTTACCATCGAGGTGCACTCCAAGCCACCGCTCATCGAGTACAACGCACCGGCAGACGTCCTCGCAGTATGCTTTGGCGCTTCGGCCGAGGACACCAACGCCGCCACGCAGCACACTGCGACGTACGACCAGGACATCTCATTACGCGTCTGCCCTGCAGGCCGCTTGCGCGCCATCCTTTTCACGCGTGCCAGCAAGCGGCTCCTGATGCCGCGTATGAACTGGGTTGACGAGTGACAGCAGCAGTCAGCCGTGCCGCGTTTTGTAGCTGTTCTTTGTCACCGGCAGGGTGCGCGATTGCGCCTTGTGGGCCCCGGGAGCGCTTGATTGCTCTCGACCCAGAGGCGCCATCTGTTGCCGTGCAGAGCACCGGGAAGGCGAGTGGTCCCTCGGAGGGGGCATACGGTAGTTTTGTGTTGCGCAACCTACCCCCCAACAGCGGGCATGCCTGCGGGCCAGCGTTTCACGTGGTGGCGGTGTCTGGGTGTGGCATGTATGTATGGAAAAGGGTGTAGTAAGGCTGGCCCTAGCACCGGGTGCGTGTCGTACGGTGCAGCGGTGGTTGCTGCGGCCATGGGCGAAAGCGCGAGATGCGGACGAGCGCGTGCCAGGCGCTGCGCAGGCACGGTGCCTCCGCATGTACGGTGGTCATTGGTCCTCCATGTAAGTGGTTGCAGTCGACAACCATCTGAAACTGCTTCTCAGGCGATACCTTGAAAGGGCACTACCTAATGGCACCTCCTCCGCCGTGCCGTGGTCCAGAACGATACCGCAGAGAACCGCCAAAACGACCAACCTTTCCCGCAAGCGACTGAACAACCCTGAGGGCATGTACAGGCCACTGCCTCTACCTTGCTTGCACGCCACGCGCAGTGGCCCACCTTGCTTGCCTGCGCAATGGTGTACACACCTCCATCGTAACACACCTCAATGGCAAGCCCCTTCCCCCACCAACGCCCCCGCATGCCCTCACAACGGCCCTCCTTAATGCTGCGCGCGCCGCTACCCCCTCCCCTGGCTCGCAAGTCGCACCGGCCACCCATCCCCGCTCCACGTAATACCCCGTTCCGCAACCCGGTTGCTGAACGTACGTTTGAGGAACGTCCTCGACCGGCGCCCGCAGGACGACTCGCACGTGCTTGCCGACCTGCTGCGCTACCTGCGAGAGGGCCCCGACCCGCGGGTACTCGCCCTTAAGAGCTGCACCGGCTGCAAAACTTGCGGTGAGGCTCCTGGTGCACAGGGTAGCACATTGCTGCTTCTCCTAGCCAGCGGTGCGGCCTCACAACCCGGCCGGGGTTTCGCGTGCACACCGGCAGCGTGTCTTGTGTCGTCGCTAACCGCGCATGTTCTTGGTCCTTGTGACGCCCTTCCCCGAGCCTGGCTTGCTGTCGCACGCCTCCCTCCCGCGTCCTGTATTGCCGTCGACACCGCTGTCACTGGCAAGGGCGGCAAGGGCTGCCCCTGCTGATTTATGAACTGAGCTGCATCCCCTCCCGTCACGCTGCAGGCCACGAGAAGCACGGCCGCCAGCCCTGCCCCGAGTGCGGCCCCGGGCCGTGCAGGCCCAAGGCCGAGGCTGCGGGCTGCGGCTGCGCCTTCCACAGGTGGGACGCAGGGGCCGGGCGCTTCTGGTGAGCAGCACGGCAGCACACGACGTCTTACCGCACATGCCGCCGCATAATCGCAGCTTGCTGTTTTGCCAAATAAAGCTGCGTACGCCATGGTTTTTGTATTTTCGTTCGGGGGTCCGTTCGGAGGGCTTGTCCCCCGGCCGACGCGTCCCAAGCCCCAACCTCGCAATGGTGCGGCGTGGACGGGTATCTTTGTCATCCCGCACTGCACCTCCAATTCGCATGGTGCTTGGGGGAGTGCTCCTGACAGTCGATCATGTTCCGCCTGCACGCCCGCAGGTCGGAGCCGGAGCGGCGGTTCATGCGAGTGATCGACAAGTAGGTGAATGGCAGGGAGGGGAATTGCGCCGGCTTGCGTGCAGGGCGTGTTCGCGCCGTTTGTGGTACGTGGTTCCCATGCGCTCACGCATGGGGATGGGTCGCCAGCCACCGCTGGTTCTGTCAAGACGTGTAGATGGCAGTGTGCGTCATATGCGTGGTGTGCGTTGGGGCCACACGCAACGGGCCCTCGGGTTCTGCGGGATGCCGTCGTGCATAAAAGGAAAACAGAAACAGGGAAGGCTACCGCCCGTAGGTGCGACGTTGCCAGAAGGGCGTCGGGTTCAATGCATGGCGGGCGACGGAGACGAGCAGACGTGCAGGCAGCGTCAACAGTATTGCACGCAGCGCCCTCCTCCGTAACACGAATATCTTCCTTCCGGAGTGCCACATGCCTTTACCCTTCAGTACATGGAACGGCACACCCACAGTACAGAAATAGGCCTTTGACAGCAAACAGCATGTTTGCCTCAGACTCGTTCACCCTCTCGATGCTCCTGTCCCGCGTCGCCTCGCCCGCCGCGGCCAGGGCCGCCGGCACCGGCCCCCTCTTCGCAGCCAGCTGCGGCGCGGCGCTCGCCACATTCCAGGAGGAGACGCAGCGCGCCGGCCTGGCGGCGGAGGAGCTGCGGCGCCGTGTGGGGGCGCTCAGGTGCGCAACCGAGGGGCCCACCGACACTGTAGGCACGATGCAGCGTCCGAAGCTACGCGCTAGCTTGAAATGTGACCGACCAGGATGGAGCGGTCACAGCGCGCGGCGCTGTTTCTGCGTCGCGGCCGACGCCCGGGTCCAGGCGCTTTTGTCCCACGGTGCAGCAGCTACCAGCGCCCGCGCGTGGGGCAGGGGTCCAACTAGCCCGGCGCAGTGAGACCGGCGAAGCTCGCGACGCATTCTAGTTTGGCTTGTCCACCACCAAGTATCTTTAACCACAGGGCCACGGCACCTGCCGTCACTCTCAGCGCCCGGCCACACCCTCAGCTGTGCTTGGAAGGCACACGATGTACGCCTAGTCCGTCGTCCCGCCCCGCCCTTCCCTCCCCCTCCCGCAGCTGGTCCCGCCGCCCCGACGTCCGCGGCGTGTACTCCCTGCTGCACCCGCTGCTGGGCAGCACCAGCAGCGACCCGGACAAGCTGCTGTGGACGTACGGGGAGGTGCGGGACAAGCTGAGGCCGCTGCTCATGGAGTGGGACATGCGGCAGGGCCCGGAGCCGCAGGGTGGGTGAGGCTGACCGCGGTGCGGGGTGCGCCGTCGGGGTACAACTGTGTGAGGCTACCCTGGGGGTGGTGGATGCGGACGGGGTACAATTGGGGCCTCCAATGCGCGGCTGCGGGTATGCGCAGCTCAGGGCAGGGGCAGAGGGGAGATGCTGAGGGTGCCCCGTCGTACCGATCCATGCGCGGGGACTGTGCGCGGTGGCGCATACGTAGCGCACTGCGGGCGCCGCCGAGCAGTTTGCCCTGCCACCACCTGCCGCCGCCGCTGCCGCTGGCTTGCACGGATCGCCATCGCGGCCCCGCGGCCCTGCTCATCGTTGCGTGCAGTTTGTGCTGGCGTTGCAATGTTCATGGTGCCTTGTGCTCCTCTTCCGCCGCCTGCTCCCCCCGCCCCCATCCCCAGGCGCGGCGCAGGCAGTCATCGAGTTTGTGCCGCGGCGCATCGCGCAGGCGCGCGGGGACGGCCGCTACGTGGTCGAGTAAGTCTCTCGCGGCGTCGTTGTCCAGCGGCGGCGTGCAGTGCTTACAATGCGTTACGTGATGAATCCGGAATTTCGCGCGCTTGCCATGATATGATGCGGTTTTGGACTGACATTGACCCTTACAAGGTTGGTGCATTCCTTGCCTTAGTTCACACTCTTCGCAAAAGTGTCATGTGCTAAGTTGCGTGTGTCTTTTCGGGTTCTGGTCCCTACGGCTAATCAGAGGGTAATAAGGGTGTTTTACCTCTCTGCTATGGCGGGTTGGGAGCCAATCGGCTCGTGTGGCCTGCAAGCCCTCTCTGAGGAGCTTGTAATCTGTATGTGTCCGGTTGTGGCGGGAGTGCGCGTCTGCTACTGCGCGTCAGCGCGTGCGCCGGGACGGAGGGCCGGCACTTGGCAGGGCTCCCACTCCGAGGCGTTCACAGGTCGCGTGCTCTCTCCCCCGGGGCATCTGCCGGCAGCCCCCTCCCCCCTGACGCCCTGGGCGGTGGACAGCCGATGTAACGTGCGTGCCGCACAACGCAGAGTGCGTGACGTTGCTTCGTTTGTTGTGGGCTGATCGACGGACGGCACAGGCCAGGACCCGGCCGTCACGTGCTTCTTTTACGCTCTCATGCCTCTTTCCCGTCCCCGTACCATCCACGGCCCCCGCCCCTCTCCGTCCCTATCCCCGGCCCCGCCCCAGGTTTGACCGGCTGCCCGGCGTCAACACGCCCGACCTGGAGTTCGACGTGGCGCAGCTGTCCAACAGCAAGCTGGTCAAGGCGCGGCACGTGCGGCAGTGCCTGGTGGAGCAGGCCTGGCCGCAGCTGCTGGCGCGCAGGGAGGAGGAGCAGGTGCTGGGAGTGTGGCCGTGGCACGTTGTGATCCATTTGTGGGGGCGTGGGGCGGTGGGGGGGAGAGAATGCGGGTGTGTGGTGCGTTTGGGCAAGCGACCACACTGCGTGTTTTGGCCCCGGCCGGGTTACCGGAGGCACCATCTCTGGGCTGGCCGCCAATGCGCCAAACTCTCGTGGAGAGGACGATGGCCGCTACGGTCGGAATAGGCATCCGTTCTCCGTTTCCGTAGTCAGGAGCCCTCACGAGGCCGCATGCCTCACACGCGCAGCAAGCCGGCATCCCTGCCACTCGCCAACTAATCGCCCGCCGCCGTGCCGTAACCTGTGCCGCTGCAGGCTCGGCGAGCCAAGCCCGTAACGAGCCGCGGCGGCTCCAGGAGTGCTGCCGCTGCCGCTGCCGCTGCCGCTGCCACAGCCACAGCCACGTCCGCTCTCGGCCCGTCGGGCGCTCGCCCAGCGACCACCGCGGACGGTGATGGGCGCCGGCGGCCGCCCCCTGCGACCGCCACGCGCCTCTCGAAGAGCCACCACGTGGGCGCGGCAAGCATGGCCTCTACTCTCTACAGCCCCGGTGACCCGTCCCCAAGCGTGCTTGGCTGCCCCTCCTGCCCCCGGGCCGTCGCGACGCGGGCGCTGGCAGCTGGGCCTTCCCCGGTGCCGCAGCAGCCAGCTCGACGCAGGGCCTGAGGGCAGTGCTCCTGTCCAGCCCCATGCGCCGCCACCTGACAGCGGTGGCGGCAGCAGCATTTGCAGCCAGGGTGACAGGGCGGTGCGGGCCGCCACGGCTGCGGACGCTGACTGGGTTGGCTGTGTCGGCTGCAGGGATGGC
>LSYV01000005.1:3937755-3953005 GCA_001584585.1 Gonium pectorale | reverse complement strand
CCCCCTGCGACCGCCACGCGCCTCTCGAAGAGCCACCACGTGGGCGCGGCAAGCATGGCCTCTACTCTCTACAGCCCCGGTGACCCGTCCCCAAGCGTGCTTGGCTGCCCCTCCTGCCCCGGGCCGTCGCGACGCGGGCGCTGGCAGCTGGGCCCTTCCCCGGTGCCGCAGCAGCCAGCTCGACGCAGGGCCTGAGGGCAGTGCTCCTGTCCAGCCCCATGCGCCGCCACCTGACAGCGGTGGCGGCAGCAGCATTTGCAGCCAGGGTGACAGGGCGGTGCGGGCCGCCACGGCTGCGGACGCTGACTGGGTTGGCTGTGTCGGCTGCAGGGATGGCCATGCGGCTGCGCGTTCGCTAGAGCTTTGCGCAGCGTTGCGGGGCCGGTCTGTCGGCTTGGGTCTGGTCGATAGGATGACGCTCAGCGGCAGGTCGCAACTGCGCAGGGCGAGCAACTGGCTTGCTGTGCCAAGCTGCCAAGATGTGGAGAGTGGTTTTCGGTGTGTTGAGAGCGGTATCTAGAAGCGCTTCACGGCTTGGGGCTGCGTCGAGCCCAACGCGCGGAGGTCAAGGCAGCTGTGCACCCTGTCGTGAAGCGTCCCCGCCTGCTGGCCACTCGTCTGCTCCTCGTTTACAGAGGGGAGGGCGGCCCATCTCCGGGTTATGTAAAGCGCGCGTTGTCCCAAATGCAACGGTCTGCACTACACCGCTCAGGGTTTCCACTGGACGAGCTGCGCGCACGGATGGACTTGACGATAACTGGACGGGAGACTCACTGGATGACTCAGACGAGGTGGAGACGGGCGCCTGGCCCCTACGGATGGCGGCCCGCCTAAACGATTGCATTGCCCCTCTTGCCTTCCGCACAGAACCCTCCTTTTGAATCAGGCATCCCTGCGGGCATGCATGTCCGTAGAGATGGCTTTCTTGCAGCTTTACAAACTAAGACGCGCTGGTGATGTCGACGGGCTGCTTCCTTTACCGCGTGATACTGCGAACGCTGTGAAACATTGTTCTGAAGGCTACGAGCACGCATGACATGGTATTTGATGAGTAATGGGTCGCATGGTGTTGTCGGTTATAGCACATGACACATGAACCGTCATTGGTGCTTTACAGCAACATTTCCAAAAGCCACAATGCCACTTGGCATGGGGATAGGTCCACAGAACAAAGTAAGGGATACAAATTCAAGTGTGTACGAAAGTGCACGCTATATACAAAGTTGCAATGCCTCCCACCTCCTCCTTCCTCCTTATCACCGATAACCAACCACCGCAGGCACAATTTATGCATAGTCAAAGCGATCATGCCAAAACGGCCAGGAGATACCCGTAACCTCCGTACCAAACACTGATGCGGTGCACATGCACGCTTACTGGTACAGATTCAGAATTGATGCCCATTGATTCACTAACACTTCTGGCCTCCGCTGCAGAAGACATGCGCTGCGTCCTCATATGTTTAGCCACCTGCAGTCATGACAAGGACAGAAGATGAAACGCATCAGTACCCAGCACGTGGCGTTGGAAGACTTCTGCACGTATGATACGGAGTTTCTGTACAATTCTGTAAGCATGATACAACAAATGACACCCCCGGGTCCTGCACGCCTGAGAGTTCAGACGTGGACCCGCGCCTTGCGTTCGACGCCCTCGTATCTCACTTGATCCAGGGCACTTCAGGAGCTGGTCACTTCTTGCCCCTTGCCTCGGCCTGTGTCCGGGCCTTGCAAGTACACCTTTCCTCGAGAGGGACGCCCGACAGAGCCTGGCGGGCATGGGTTGCGGGGAGGTCGGGGCTTGGCCGACGCTAACTCCGGCAGCAAACGAGACTGGTGCACGTCAAACATGCACGGTAACGCCATGCAAGGACGAGATCTTCAATACAGTCGCCCCTTCGTCCCCATCCGTGAGGACGCTTTCACCCCTGTCGTTCCTTTCCGTGGATAGTTAAGGACACTTTCACCCCTTGGTCCCCTACCGAGTCGATGTGCTGGCCGCAACCTGACCAAGTTGGCCTCTGGCACGTGCCGCAAGTCGTCTGGAAGCACATGGTGAGCGGCGAAGAACGAAGGGTAGTTAAGAGGAGTAAGGTTGCCTGGGAGGGAGAAGTGTTGAAAACAATCTTCGCTACCTTGTTTGACAGCTATTTTAGGTCTCGTGTCGATAAGTAAGCCGCACCGAGGTACGACAGCGATGACGGATGCTTTAGGCCCAGGTTACCGGACACATGAGTCCTCGCTTTCGCATATGTTGGCATTCACATACTCGCCCGTAACTGCTTACGTGAGCAACGGTAGGCTTGGCTTGGTATTTGTCCACATTTCGCTTCTAGCGGCTACTCGGCAGCGCGTTGCTGCGGGGCGGCCCAATGCAGCATCTATGTGAATCTTGCATGGAGCCAGGAGGGTGACATATTCCTATTCCTATTCCAGGTCCGTTTCATGGAACCGTGACCGCACCCATCCACCGCCCCGGCTAACCCCAATCACTAAGCCGCACGTCAGAGGCGCGCGGTTTTGGTCCACACAATGCGGCTAGTGCATACGCAAATCGTACCTGACTGGACGCCATGCTTCAACTTGGGCGGGGGACAGAATTCGGGCTGTTCAGCTGTGTGGCCTTTGCCTGCCCTGGAAGCACCCATGAATGTTATATTTGGCCTTGTCAGTGCACTAGGGCACGCAAAGGTGAGGCCTTGTCGTGCCCTGGCAATCAGCTTGGGAGTGGTAGCAGCCACGCTTTGGGGCTACAAATCGTCCGTGGTCACACCGCATGTCCTGCGCGTCATGACGGCTCTGTGGATGAGGACGGCGGGCTCAACTTATACCACCAGAGCGAGTGGCGGCCCTATCCAGCACCATGTACAAAGCATGCTCTGTATAGAAAACGAGAACCAGAAACGGGGAAGGCAGCCTCTACGGACATACACACCCGAGGGTGTGATGTTTCCAGCAGGGCGCCGAGTACAGGGCATGGCGGGCGAGGTATACGAGCAGACGCCCCCCCCCGCTGTGTTACCAGAATAGTTACCTGACGATAAGTAGAGGGTCCGGCAAGCTCTGTATAACTCATTCATACAACACTGCTATACCTGCAGGCGAACATCGGCACGGGGCCACGGGTAGCACAAAGTAGAACCCTGTAGAACAGCTTAACCTCGCGCGCACAGCGCGGCCGTGCTAGTTTGACTGATTCAGAAACCAGGAAGAAGAGAAACCCTTGCCAGAAACCCTTTGCCTGAAATCCATGGCCAGGTGGCCTGTGGCTTCAAAAAAAGAGGAACTTTCAAAGAATGGGGGAGCCTGAGCGCGCGGGAGGCTCCTGCTTGGGCGCGGGACTTGCTTGGGGCGGGCGGACGTGCCTGACCGCAAAGGCCGAGGTGGGGGCCATTCCACGACCGCGGATGATGACCGACTAAGGATAACCCACCCCGGAAACGGTTCTGTTCTACCGACCAGACAGTGGGCTGCCGGGGAGTGGTTGGGGGTCCACGGGCAAGTGGGGGAAGCTGAACCCAAGGACTTGCGTATGGGCCCGGTGGTACAACGCAGGGGCTCAGGCTAAAGGTGGTTAACTTCCCGGGTGGAGACCAGCTCTGGGAATCCTGTAGGGGCTAGGGGCCGGTCACGGATGTACGAGCTACGAGGGCGGCGTGTAGCGCTGTAAAGGGCCTCGCAGTTTAGGGTCGGCCTCGTGAGGCAGTTTTGGGGCGGCCAGGTGGACGGCAGGGTGGAGGTAGGCAGACGTCCGTCGACTAGGCCTACTCGGCGCAGCCTTGCGGCTCCGTAGACCACAGGTGACACGTCGCACCTTTGCGCGCCATGGACAGGCTGCTTGGAATGAGGCAAAACCAAATGAAAGCAGCCGTGGCAGGCGAAGGACAGAGGCCGGAGGAGTTGGGCCCGGTTGCGGCTTGGGGCCCGGCAGGTGCCTGCCTGGGGTGAATGCCTGCGAGAAGGGTGGGATTCACCGCATGCACGCATGACACCCGACACCCGAGAGCGTGCCCTGCGTGCCAGGTCCCATAGCGGCCCAAGACCGACCTGCGCACACACTGCCGAAACGATGGCACAATTTAGTCTCCAGGACATGGTTCATTATAATTAGCCGTTTAGGTGCTCGTATACTACCGAGACTACCTCCTAAAAGGCCTCTGCAGGACAACGCTCGACAACACAAGGTCAGCGACATGCCAGCCAGTGAGGCGCGCCAGATAAGAACACAGCATTGTGACAGAGAGGAGGCGGACGATATTTGATTCCCGGTGTTGAAACGTCGGAAGCTTGACGGTTCGCCCTGCGACGTACGTTGAATATTGCAGGCGTAGATGCCATACCGCAGGGCCATATTTGCGACGCGCGGCCAATCTTCTTCCAGACAAAGGCCGTATCTTAAGAAACGATTTGCAGTGGGAGGCTGACGAGCGTCATAAGCCCATTGAGGCACAGAATACTTAAATACATGATATTTTCAATAGTGCTAGATACAAGTAGGCACTGTACGCGTGCGGTACTGAAAAGTGAGGCTGAGCTGTCAGTCGAAACGCCACTAAGCTTGGTCGCACCTGGGGCCCTTCGTCAAATAACAAAGCAATTGGTTAGCGCCAATTACATAACTGTTCCTCCAGTTCCCAGGCCTTGCCGTCGCGCTGCGTTGGCAAGCCACGCACGCCCCGGGTCACACGCTCTGGGCGTGGCTTTGTACACCAGAGGGACAAGCTTTCGACATTGGAAGGACACCGAATGCAGGTGTGCAGAATCGAATGCAGTTGCCGAGTCTGATGTCAGGTCCGCCGTGTCAGACCCCGGCTGGCCTATACAGTGACTGGTAAAACATTTACGTTGAAGCCTTTGATGGCAACTACCGCCATTGCTGGCGCCCGCAGTCGAACTGTCCAAGTGTTGAAACTGGCGCCATCTCGCTGCTCGCTGCCCTGTCCTGCCTGCTGCGCTCAAGCCGCACTGTTTCATTCTGAATTTTCCATGCCCCGACGGCGATTGCCCGGCGCAGGCCATAACGTCGGGCTGCGTGCGGCTCGCAGGCGGGGCGGCAGATGAGCTCTCGTGCCAGCAGGCCCGCGCCGGCCTGGAGAAGAGGGCCAGCTTCAGCGCCCCTGATGCTTTACTGCCGCCTCCGCACAGCGGATGCGTGTGGCACCATGGATTGGCCTCTCGGAAGGCTCTGTCGAAGGACGGCATGACATCCACGCCCAGCAGGACCTCCAACAACCAGCAGCGGGCCGACGTGCGCAGCAGTGATGCTCTAGCTCTCGGCACGCCGTCCGCTCGCTCCCTGTGCTGGCGGCGCCCAAGCCTAGACGGCTCCTCTCATGAGGACTCAGCCGCCTTGGCGGGGTGCCTTCGAGAAGACGACGAGGAGGCGGACGCGGCCCCCAACCCGCACGCCAATTGCGCAGGCCGGACCCGGCCCGGCTCTGCCACGGCCATGCCTCCTCCCAGCTACAGCGCCCGCCGCATATCCCAGGCCGCGCGCCATCTCCCGGCGGCCCCCCAACCCTCGGCCCTGCGCGCCTTCAGTCTCGCCACACCCGATCGTGTCGTGCTGCGTGTGTTGCCCCTCAGCTCGCCGCCTTGCGACTCCGCGGCTGACCTGTGGCCCGGCTCGGGCCTTGGCTCGGGCCTCGGCTTGGGGCTGGGCTCGGGCCCCAGTGCGGAGGAGGCCTGTCCCGTGGAGCCGGAGGCCAGGGGCCTGCTGACGCCGTGCGGCAAGCCGTCGCTTCCCGCAGTGGCGGTGGGCGACCGGCCCAGCTGCGCACCAATGGGCGAATCCCAGGGTCACGCTGGCGTCCCCGCGGCCCCAAATTCCCAGCCACAGCTTGCCGGAGGTCTTGGAATGTGGGGCCTCGCGCACTGGGGCGTCAAGGAGGAGGGAGACTTCGAGACCGACTGTGTCGTGGGCTTGGGCCGCATCGACGCACTCACGCTCAGCGACGATGACGAGGGGGAGCCTGGGGACGGCGGCCCCGCCCGTCCACGCTGCCGCCGCGCCTGTCAGTACGGGTATGCCTCGTGCGCACCCCCGCATCATGCATGGGCGTCGGCGGCGGTGTTGGCCGTGTCGGCCGCCGGCGCCGCGGCAGCGGCGGGGCTCGGCTCGCGATCTGGCGATTCGCCGCGCGCTGCTGAGGACGGCTACCTAGGGGCGCCCACGGCGGCAGCGGCTGCGGCGTCGGCAGCCGAGGGGCCGGCGGCAGCCGTGCTGAGCGCCCACGTCGCGGCGGCGCTGGCGGGCGGCAGTCAGGAGGAGGGTGAACACAACTCGGACGATGGCTTGCCGCCGTCGGAGCGGGCCTTCTCGGCAGCGGGCCTGGAGCCGCCGACTGGCCGGCCTCCCTTCCGCTCACCCGGCACCACACCGCGCCCGGACCTGGAACCGCAGCTGGAACCGGCATTGGAGCTGGGCCGGCCCCGCTGCTCCAGTGGCCGCGGCATCGGCCTCGGGAGAAGCGGGCTCAGCGGCGCCACTCCGCGTGGCCCCGCCCGGCCGCCACGAGTGTGTGAGCTGGGCTACTGTGGCACTATCCCTATTGGGGCGGAGGCAGCGGCTGTGCCGGCGAGATGGGAGCTGCCGTTCGTGGGACCCCGCGCTCCGCCGGACGTGGAGCAGCGCCCGAGTGGCGAGGGTGCGGAGGGCGTGGCGGCGGACGGCGACCGGGCGTCAGGCTTCTTCGGCAAGTCCGTCGCCGTGGGCTTGACGTCACTCCTGGACACGGTGGTCGATGGGCGCGTGTGTGGCGGACAGCAGAACCAGCAGGCGGAGGAGGAGGGCGCCGCGCCAGCGGCGGCGGAGCCGCGAGCGTGCGGCGGCGACGGCGGTGGCGGGAGGTCGGCCCGACCGCGGGCGCACGGCGGCGCGGGGCGGCTCGGGCGGCGGCTCTTTGGCTGCTTTGCGTGGGGCGTTGGCGCTGATGCGTAGGGTGGTGGAGAGCGCCCAGTAGGCCTCGGCCCCCGGCCCTGATGGCGGGGAACAACGGCTATGGTGTGCGGCTGTACGTCGAGCCTGCGGTTCCTGGGCGATGTTTGATCTAGCCTCTGACCATCGACTGCTTAAGCTCCTAGGGCAAGACCGTCGATAGCGTCATGCGTTGCTCGTGCTGGCACTTGCGGCGTGCGGCTCACAATCCTAGCCGCCGTATTGGTGATTGGTTTGCTGCCAGTAGTCGACAAGCATGTTTCAGCCATGGTTGCTGCCTGTTGTCAAGGGCGGCAGTAGGGATAGCTCGGCCGTCAGGTAATGCTTGTCGCCGGGGTTTCGGCCCTGCTGTCCTCTCCCGCAGCTCCCGCACGCACACCCTTAGCCCGTTACAGGTGCTCATTCCGGGTTCCGGAAGACTCCGCAATGTCAAGCGCATCCTGCCCTGCTGTTATCACACTGCGTTGGCATGCTATGTGATTTTGGAGACGCGCTTTCATGTTTAATTTCATGTCATCATAGGCACTGGAAGGCAGCGGAGGCTACCCGGGTGGGCTCCCTGCGCTGCGTCTGTGTGTTGGGGGTGCGGACGGCTTTTTTGTGTGTCGTCGAGGCGCGCCCATCAGTGGCGGCTGCACGCTCGGCCATGCAGGCCAGTGCGTGCTTCCTTGTTTGAATCTGCTCTTCGCGGTTTTATGCGCACAACAAGCCCTGAGAACTGCACGCCTTGAGAGGATTGGGAAGAGGAAGAGGAGCGTACATCACATGGCCCAATCGGTGGGACCTTGACTCCGCCAGACAAGATCGACACACCGTTGCTGCGCCGAGTTGCAACTCGTACCGCTGGACTGCGACGCTCGATGCGAAGAGCCAATCAAAATTTGATGCTGCAGAAAAGGCCGCCTGTTACGGTAGCCTTTACAAGGCAGCTCTTTGGGCTCATCATTGAGTGCAATGGGTCCGCGAGTGGTGCACCAGGGATTGACCGGCCGAGCCGGCCGGTGTCTTTGCCTGGCTCTATCTTCGTCGTGACATGCAACGCGATGCTCTGAGGCTGTTGCGGGAAGCCGGGACCATTCTATGCCGATCTCGGAGCCCTAAGAAATTCGCACTAACGAGCCATATTCGTGGGAACTGCGCGCTGCCTCACGCGTTTGTGCCATTCACTTCATCTTGTGGTGAGGCCTGGAAAGGACATTAACATTGTTTGTGATGGGGCCCGCCGAGAGGGAGAGTCGCCGTGCCTTGAGTTCGACGTACCCGCGAAGACATTTTATCATTACCAGTCGGCAGGCGGTTTATGGTTGTCCCCTGCGCGAAGTTGTCCGTTACGCTTGTGGGCGGCATGGGCTGCTGGCAACCCGATTGCAACAGGGTTGAGACGATTTGGCTCTCGCCAGCCCTCTTGGAAACTGGGGTTTGCCACGCGCCAGTCTCCGGACATCTGTGGCCATTCCGACTTTTTGTGGCGCTGTGCTCTTGGGTTGCAGTATTGGGGTATCACAATAGAGGCTGCCTTCCCCGTTTCTGGTTCTCTTTCTTACAATTGGATGAGTACCTTGGCTGAGCGCTCGGATACGGGTAGCGCCAATGATGGTGCTAATCAACGCAAAATATGTGTGCATGGCGTCAAGGCCCTGACATGTGTGCTACGATCAATTGATAACTAATGGCTGTGGCCTACGGTTGATAGGCATGGCTGCAAGCGGAAGAGGAGTACCTACCCAACGGTAAGCGCAGTATACTGACGTTCTGCCCTGTGACCCAATAAGAATGTGTGTGTGTGTGCGGGGAGGGGTTTGCGCTGAAATGAGGAAGGATGGCGCGCATGCGCTCTGTTTGTCCGGATGTGTCCAGCTGGATCAGCCGTGTCACAGCACGTACTATCGTACAATATGTCAGTCGTGCTCCTGACAGTAAACTGTGGTGTCGTGCATCGTTGCTCGATGGCCATTGCATTAGATGGCACCACCTGTCAGGCAGTAAACCCAGCTATGTCTATTTGACAGCTTGCTGTTATGGATACCATACTATCATGTAAGGCTCCAGCACGCGACGTGTACAAGGGGGCTTACGAGGTCTACGGTGCCAAACAGACAATGTGTAAGTGATGGAATTGTGTGTGAAGTTGTGAGCTCTGGAGACTCTATGTGCAGTCCCGCGGCTTCCAGGAGTCCCGCCCCTCTCTCCCCCCCACCCCGCATGGCATGGCCATTAGACCAGGGTTGCAGAGAGAAACCGAGCACACCAACTAGCTCTCCAAATAGCTTTTGAGCTGTAGCAGCATTGTATACTAATAGTACACAGAACTGGGTGAGCTGGGGATCGCGGGGAGGACTGCAGTCCGTTGTCGTTGACTTGCAGCGGTTGGCCACAAACGTTGAGCCAGGAGGACACGCCGGCGCTTTGAAAAATAACTATACCCTGTTATACACGTTGACTTGCATCATGTTCGGCCAGTTACAACGCCCGAAGGCGTCAGGCCAGTTGCGTGCACCAGCGAGTCGCGCATTTGCAGGCTGCAAGCATTTGGCCTTCAGGAGGAGATGCTCAAGAAGCAGTTCACAGCGTAAGCCAAACTCTTTTATCCCGGGACTGAGCCGTCAGGACTGATTGGTCGCGATGACCACGCAGGCCACGCGCTGGCGACGGAGGAGGCGCGCACCATCCCACATGAGCTACCCCTCTTCCCGGTCCAGCCGGTGGGCGTGTTCCTTCCAGGTCGGGTGCAACCCAGATGGACGTGTGCGCGACCCGGCGTCGGTAACTCGTGCCACAAAGAAAGTGACAGGGACATACCCACGCGGCATCTTACTCACATAGCCTGCATGTTTAAACCCATGAGCGAGGGAGTCCCGTTGCGTCCCGCGTCACGGTCTTGTTTCGCGCTCCGAGCGTTGAAACTTCATACCTTGCCGCTTTCGTCCTGCTCTCTCGTAGGAATGACTAAGACTCTGCACCTGTACGAGCCGCACTTCATCTCACTGGTGGACGAGTGTCTGGCTTCGGAGCACCGCCTCATGGCCACTGCCGTACTGGAGCCGTACATGGGGGAGGCGGAGAGCGACGCGGGCCCGGGCTCCTTCGTGGGCGGGTACAACTTCAGCCTGTCGTGCGGGTGCCTGGTGCAGGTGCGTTCGTGCGGAGACACACTGCCGCAATCGGCGTGTCAGTGAAGCAGCGAGCGCGCTCCCGCGATAACAGGGGTCACCCCAGCGTTTAAAACCGCCTAGGGACTGGAGGGCCGCTCGCGGCATCCAGCGGCTGGTTGGCCCCGGCCCGCCAGCATGCAGTCGCCTCACCCCATGCAGTGGCCGCCCCTACCGGCACCCCTGCCTCCCGAGTGTCTTTGCTTCCTTCCTCTCACCTCCCTAGTCCGTCCTCCCCTGCGGGCTCCAAGGGGACACGAAGCAGCGGACCGGGCGGCATGCCCCACCAGCGCGCCTGCAACTCGCACCTCACGTGACGATCCTCCTATGCCCGCCACCACCCCGCCCTCGCGCTCCCCGACAGGTCCTGAGCGCCAAGCCCTACACGGGGGGCTACCTTGTGCGCATCCGCGGGGAGGCGCGACTGGGCATCAGCGGCCTGCCCCAGACGGGGCCCTACATGAGGGCGCAGGTGGGCCTCGCTCGAACGGGCGGCCGAAGGGCGGGGCTTGAGGGTCTGAGCATCTGAGCAATCTAACGTCGACAGGGAGGTGGAGCTTGGAAAACGACCGGGCACTATCGCTCAGCGGGGAGTTATCAACCACCCATATTAGGGTGGACGGGCGGGGACGTTGAGAGCGATGTACGGGGGCTGACCTCAGCAGGGCTGTTCGACGTGGGTTCTTCGCGCGCCCAAGCAGGGTACCGGTAGCGGAGCGGCCTGGTGGTAGTCTGTCAGCATGGGGCTGTACGTGGGTTGAGGGCCTGGGGCTGCGGGCGTGTGGCTAGGCCTGCTGGGACGCGGCTGTGGATATGCTCTCGTGGTGAAGAGGCGGTCCGCGGGCAAGTGATGCGTGTGTGATGCAAGGGCGTCCGGAGCACCGGTATGCGGCGTGCGATCGTGCATGTAAAAGCAGGACCTCCGCGGTTCTCGGCCTCGCGTGTCTCCCGGCTGCCTTAGCGCCCTGTTCCGTCCGAGCGCCTTCCGTGGCGTCTTGCGCCTGGTAGGCAGCTGCCTGCCTGCCTGCCTATCTGCCTGTCTGCCAGCTGCCTTACCTGCCTCTTGTCCGCTCCGAGCGCTGCCCGGCTCCCGCCTGCAGGTTTACCCTCTGCCCGACCAGGCGGCGGCCTCGGTCCCCGAGCAGGAGACGGGTCTGCGAGCCAAGGTGGCGGAGCTGCAGGAGATAATGCGGGTGGGCGGGGTGGCTGGCGTGGGTGGCTGGGCGCCGGAGCAGGGTGGGGTGTCGTGTGGGTGGGCGAACGCCCGCTACACCGCAGGGCGAATAGTTCCCTGCCTCGAACTTTCCTGTGCCCGCTCTCCCCAGACTGCTGGGCTCCCCACCATCAATAACCTCCCCGACAGCTGAGTGGCCCCGCGCGAATGCTTCCGAACCGCAGGATGTGCAAAACCTCGCTTCCAAGTTTCGCTGCGACGAGACGGCGGCGCTGCAGCAGGCAATGCGGTGGCTGTACGCCGACCCAATCACGCCGGGCGTGCAGCGAGTGGTCACGGCGCAAGTGCCGATCCATGGGTCAGCCCCGGCTGGCGATGTGCCCTTGTCTGGGCACGAGGGGCAAGGCCGGGAGGGCTCGAGCGGCCCGCAGCAGCAACCCAGCGTCAGCGGCTCCGGTCAGCGGCCGGGAGAGAGCAGAGCCACCGGAGCAGAGGTGCCGTCCCAGGCGGCGGAGAATGCGAGTGGCGCTCCGGAGCTGGCAGCGTCGCTGGGGAGGGTGGGCTTTGAAGCACAGGGTGCTGGGCCGGGCCCCGGCCCCGGTCCCGGGATGGTGCCGGGGAGACGAGCCCCAGGTGCCGGCGGAGGTGCGGCCTCGGAGCAGGTTCTTGTGGAGGAGGAGGGAGAGGAGGAGGGGGCGTTTGACCCGGAGTCTGCGGTGCGGCTGTCCTGGGCAGCTCTGCAGTGGCTTCCACACTCCAGCACAGAGGTGCGCGCGGGCGGGCACGGAAGCGGGACCGGGCGCGGGCGGAGGAGCGAAGGCGAAAGGTGTACGGGCCCGTTCAGGGGTGGCTAGGGCCTCAGCGTCCTGGTTGCTGCCTGCCTGCGCCGACAGGGTGCCCGGGCTTTGTCTCCTCGCCTCCTCTCGCCCACGCGTGACCATTCTAGGAGTGTCTGCGCCTATTTGAGGCTGTGCTTGCTCCATCCCCCAACGAACGGATGCCCCCGGCGGTGGGCGTTTGTAGGGCGTGGAGAGGACACTTCACCTCCCTTCCTCTCCGCCCCCCCCACCCCCGGCCCCCACCCCAGGAGCGCATGCATATGGTCCGCTGCCGCCTCCTGGCCATGGACACGCGGGACACGGGGCGGCGGCTGGACCTGGCGCTGGAGGCCATGGGCGGGGCCCGGGCCAGCCTGGCGGCCAAGTGCGCCATCAAGTCCGTGTAGGAACAGAGAGCATTTACAGGCAAAGCGACCTGGTAGAATGTTGAGCACTCTAGTCAATACCCTGGACGCTGGTGGCAAGCAATCGTAACAAGCACTTCTACGGTAGTTTGATAGAGACACCGCCGTTTTATGTGCTGTCTAGTCGGGAGGGGTAGTGCCCCGCTCCGTATGCGCCGGGCTCGCTCGGACCCCGCTGGTGACAGCCGCCGCGGATGCTTTCGGTCGAGCCTTCCATCAGCAGCAGGATGCGGACCCGGTCGGGCGGGGCCTCCGGTCGGGCCTGGGACGTGAGTTGAGCAGGCTGGGTTTGTTAAAGCCGGGTGGAAGCTATCGTCAATATGTTGCGAGCTGGGGCCGGTTAACGGTTCGGGTGCTTGCACTCCGGCGGGTGCGAGAGCGACGCTTCGGCTTGCTGGTTGTATGGTCGGAGGGGAGGGGCAGGGGCAAACAGGAGGCTATGGAATCCTGGCCTTGCCGCAGGGCGACTGAAGCCTTCCCTTGCGGCCGTAGTCGTTGGTATGGTGCCGGATTTTGGCACGGGCCACCTTTGGGCCCTGACAAGCTCCCAACGGGGAATGGCTAATGCTGGTGGCGCTTGGTTTGTTGGTTTGCGTCCAGCCCTGCCTTCGACGCTACGGCGGGATGGCAGCCGGACCACACTGTACACCTGCGCTCTGCGCATCCGATTCGGCGGCGGTATGACGGCCAACACGTGCTCTCCGCTACAGTACGATCCACGCACCCGCGCCGCTCCTTCACAACACAGTTAAGTTCTTGCACCAGACGCCAGACGCAAACATGTGAGCGAGTACGGACCATAGACCATGGGTACAACGCCGACCATGCCATCATGATGGGTAACCATCTCCACCCTTGCATGTCCCAAACGCCGACGGGGAACGTCGCAACACGTTCAGGTAGTGTACAACAAATTGTACAACAGATACACACTGCACCACCTCGTATTCTACAGAAGTGCAACGGACCCATGCGGGCCTCAGGGACAGAGGATGCCCAATGGCGGGCCTGGCCTACAGAAGATGCCAAAGAGTGGCATGCCTTGCAATTGCGCATCAATCACCAGCAACAATGCTTGACAGGCAAGAAAGCGCTCTTGGACTCTTCTCTGCGCAATGAAGGTTGTGGGGCATATGTATGAATTATACTACTGGGGCTATCGTACACCGGCTGTACAGACACGCTTTATGAAGAAACGACACGGCAGCTCCCCTGCCCTACTGGTTGCCGTAGGCACCTCTCAACACCTCTCAACATTCATGCAACTAACGCAACCTAACACATTCAACCATTCAACCAGATGCATAGCTACATCGCATGCACGCAGCTCAAGCACAGAGCAGTTGCCGGCCGAGTCCTGCGCCCAAGCGCGGCAATGCTCAAGGCTTGTTGTGGTTGAAGAGTTCGGGACTCTGGGTTCGAAACAACGCCCTCAACCACCGCAACGGCGGCGAACACTCTTACTGCAGCGCGTCCACGTGATGCAAAAAACCGTGGCACGCTCAGCCACGAAAGCAAACCCTTGGTGCGTTACCCCTTGGTTTACAACTAGCTAGACATTCGGGGGAATCCGTCACACCAAGCAAGCATTGAAACTCCTCTTATGAAGCGCACTCTTGCAGGCAGTGGCTGGAGTGCGCAACGATCAAGTACGGCGAGAGCCGGCTAGACTCACGACAATTCACGTGGAAGCTTCGGTGCGTAGCTCTCCATGCACCATGCATGAATGGTGCCTCTCGCGTTCTCTCGCGCCGACCGCATGCTGCGTTCAATCTGAATAATCCGGCTGCGGCAGCGCCAGCAACCGGCAATGTTGTGGAATCAGCACAAGCCTACGCCCCATCATGCCAACGAGCAGCACATGCCTGTGATCCGGTGACGAAACTGCTTCCTGCACAACCCCCAGCGCCAAACGCGGCAAATCGTCGGGCAGAGCCGTGCGCTTCGGAAACTCCTGGTGATTGGGAAGTACCAGAACGAACGTCCGCACGTGGGGGGAACGCCCTAACCGCCGCACCCGTGGAGTTAGGCCGAGTGCTCCGGCGGCGTGACGTTGACGGGGTGGCTGATGACCGCGCCCGCGCCCAGCGTGATAATCACCGTCGGCGGGAGGTTCCGCACGGACAGGTACGTCCTGCCGTTGTGGTGGCACACTGCCGGCTGCACGGCGATGTCGGCCTGCGGAGGAGGGAGGGATGCCCAAAGGGAAACCACAGATAGGGCGCAAGCCGGTGCGAGGGGAGAAGTCACAGGAAGTAGTCCACGGCACAGCAAGGTTCTGCCGCCGGGACACTGAGCAAAACTATCGAAGGGGCCCGTCTTGCCATGCCAACGCCGAGGGACCTGACCTACTTCCGGGACATTCTGCCAGCAATTCGTGGGCAGAAATGCCGTAACGTAATGCCGTGCCGTCTGACAGACTCGTTTGCAGCAGACAAGCCTGTTTGTTCTTCAGGGAGAGGATAGACGTTACAGTACTCACGACACTGGGGGACCCGGCCTGCCACCGGGAAATTACTACAACGAGATTACGGGCAGTAAGACAGCACTAGCAGACAAAACAAGACAATGAAACAGTGGCCGAATGCTTAACCCAGTCAGGGAACCCGTGGCAGGGGGTTGTGCACAATAGAGGCCCGCCACCCAACAAGTCCAATCAGGACTGTGGAGCCCCCAGCCTGCGCGCTTCTTTCAGGCAGACAGACAGACAGACAGACTTCGCTACAGTACACCCAGGCAGAAAAAAGA
>LSYV01000005.1:3869868-3937735 GCA_001584585.1 Gonium pectorale | reverse complement strand
AACCAAAAAACAGAAAAAATAAAAACGGACAGGCGTGTGCGCGATGCATTCTTATGCTTTTAGTGCGTTCCCCTAGCATCAGAAGTGACAACTCAGCAATGCTGAGAGGGGTCGTCATCGTATAGTGGTCAGTATCCCTGCCTGTCACGCAGGAGGCCGGGGTTCGATTCCCCGTGACGGCGAATAGCCTTTTTATAGTGTAGGTCAATTCCAAGGTCCTCCATGGATATCTGCACATACCGCATCTACGCTTGAGGCGCTGCCGCCAAGCTCCACATGGGCGCCGACGAGGATGCACTCCGCGACTGCGCCGTCACCATCCGCGCCGTCGCCATCCAGTTCAAGCTCATCTGCGCTGTCGCAGGCGCAGACCAGGTCGTCTACTGCTGTGCCCCACGGCCCGCCTGCCGCCTCGGGGTCGCTGGTGGCGGGGGTGCCCGGGGCCGCCAGCTGCACCCGCGTCGCGTGGCCCATCGCGTCTAGCAGCTCCAGGCAAGAGCCTGGAAGCATCCTGGCTACCAGGAACGCGCCCCGCTTCCGAATCCGCGCCGGCCCCACTACCCGGTAGCTGTTGGGCACATAGGAGAAGCACAGGCGTGCAAGTTGTGGGACATTGCGAGGGCCTTCAAGGCTGTGCCAGGCAATGCTCTGGCAGGCCACAACACTACACAACCAGCGGTGCCAAAAGAACAGCAGTCAAGCTCATGTGCGCAGCTGTCAGGGAGTAAGCAAATAACAAGGGATTTGAATACGGCTTTCATGCAAGTACTTCGCGTAGACGCTGGGCCGCCGCCCTCTCCCATCTAACATTGGCAGTAAGGTATGTGGCCTTGGCCATTCCATGGGTGACCTACCAGCCGTGGGCGGCAAGGCCACAGTTGGCGGGCTGCGTGTGGGAGCCGCCCATGAATCCGGGAGATGACGCATTCAGGCCGCTTTTCAGTCGGCTGGTCGCGTTGTTGCCGCTCGCATGCTTGTGCTCCCGGTGCTCCAAGAGGAGCTGAGTCGCACGCGACGACTCTGGGCCAGTTACGATACCGTCGTTAGATGGCTTCTGATCAGCAGGCGGGGTTGAGATGCGGCGGACGAGCGGGGTCCCAGGGGTCCTGGTCGCCGATGGCGTAGAGCTGCAGGTTGGCGGAGCGGCCACGTATGCTGACGCAGGCCGCATCCGGTCTGTAAGAAACAGCATTCACTCAGCAAGTATTTTGCAGAACCCGCCGACCGAGGTGACAAGGTTCGCAGTCCGCGAACACCACGAAACACCTACAGCGCACGCTGCCGCATCGCGCTGAGCAAACTGGGCTTGGCACGTTCAGCGTTGCGCTCTTTGCGGCCTGCAGGGCCATGCGGAACTCGGCGTTGCGCATGTGACACTCCAGTGCAATGCTGCGCTTCATACGCCAACCCACCGTGCACCCCGAACTTCCGCTGATGTCAAGCAGTCTCATATCAACACTTATTATAACAACGCTTTGGCTAGAACGGTTGGTACTCTCAAGGCTGTAGTCGGTCCAAGCGAAACAAAATTCACCTGTAAAGGACAATCATGCGCTCAGCTTGCCATGCGTTCACTGTATGGACAACGCAAGGCATTCTGCGTTGAATCCTGGCTTTTCCGTGGCGGACCAACTGTCAACCTTGGCCGAGTCGGGCTGTCATCGACGACGCAAACGTGCTGGCACTGAGCGAAAAGAACCTGGCCTCGGTGAACTTTATCCATCACAAGGGCCGGGGTCGCGCCAAGTCGCGCCCCCGACGGCACAAACCCAACAAGAGCCCCCGACACTACCGCTGATGCAGTGGTGAATAGACAATCGCTCTTGCACCTGAGAGTGTGATGCGTGTATCTATGGGTTACATGCTTTTAGCACCCACTGACCCACTGACCCTGTCTAGGCAGTGAAGCCCTGCCGAAGCTCTGCGGACGGTCAGGTTTCTAAGCGATGTTGATCTTGCACATTGTTACTCATCTGTAAGTTCTGGCAATCGCTCTTGCACAACAAGTTCATGCGCCGTTGCGATTGTCGCCTCGTCGCGGGCGCATAGTCCAGGACATATTCCTGGATTATATTGTTAATCAGGCATTGGTCATGTTTGCTAAAGTGCCGGAAGGCGTAGCGTCTTGTTAGCTGACCCGTGGGCCTGACCTGTGAGGCAGGCACTGCACACGAGCTTGTTTGCATGTGCACAGCCATGTCGGCTTCGCTGTCTTCGCACACAGTGGCCTTGATATAATTGCCGTGTCTTTAGGCGTCCGGAGCTCTGGACCCGAGCACTTGACGTCACTGCTCGGTCATTCGGGACGACAACCGTCCCGGGGCACATCGGCTCCCTGGCCCCTGCGCCCACTATTTGACCACGCCGCTTCTGTCATATTGGTCTCTGCGCTTCATACGAGCCCGTCCTCGTCCTCGACCTCGTGCGCTCGCTACCCGTTACAAGATCCCCTCCTTGCCCAGCCCCTGCCCAACAAGCTCCATCGGCTTTCGAAGCAACATTGTTGTTGCCTGCGCACCACGTAAGTCAAGGATCTTCGGCTCAGCGGCGGCATCGCGTGGCATCTGTTCTGCAATTTGCTGTCGGAGGAGTGCGGCCGCTCGCGCCGCCTGTGCGTTACGCTTGCGCGCTCCCATTTGCCCCGTTCCTACCCCGTACCGCTCCAACACAGCGCTGGTCTACCGAGCACCATGGTCGCGGTGGCGATGCAACACATCCGAGCCGGCGCGAGCCGGCCAGCTCTCCGCGAACGCGCGGCGCCTCGCCGCCTGCGGATCGCCCCCGTAGCGTCTCTGTCCTTGGGTAAGTCCGTCCCCAAAGCTCTGACTCTGGCTAAGTCTGCATTTTACTTGCTCGTAAAACAAGTGTGGAATGTGCAAAGAGCACTGTGCTTGATGTGGTTGAACCTTCCACTGCCACCGTTGCTCCGGCATTGCTGTGCCCTGCCGCGACACGGATAAAATAGAATAGCGCTGCCTAAGAGACCCAGTCCTGAGACATGGCCGGTGGCTCAGTCGTTTTTCGCGCCTGGGGGGTTTCGGCCTGGGTGGCCTCTGGGACGTGTCTGGCGCCTGGGAGCGTGGCAAAACCCTTCTGACCGCTCACATCCCCCCGTCCATGTAGCGAATGCCAATATGCTCCCTGGCCCTGTTCGTTGTAACCCCGCGCAGGCCGCTCGTTCGCCCCCGTGCGGGCCACCATTGAGCCGCCATACAGCGACCCGCGGGTCAGTGGCAGAGCAGCCGAGGCTCTGGGCTCGTCTGATTGTATTTCGATGTGGCTTTGGGACTTGGTCCAGGATATCATGCAGTGTCATGTGTGTGCGTGTTTGTCTTGATGATTGGGAGCGTCCGGTTCCGCTTTGAACCACGTGCTTGTGCTAAAACTCTATCAACCTGCCCAGAGACCACTGAAACGAGCTCCTCCGCGCCGCTCCCACCCCGTCCTCTCCGCGCATGCGCAGACCACTCGCAGCTCCACCACGCCCAGCGCCGCCGCTGGTCCGGTCCCTACGGGCCCCACGTCTCCTGGCACCCCCACGCCGCCGCCCACTCCGGTTGTCCCAGGTGAGTTGGCTTTGGCAACGTTGCCTCCTTGCATTGGGAGGACGCATCTGCCTTGCTGGGTCAGGTGCTCCTGCGCATATAGAATGCCCGAGAGCAAAAAGGAAGCAGGAACAGGGAAGGCAACCTCTACGGCCATACACACCCTGGGGTGCGATGTTTCCAGTAGGGCGCCGAGTACAGGGCATGGTCAGCGAGGGAGACGAGCAGACGGGCCCTCGAGAGCCTTGCGGAAGCCTTGTGGGATGCCCGCAGGGAAGGGATAGTTGTGCGTACTAACTGCCAGCTGCCGACCCAAGTAACGGGGGTATGGACTTCTATGTCTATGCCTGTCATCTGCCCTCAGGACCCACCATTGGCGGAGGCCCGGGTTTCCCCACCCTCAGCGGCTTTGGCGGCATCGGCGGCGGCCGCGGCACCACCGGCGGTGGCGGCGGCGGCGGCAGCAGCTCGGGCGGTTCGCCTGGTGAGTCCCGCGCGCGCCCCTGCCGCATGCCCCAAGGTCCTACCACCGCATCGTGTCTGTCACCTCCCGCATTCGGCTCAGAGCCGCCCAGGCTTGTCAAAAAAAGAGAACCAGAAACGGGGAAGTCAGCCTCTACGGACATACACACCAGAGGGTGTGATGTTTCCAGCAGGGCGCCGTCAGGCTTGTCGGACTTCCCGGACAGCACGTGCCAGCTACGCGTCGGTGGCGTTGCTTCCTCGCCAAATCACAACCGTTTGGTTTGTTCCTCGACCCCACATGACCCGCTCACCTCCACCTCCCGTTAAGCCCCGGCGACCCCACACACGCCTGCCCTTCATCCACGCCCCTCCCCGCCCCTCCCCGCGCCACGCCGTGCCCCTCCCGTCCGACCCTTCCTCGCAGGCTTCCCCGGCGGCAGCCCCTCCTGGCTGCCCTCCGGCTGGACCGTCAGCCGCGTGCTGTACACGCTGCTGGGCATCGGCGCCGTGTGGCTGGGCTGGAACTGGTACCAGGACTACCAGCGGACCCACCACCCCATCCGCCACGCGGGTGCGGCGCCATGACGTGATTGCGTATCGAGGGTTTACTGTTCAAACTAAAGTTTGATGAAAAGACGCTGCGAGGGCGCGGCTCGCCAGTGCCGGACCTCATTGTATCGGTGTCTGGGCCGCGCACAGTCCCATCTGCTACGCGGGTTGGGTCGTTTCCTGCTATGGTACCCCCGGTTGTGGTCCGCGCCTGTGATTCGCTGGGCGCACTGTGCCCCCGGCCGGAGGCGTTGACCACCGCTCCCTGCCCCCCGCTTCCCGCCTCCCGCCCGCGCCTGGGCCGCCCCCGCCGCGCAGTCCACGAGGCCGAGCGCGGCGTCACTGACGCGCAGTACGCCGTGAGCGACACCGCCAAGGACGCCAAGCACGCAATCAAAGTGCGCCCGGCCGGCCGGCAGGCCGACGTTTTGTGTGTGCCGTACCGTGCCGTACCTGAGCCATACTGGGCTATACCGCGTCCATCTCGAGTGATGCCATGTTATAGTGTTGCCGAGGCCAGGGCTTTGCTGCGTCCGGAAGTCGGGCGGGCGTGCTGGGTGCGTTGGCTCTGTTGCAAAGGCGGCGGCGATGGAAGCCGGCGGTTGCCCGTAACGGTGTGTGCGGGCTCGCCTGTTATGCCTTCCTTCCTTTGTCGACTTGAGCGCTGTATTCGCCCCCCACCTCCCCGCACACACACACACAGAGCGGCACCAAGGACGTCAAGTACGCGACTGAGGACACCGCCAAGGATACCGGCCACACCACCAAGGTACGGTGCGCTGCTGGGGTCCCATGACCGAAGCCTGAGCGCCGGGCGAGCACGGACGGAGCGTCCGGCCGCGTCTGCTTCGTCGCGTCCCTTTGCATCATCCGTCCATTCTCCATGTCGCCCTTTCCCGTCTTTACCCGAACGCCGCAGGGCTGGTTCACCAGCGGCAAGCACGCGGCTGAGGACACCGCCAAGGACACCTCGCACGCAGCCAAGGTGCGCCCTTTGGGGGGAGGGGGGCCCGACTTGCCCTACCCGTGGGCCGTACGCCGTACGCAGCCTCTGTACGGCAGTACATGTGCACGACGCCCGCCCTCCTCGCCCGCTCGTCATCTTTGCGTTGCGCAGATGGGCGCCAAGGACGTCGAGTACGGCACCAAGGAGACCGCCAAGGACACGGGCCACGGCATTAAGAGCTGGTTCAAGGGCACCAAGCGCTCCGCCGAGGACACGGCCAAGGACACCGAGCACGCCGTCAAGGTGGGTCGTGACTCCACTGCGTGGGGCGCAGGCGTCGGGCAGGGCAAAGGAAGGCGTAGGGCGCGTGGCGAGTTACTGTTGATGCTAGAGCATACATGAGCGGGTCGGGCGCTGAGTGATTTACTCTACCACCACCTTACCCCTCCACCATTTGTGCAGCGGGGTGAGCAGCATAGGCGCGCGGCAGTGCGTGCTGGGATCGATATGAACCCTTGTCCCGGTCTGCAAGGGCCATGTCAATGTCTTGATGGGGGCCGACTGATGACGGGCGTTGGGCAATGGGGCCACACAGGCTCCGCCCATGCAGCCGTCGCGGCACCCCGCAGCTGCACCAGCCCGGTACCCTTTGCCGACCGGCGGCCCCCCATCCTCCACTTGAGTTCGTCTCCCTTGCCTGGTTGTCCTCCTCCTCCTCCTCGGTCTCTTCGCCCGCGAGAGCAGAGCGGCACCAAGGACGTGACGTACGGCACCGAGGAGAAGGCCAAGGACGTGTCGCACGCCGCCAAGGTGGGTTTGAGGGCGGAGGCATGGAGGCGTGAGGTGTGGATGTGGGCGAGGGGGTGGGGGCGGGTAACAACCAACGTAGCTTTGCTATGGTAAGCGCGGGGCTTGCAAACTTGCGACTCATTCGCCAAACAATGGGCTGTTGAGGGCCTTGGGGAAAGCGTCGTAGCTAGAACCTCGCGCGCATACAACACGATTCCCTGCCCGTGCGGCCCGGCTGTGGCTGCTACAGAGCGGCGCCAAGGACGTCAAGTACGGGGCCGAGGACACCGCCAAGGACGCGGGCCACGCCACCAAGGTGGTTGTTACTTGTGTGCGGGTCAGGGGCGGCCGTGAAGGAGCGCGTGCGGGTGAGGCGGCGGCCGCGATGTTGGAGCACGTCATGCGCCTGCGGGTGCCGGCGAAGGGACACTCACGCTCCGCGCCCCGAAGGAGGACACGGCGCAAGCAGTCGAGCTCTCACGACCTCGTCTCTGCCCGTG
The DNA here is from genome assembly GCA_001584585.1 of Gonium pectorale. Lineage (NCBI taxonomy): Eukaryota > Viridiplantae > Chlorophyta > Chlorophyceae > Chlamydomonadales > Volvocaceae > Gonium > Gonium pectorale. The sequence continues at coordinate 3,930,941 of LSYV01000005.1, read as the reverse complement.
TTGCCTGCCGCCTGCCGCCTCCCCGTCCCCGCAGGGCTGGTTCAAGGACACCAAGCATGCCACCGAGGAGGCCGCCAAGGACGCCAAGCACGCCGCCGAGAGCACCGCCAAGGACGCCAAGCACGCCATCAAGAGCGGCACCAAGGTGTGCGCGCGCGTGCGTGAATCCGCCTCCGTCGGGCTCCTTACAAGGATACACGCCCCCGCCTGCCTTGCACTGAACCGATCCGCCACCAGCTCCTAATCATAACCTTGCGCCTCAGGATGCGTGTATGTCGTGCTACTTGGGCCCCCTCTCCCCTTTCTCTGCAGCTTGCTGTGTCTTTGCGCGCGTCCGTGGGCGCCGCGGGTGCAAATAACTGATTGTTGGTGGCCGCCTCGTGCCGTGTGCCCTCGGCCGTACGCCGTACACAGGACGTGACGTACGCCGCCGAGGAGACGGCCAAGGACACCAAACACACCGTCAAGGCAGGTCGCGGGTCGGACGTGGTTTGAGGGACACGGTGGATGCGTCCTGAGTATTACTCTTAGCGTCTCCTCGGTCGGCTTTCTGCTGTAGCAATTGGAATGATACGGTGGGTTTGGGAGGCTCCCGTTCACAAGGCAAGCTGCGTTCCATGGAACTGTCGCGCGGCGCACAAGTCGTGCCGCAAGTAATCCTTCCTGTGTCTGGTGTCGGATATCCTTGTCAGGGCGCCGTCAAGGACGCGAAGCACTTCGCCGAGGACGTGGCCAAGGACACCAAGCACGCCGCCAAGGTGGGTGCGGTGGGTGGGTGGGGTAGAGGGTTGGAAGGCATTCTCAGTAGAGGAGCCCTGGGGCGCGTTCCTGGGTGGGTGGGGTGTGTGGGGTGGGTGGGTGGGGTGTGGGCATGTGTGGGTGCGTGTATGCATGTCAGCCTTGGAGCCCCCTCCCCGGGCGCGCGCCGCTGACCGCACGGTCGGGATGGACGGGAAAGGTAATGTATGGGAGTGTGTGCCGCGTCGGGCGTCGAAGCAGAGAAAGGGGATGGAACTGAGGCTGCACTGCGGTTGCGGTTGGCTTGCAACGCGCTGCCCAGGCTTTGACCCCCTTTCGGAAACGTTGTGGAGAAGCGAGCCCCCTGCCGTACTGGGGCCGTACTCCCAACCCCACACACGCCCTCAACCGCCGCCTGGGCTCCCATGCGTTCTCGCCGCCGGCCGTGCGCGAGCCGGTTGTCCGCCCTTCCGCTCCCGCCCATGCCGCTCCGCCCCCCCCAACCGCCCTCAACCGCCCCGCAGCAAGTGGCCCGCGGCGCCGAGGAGCTGGTGGAGGACGCGGAGCACGCCACCAAGCGCGGGGTGCGCCGCACGCTGGAGGGCGTCAAGGACGCCGCCGTCAGCGCCGGCAGCGCGCTCCGCTGGGGCGCTTCCAAAGCCGAGTGTGAGTGCGAGGCGCGGGCGTGGGCGCGGGTGGGCGCCGGCCGGTCGGACGCGTGGGGGGCCCGCGTATGGCCCTCCCAGACCCCGCCCCCCCCCTGCTCGTGCGGCTCGTACGTTCGCGGTCACTGGGCAGGGAGGGTGCGGGCGTGTGAGCCCTGCCCGTGTGAATGAGTCAGCTGCCGGGCCCCCACTCCTCGCTGCGACGCGGGTCTCAGGCCGTTGGCTGTGGGGGGTGTGCTGCGTACCAGGCACGGGAGGCGTGTGAGGCGAGATACCACCCCGCCCAAACATGACTGCGTACTGGTCCGGGAAGCGGCCTGGTGCCGTCCGGCCGGGCTCACTCAACCATCCCTGCCAACGTTTGGCATACATACAAACGGGGCCGCCCTCTTCACCCAACCCTGCCGCCCACCACCACTGCCGCGCCTGTCCCCCGTTGCCGCGCGCAGCCAAGACGGTGCGCGCCGCCGACAAGCTGGAGGGTGGCCTGACCACCTCTGCCGACCGCAAGACCGCCAAGAAGGTGGCCATCTACACCTCGGCCGGCATCGGCCTGGCCGCCGCCATCGTGGGCGGCGCCTGGTACTGGGACAAGAAGGGGCGGCCCAGCGGCAAGGACATCGCCAAGGGCATCCAGGACAACCTGCGCGCCGCGGGTGAGCGGGCACGCGGGTGTTGCGTAGGGGTTGAGCAGGGGGCTCGTCACGGTTGCGCGCGCAGCGGGCGGGGGCAGGTGAGCGCTTCAAGTGGTGACGGTGTGGGGCGCGACTGTCGTGGGTGAGGGATGCGTCCCAGCCTGTACGTTCCGCGCTCCTGTTTGGGGCGGCTAGGCCAACCCGGTCCCGAGCGTGCACCGTTCGACCGGGGAGTGCGGCAGCTGCATCCCGACGAGCCCATACCACCAGGGCTTCACGCTCGCTAGATCCCGTGGCTGCCCGCGGTCTGGTTGCCAGGCCAGCAGGCCGCGTGCCGGGCGCAGGGGGGACTCGCGGACGCCACGTTGCCTGGCTTGGTCGTGATCGTGCATGCGCAGGTCGCTCGTGGCCGCGCGACCCCCTGGAAACGCCATGNGTACCCCCCCTCCTCCCCCACCCCACCCCCCCACACACACATCGCTGTCCTCCCGCAGGCAACAAGATTGCCCCCGAGCCCGCTGGCCCCAAGCCGCCCACCACCTCGGTGTAAAGCCCGGGGCGCACGCCCGATGCCTCTGGCCCCGTGACTGCGCCTGAGACCCATGGCACGAGGCGTCTGGCGGAGGCCTGCGCCCGGCACACGCCAGGTTGCCTGGCTGTGCACTGGAGAAGAGTCACGTGTTGTCGAGGTTGCGTAACAGCGTATGCCTGGGTAGATGCTTGGCTGCAGGAAGAGGGGGAGCTCGGGGTCGCCACGCATTGCGCCGCGTACAAGATGCACAGTGCAGGGCAAAGAGCAGCTCTGCCGGGTAGTTCGGGTTGCTTGCGGGGAAAAAAACATGATGTGGTTGCATCGTAAGATCGTATCCGCACAACGCCGTTCGGGCAAGGGCGGGGTTGGAGCAGGTTGGGACTTGAGAGGTTGGCCGTGAGCGGCTGCGGCCCGTTCGTTGTCCGGTGGCGTTGGGCGCCTCTGCTCCGTTGCTCATCATGCGTACGTATGCGGCCGCCACGCGATTGCGTTGATTTGCGGCGCGGCCGTCAGCCCAGCGTCGAGATCAGAGGCCAGGTCAGTGCGCGTCGCCGTGTGCTGCAGGCGAGTGCGTCGCGCCGTCGCCGTGTGCCGCAGGCGAGTGCGTCGCGCCGTCGCCGTGTGCCGCAGGCGAGTGCGTCGCGCCGTCGCCGTGTGCCGCAGCCCAGGCTTCATCAACTGGTTGATTGGCTTCGAAGGAGAGTTTGTGCATGTAGGTCGCCGTGGGTGTGGTCGTACGTTGGCAGCAGCGCGACGACGAGCTTTGAATGGACATTCTTTGACGTGCGACACACTTGGCTGTGTGGATGTGCAAGATCCCGGGGCTGTGAACGCCCCGTGGGTGCGGTTGCGACTGACCTTTGTAACTTGTTTGGCTCTTCATCTCCCGTGCACCAGCATTTACAAAGCTGATGTGCGAATCGAGAGCTCTAAAGGTATTTGCAACAGAATCTGGTAAAGCCGGAAGATGGGATTGGTGCATGAGTGGGGGAACAGGTGGGGAGATAAGGGGAAGGACCCGTGGGACAGGATGGGACATAGCGCGTGGAAACGCCATGGATCGGCAAATTGGCCGGAGACGGGATAAGGGCACCCTACAGCGACAGTTCCTAACAACATTGACGAATTTGGCGGAAAACCTCGTACGGTCGTCGTTATGACCGTTAGCGCCAGCATACGGCAACATGCATGCATCTACATATGACCACAATACTATGTCAGTCACTGCTGACTTGAGCCATATGGCAATACGATGCACTATGAGACTGCGTTCGCGCCATGTCTAACACGCCAAATTCGGACGCAGAAACTGCGACATTACAAGGCCTCTCCTTGTGTGTATGAGCAGTTACACACATCGGCACAGCGGGTCTCTCGCAACCAGGCGTGTCTCTCGTACGTACCAACTCGTAGCATGGCCGGTGTCGCCCCCGCGCATTCTGCAGCCCCAGAAGCATCTGCCCCGTCCAGCGCCAAAAGCGAACACACCGACGACCAAGCGGCGCCGCGTGCACGCCTGGGGCACCGGCCGCTGCTGGCGGCGCCACATGCGCTGTTCCTCGCCCGCCAGCTGTTTGGCGTGGAGGCGTGTCCCCGGGCCTCCACTGCTGGCCAAGCATGTGAGGAGCTCCCAAGCTACGACGATCGAAACTTTCGGATTGTGGCAGGGGCTACGGCGACTCTAGGACAGACTGGATCCACGGGAGGAGGAGGCGTAACTTCCTCGGATTCCGTTGTGGTGCTCAAGATCCACAACACGCAAGACAGCGACCGGACGCCACAGCTGAAGGTAGGCGGGCGTGCGGGTTAGGGACTAGGAAACTTTAATTGTTTCGATGGGTCAGGGTGTGCGGGATTTGGGCGGCCGGGTACGGTACCAGGTGTTTGGTGGGGTTGATGTTCAGTGCGTGGCCCTTCCAAACCCTTTCCGCACTTCCCGCGCGTCCGCACGTCTGCTGATCTGCACGTCTGCACCGCCGCCACCACCCCTTTCCCATGAGGCTTAAACAAGCAACCCCTCATCTGTCAACGGTGACAACATGCTAACGAATAACTGCCGTTGCGTTGCGCGTACGGTTACAGGTCCAGGACGAGGCGATGCAGCGCGTCCAGGCCGCCGGCGTGCTCACCAACGCGCCCCTGCCCCCTATCGCCCCGAGCCTCGGCGACCCCCCGGCTCCCAACAGAGGAGGCAAAGGCGGCGGCGCGGACGCGGCGGACGGCGCCGTCCCGTGCCGTATCGCGGCGGCGGATGGCGAGGCGGGGGGTGCGCGGGTAGCGGGCGGGGGGTGAGCCGGGGACGGTGTGTGTGGCGCTGGCACGCGGCAGCGCGGTCAGGAACCGGCTGCACGTGCCGATCTGGGGGATGCACGGAAGGGCTCTGCCTCCTGGCCTCCCGGATTCGGTACCAAGGTTGCCAATCGTCAATACCATGTGCACCAGCCGCCGCTTCAGCTGCGTTGCGAGCATGGGAAACGCCAGCGCTCCCACAACGCCAGGGCCCAGTACGGGGAGCTATTGCTCAGGTTGATTTTCACCTTTCCCTCCTTGCAGGATCCTGGATCGCCTGGGCCCAGCTGCCGTGCGTCTGCCACCCCGTACCGGCCCCAGCTCCGCACCCACAGCCGCGGTGCCCCGACGCCTCTGGGGCCGCCGGGGCCGCCGCCGGTGGCGGCGCGGAGATGGACGGTGCGGCGGCGGAGGGTGCGGAAGGGACGGAGCTGGGCGACGAGGCGAATGGCTCGGCGCACTGGCACGTGGTGCGCTGCGTCACCTACGTGCGAGGACGCCTGCTGTCGAGCGTCGAGCACCTGGTGGGTTGTCGGAGGGAGATACCATCTTGCTCTTGGTACTTTTGCGCACACTCATGGCGACCATGTCTGGTTGGATGCAGCACTCCAGGTGTTGGTGAGGACGGCGCACGCCGTCCGGGGCTGGCGGGCGGGTGCGGGCTCGCTCATCAAGCAAGGGACCGGGCTTGAGCGCGCCGTGTCGGAGGGCATGACGCCTGGTCGCGTGTCTGGACAGGGCAGCTGACCCCTGACCCCTGAGCTACGTATGCCACATGTGGACGGGGTTTGAATGGGACGGGGACCACGGTGCTGCATTGGTTAGGGCAGGAAGTGCACGCCGCGGACTCGATGGTGGTGGGCTGCTCTCACCATTGCTACCGCGGAACCGCGCCCGCTCGGCGCCTGCGCAGACGCCGGAGCTGCTCCGGTCCTTGGGCCGCATGATGGGGCGGGTGACCGCGGCGCTGGCGGGCTGGCTGCCGCCGGCGCTGGCGCTGGCGGCGTGCGGTCGCAGCGACTGGCACCCGGAGGCGGGCTGCGAGGTGCTCAGGAGGCTGGTGCCCGACCTGTCGACCTTTGACCAGGAGCGCAGGTGCGCCGTCGTACAGCATGTACCGGAAAGCGTGCTGTACGGGCGCATTGCGTCGCCAGCCAGTGCCCGCGGAAGTCCTGTGCCCGTACAAGGCGGACGATCTGGCGTGTGCTGTCATCGCACGTTGATGGTGCTGCTGTTGCGGACCCCAGCCGCGGAACCGCCCTTAACACACCTGCCACACGCCGTACAACAGACGCTACCACCCACGCCGCTCATTCGCAGCCGCTTCCCTGCCGCCCGCGCACGCCGGCTGCAGGTCGATGCTGCTGCACGTCGCGGACGAGTTGGAGCGGGCGGCGCCCCGCCTGGCCTCCCCGGGCGTGCCCCGCCAGGTCTGCCACGCGGACGCCAACGACGACAACTGCGTGGTACGTGGCGGGTCAGTAGCTCGGAACCTACCGGTAACGGCTACCGGCAACAGCTACCGGTAACGGCTACCGGTAACGGCTACCGGTAACGGCTGGCCACGGCAGTAGACCACGGGGATCTGAATAATGCCCTTTGGTTGGGTGACCTGGAGGCTGGTCGCGGTGGTTTGACTGCTTCCACTGGCCGTAGGGGTTCAGTTTTCAAGTGGTCGGGAGGTTGTGCACTTTGCCGCCGCGATGCGCGGCCTCCGCCGTCGGACGCACCTCTCGGACATGAAGGTGGCCTTAGGCGGGGCGCCTTGAGACATATGCCAATCCTGCTGCTGTCGCCGACTGCCATCCTCCCTTCCCTTTGCGCAGGTGAGCGACGACGGACGGACGGTGGTCGGCCTCATCGACTACGGTGACCTGGCCATCATGCCCCGGGTGGGCGGGGTGTTGGGGCGGGTGTTGGGGTTCGGGTTCGGGTTCGGGTTTGGGCCCGTGGCAAGGCTGCGGCGTGGCTCCCCGCCCAGGTCTGTCTCCTCCAGCCCCACAGCAAGAACGGCTGTTGTGGCGCACGCATGCAGTGTACGGTTGTCGAGCTTGGACCGCGCGCGACCTGCAATCCCGGGCGATAGAAACCACACGGTGGTTAATCTTTTTTGGCTCCCGGGACCCTGTCGATGCGGTGCCTTGCGGGCAGGTGTGCGAGGTGGCCATTACGATTCTGTACACCATCCTCCTGGCGCTCAATCGACCCGGCGTGGGTCCGCAAACCGCCACCGGTCAGCCGCCGGCGGGCTGCGGGGACGCCGGCCATAATCACGACGATGCTACACTGCGGAGGCTGATGGCAGTGGGAGGGCTCGTGCTGGTGAGTGTAACCCAAGGTTACATGGACGGTGCAGGCCGGTTGAACACGACTTGCGGTGCCGGCGGGATGCTCGTAGCCATGATTCCACTGGAGTGCTTCCTACATGCATAGCGCTGCTATGCAAAACCGCCCGAAAGGGCTGTGAGTCACACTTCATCTCCGCAGAGTGAACGTCCATGCGGTTTATTTGACCATGACATTATTGTTGCGTACCTGCGTCCTCCTGCCCCTGCAGGCTGGCTACCAGGAGGTGGTGCCGCTGGGCGCCGACGAGCTGGCGCTGCTGCCGCTGCTGCTGCGGGGCCGGCTGGCGCAGAGCCTCGCGATGGGGGCTGCCTCCGTGGCCGCCGACCCGGGCAACGCGGCCTACCTGATGCAGACGCAGAGGTGAGTCCGACAGCTCCCAGGCAAGGAAGGAGAGGGGGAGCTGCCGTGCAACCCTCGCCCGCCGTACACACGGAGAGATCATCGCCCACGCGTTTCGCGGCACGCATGGCGCCTGCATGCACGCGCGCCAGCCGCTCGCAAGCACGCGGCTTCATCCGGAGGCCCCCTGCACGACGCATGGCCCTTTCGCTGCCCCGACACGCCCCGCACCGCAGACCCGGCTGGCGCGTGATCCGGCTGCTGACACCCGGGTCGGTCCTCCCGGAGGAGGGGCTGCTGCAGCTCCTTGTGGAGGCGTCGAGGAGCTAGCAGGGATGCTGGAAAGGTTGGGGAGCTGGTGAAGATATGATAAGAGCTGGGCTGCGGGCGCCGCAGGCTGCCCGCCGCCCGCGAAGGCATACGCCTGCGGCGATGGACATAGATGCAGCGAGCAATGCTGCAGGTTTCGTTGGCGCAATGTAAATGTCGAGCTGCTTGCGTGGGGGTGATGCGCGGACGGCGCGCGAGAGGCACCGGGAGCTGGACACCGGGATTGTAGCTAACGCTATGCGTGCGGCGCGTGGGGTATGTCGTATGTGGGAAGCAGGACGCGCCGTCCCTCGCCGTACGTGGCACAGGGCACGATAAGACTTGGCTGTTGAGAATTCGGTCCGCGACTCCGCGTCAGCCTTTCCTTGGCGGGATGCAAGTGCGGCTGCGCTGGGCTGGGCTGAGCTGTCATGTGTACATGCGGATACGAGCTCGACCGACCGACAAGCCGTCTGGCCCTTGAGCACGGAGGGCGCCGCGACGGTTACATCAGTTCGGCGGCACCCGCACGTGTCGCAGGTATCGCATCCATGCCATGAGGTGAAGTCGCAGAGTTCACGGGCTCACGAACCCAAAGGGTTACCATCAAGCGCTTCAAAGAGCATGTCCAGTTACGTTACGGTTTAAATACTAGGCCCTCCCACGCGCACGGGCCCACGCGAGGCCCATCCCGACAGCCGCCGTAGCCCACACGGAAACGTCGCGTCTTCGGATGTGTTACGTCGTGCGAATATGCGTGCGTGCTTGTGAACATGCTGCAAGCAAACAGACAAGGCAAACAGACTAGGCGAGGAAGTCTTCGGATGTGTGTGGCCGTACGGTGGGCTCCCTCTTCCTTTGCAGATTTCCCTTTTCCACCTGAAAACCTTCCCGAGTCTTCGCGTGCAGCAGTCACGTCGTCGTAAGCAGTTCCACCCCGCCGAGTGATCACGCAGCCACAGGCCACTGCCAGACCTCAGTACCCGTACCCAGGATAAGCGCCGTAGCCTGGGTACTGCGGCGCAGCAGGATATTGCCCGTACCCGTAGTACGACCCGTACGCCGCCGCTGCAGCGGCCGCCGCCGCTGGCGGCGGCGGTGGGTATCCGTACCCCGCCCCTGCCATCATCTGCGGCGGCGGCGGCACGCCGCCCGCAGCGCCCGCCGACGGCGCCGCGTCAGACCGCTGCGCCTTGGCGGCGCTGCCGCCGGCCGACGCCTCGGCGACGCGCTTGGCGGTGCTGGCGGCGCGCGCCTCCGCCGTCACGGTGGACGGCAGCATGTAGCGCTGCGCGTGCCGCTCCGAAGCCGCCTTGACCTGCTCCAGACTGCCGTACATGTCTGCAAAGTCGACCGAGCGCGCAGACAGCTCCTCGCGGTCGCGCTCGGCCAGGTGCGCCCCGCCGCCGCTGCCGCGGCCGAGCCCTCCGGCGGCGCCGCCGTGCAGCGGTCGTACAGGTCGAGCGCGCGGGTGATGGCCTCCGGCCCGCCTACCAGCTCCTCAAAGTGCACCGCAGCCTCCCACAGACTGCGCACGCCGGGGCACTGCGCCAGCGCTTCGTCCAGGACCTGGCGACAGGCAGGCGACACGATTGCAGACCAATTCATGGCGACAGGTAGCAAACGATATGCAGGTGAACCAACCACAGAATGTGGGAAGTGGCGCAAGTGCCTTGGCGCAGTGCATGCGTACAGATACATGGGGTGCGTGAGCGAATGGTTGGTGATCTGGAAGGGGCGTTGAAGGAAGTCTGGTCTACTGACATCCTCGTGTGAGCAGGAAAAAGAAGAGAACCGCGCTGGCCTGCACGCAGCCCGCGGGGCCTGCTCCCGCCTCGTCCGTCTCGTCCGCATCCTTGGCGTCTACTGCAAGTCTCCGCCAACCGGCGGTCGTGTACCCGCTTGCTGAGTCTCACAGGTCACCCCATTCCACGGAGCCCGCCCTGGGCATGCACACCTTGCGCGCCTCCGCGAGGTCTCCCCCGTGGCTGCGCAGGAAGTGGGCGTAGTGGATGGCCAGGAAGGGGTAGATGCGGGAGCCCTCGCGCGCCTTCTCCTCGTTGGTCAGCTCCGACAGGTAGGAGCACGCGGCCTTCATGTTGCCCTGTGAGCGGTCGGGCGAGGGGCGGTGGGGTAGGGGGAGCACACAGCTCAGCGAAACGTGCTGGAGTAAGACCGTGTCCCGCAGGATCACGAGCGCAAGGACGGTGGCTGAAGGGCAGAGGGACACCGCGGGCAATGCGCCAAGTCGTGTAGGTGAGCCACCGTGCAGGGGGCTGCCCTGCAGGGTCTGCCCCCACGACGGGCATGTTCCGCAAAGCTGTCAACTGCGCCAGTACCGCCCTGCCGTACGGCCAGCGCCGCACCACGTGTTGCACACGTGCACCCCGCAGCACCTCCACCCATAACACCCTCACGCCTGTGCTCCACACCACCAACACCAACACCAACTCCGCTCGCACCTGCCGCCGCTCAAAGTTGGCCGCCGCCGTGACCGCCTCCAGCAGCCGCGGCGCGACATTGGTGAGCAGGTGCCGGAAGCGGCCGCGCGCGCCCTCCACGTCCCCGTGCTGCTCGTCGTAGTGGGCCGCGAACAGATGCATCTCGGGCCGCCGCTTGCAGAAGCCCTGCACCGCGCGCTCCAGCGCTGCCTTGGCGGAGGCCGAGTCGGTGCGCTCCAGGTAGCGGACGTATCGCTGCCAGAACTCTGGGCGCGGAAATGGCGGGAACGACCGGAAAGGGACGACGCCGTGTCGTCGGCCCAGGCAGCGTTGCAAGCCCGCGGGGACGGCGACGAGGAGGGCGGACGGGTGAAGCAGCAGCAATATGGAGGGAGGGAGGGAGGGCGGGAAGGCGGACGGCGGAGGGGCAGGGGTGAGCGAGGAGGTCGGGGGCGGAAAGGGTGCGGAGGAGATGGGTGCGGCAGGATGCGGCAGCTCCCCCGAGCTCACCTGCTCGGCACCCGAACGGTACCCAACATACCAGGCGGCCCGCGCATGGGCACGGGCGCGCGGCGGGGCCTGTGCACCGGGGCGCGCGTCCGTCCGGAGGCGGCTGGCTGGAGGCCGGCGAGGCGGACCCCGCAGCGCGGCCCCGCAAGGTGCGGAAAGGAAGGGGGCATGCGGCGTGACTTTGGGTGCGTCGAGCATCAGCGGGGCGAGGAGCAATCAACGGCAGCAGCAGCAGCAGCTTTCCCCAGCAGAGTTGCACCAGTTGCATACCGCATGAGGATCGCTGTGTGGGCTGCGTCCTTGATCGGTTTGGGGGAGGGAGCTTTCCCGGAAAGCTCTCAGGGGCTCAGCCTGCAGACCACACGGCACACGCCACGCATCAGCGGACCCTGTCGCGCCGGGGGCCCCACACGGTACTGCAGCTTCCCAGCAGCTACTGCAAGCTACTGCTAGAGCGCCCCTGGAGCCACTATCCTGTGCGGTGAGCCCCAAGGTTGCCACGCCAGCGTGCATAGCCTTCCGAGGTGTCATCGGCCGGTAGCACTTCCTCTCTACCCAAGAAGACCACGCGTCCACCACCTCCTGCGCACGCCTATTGCTGGGCGCCACGCGGCGCTGTTCGGTAGCATGTGCACAGCCCCTGTTCGGTAGCATGTGCACAGCCCCTGGAGCACAGCCCCTGTTCGGTAGCATGTGCACAGCCCCTGGAGCGCCTGCGCTGCCGCCGCTGCCTTCTGCGCTCCCAAGCCTGGGCATGCATTCCTGTATCGAGCGGTCCCTAGCCGTCATGTCAACCCCAAGCAAGCGCAATGACAACCCCGCCCTTCGGGCCGCGAGGGCCGGCTCGGCGAGCGCGCACAGAGGCCGGGTGGGCAGAGTCGTGATGGCCGGCCGGCGGGCCCACTCCCGGCTGCCATCGCACCCCCCTCCCGAACTGCAGCAGTGCAACGGGCTGGTAGGGCGGCCGGTCCCCACCTGGGTAGTTGGCGCACGCTACGAGGCAGCGCTCAAAGACGGTGACGGTGGCGGTGTGGTCACCGCGGCCCTCGATGTAGTCCAGGTAGCGGATCCAGTTGAAGAGCTGCACACCGTCGAGCGGCTTGATGTGGAAGTACGGCCGCCGCGCCGCCTCCTCGAAGGGCTTGCGGCGGCCCTGCTCCGCCTTGGTCGCCTCGTACAGCTCCTCGTGCTGCTTCACCCACACCTGGACGTGGACGGAGCGGCGTGTTGTAGCACCAGTGCGTGGGCGATCGCGTGTAGGTGCCGAGAGCGCATGGCGAGAAGGTAGGGAGAGCAGCAACCCTAACGCTATGTCAACGTCGCTTTCAACGCTCTCCTGGCCCAGCTCAAGGCAGCCCGCCGCAACCAGCCAGCTAGCCGCCAGGCTCGGGTCGGGGCACGCTCCGGGAGCTTCAAGGTCTCGGGCTCGTGAGACCCGTGGGTTGCAATGTGTTGTATTCCCTCTAGGTACCTCATCGCATGCGGTGCGCACCTGCTTGACGTCCTCGTCCGTAATCACAATGGGCTGCGGGGCCTTGGGTGCTTCCGCGTCGGCGGCGGCACCGTCGGCCGCGGCGTCCGAGGCTGCGGCGTCTGGGTCGGCCTTGACGGTGGCAGCGGCATCGACGGCGGCGGCGGCGGCAGCCTCGGGCTTTACCTCCGTCATCTCCGCGTCACCGTTTGCCGTCGGCGCAGCTTCAGCAGCAGCCGCGTCAGCGGCGGCGGCAGCCTCCGGCTCCTGTTTCACCTCCGCCGGCGCGGTATCACCTGCGCCGCCCTCGCCGTCGGCGGCCTCGGCCTTGACGTCAGCGCCGCCCTCCGCCGAGGTCGCCATGGCGCCCTCACCTGCTGCTTTGGCCTTGGCCTCGGCCTCCGCCTTGGCCTTCGCCTCCTCAGCTGCCTTGGCGGCGGCCTTGGCTTGCTCCTCGGCCCGCTCCGTCTCGAGGCGGGCGCGGATGACGTCGTAGTCGTGTGTCATCACAATCTGGCCGGCGGCCAGCGGCTGGATGTACGACTTGAAGCTGCGGTGTTGGGAAGTGAGGGCCGGTCAGTACGAAGGCGACTATGGCATCGTTGGGATTGGGAGCGTCGAGCGAAGGGGTGAGGTATGGGAGCGCGAGGTCAGGCCTGGAGGGCAGCGGTTGAGGAGGAGGCGAGGAGACTGCCATTAGGTGGGCATGGGTAGCAGCCCTGGGGGGGCCAAGATGGTGTGGGGACGCAAATTCTTGGCTTCGTAAGAGGACCAGGTCCGGCGCCACAACCAAGGAGAGGCAAGAGAGACCGGCCGCCCCCGACACATGCAGTGAGCCTACCTCGCAGCGCACGTCCGTGCGCGAACAACGAGTGAGCCGCACGAGTGAGCCAACACAGTGAGCCGCCAGTAGCCCGCTGCAGCCAGCACCTCCTCCCTATTGCCCAGCGCTGCGCCGCGCAGCACCGACGCATCCCTCCTTCCAGCCCCTTCCGCTCACCTCCCGCCAGCCCGCACCTCCTCCCCTCCCGCGCTTCCAGGCGCATCCACGGTGGTGAGAATGCGCGGCCTGCCCTCGTCCCTCCCACGCCCGTGCGCGGTTCGGCCCCCGCCGCCAGCCCCACCTTGAGTAGTATCGGTCCAAGTCCCGCACGGGACACGCCAGCACGCGCGAGTAGAGCGAGGCGATGTGCAGCGTGGAGCCCTTCTCCTGCTCAAACGACAGGTACTTGTCCCACAGCGTGTGGCTGTTGTAGTCGGTGGCCACGTACGCCAGGCCGCGCTCGTAGATGCTGTGGAAAGTCGGCACCGGAATGGCGGGGAATTAAAAGGTTATGGGTATGACGGGATCGCACCGGCGCTCAGCAGCTAGAAGAGGCGAGGTATGTACGCCGGGAATTTTCGGTCTTGCAGACTGAGATGAGCACGCCGATGGGCCACTCGCCACCACGCAGTTATCACCAGGGAGGTGCAGGGAGGGAGGGAGGGCGGGAGGGCGGGACACAGAGAGGTTTGGCGGCGCGCAACAGCCTGCATGCGCTAACGCCGCGCTGTACGGCGAAGGCCTTGCTCTGCAACAGTGCCGCTATCTCCCTTCGGTCTGGTCGCCGTGCCGTACAGTACTGAAGTACCGACGTGCCGTACCGCACGAGACCTCCTGACCCACCTGCGCACATCGTCGGGCGACGCGTCGGGCAGACCCTTCTTGAAGGCCGCGTAATGGGCCCACAGGTCGGCACTGTACGGCGTCGCAGCCACGCCTCGCTCGTACACGTGGGCCGCCATGTCCGTGCTCTGGTGCCGTACCTCGGCGTCCGCGTACTTTTTCCAGTAGCCGTAGCAGAGGGGGTACTCGGCCAGGAAGGCGTCATAGGCAGCCCGGACCTTCTCCATGTCGTCCTGCATGCATCCGGGATTGCGCGCAAACGTGCACGCGGGTCTAAGAGCGCGACCGCATGCTGGCAGCTGGGGCGGCTGGTCTGGTAGTTGGAGGAGAGCGGAAGGGGGCTGATGGGCCCATGGTGCCGCAACCCGGGCGGCCTCCGCAGTCCGGCGGGCCTCCCCATCGCCGCCGCCTTCACCTCGCGAACAGGACCCTATACGCCGCAAAGCTGGCAGCTAACAAGTATCTACGAGCCTGGAGGCTGCATGACATAGGCTCTGGCGGCTGTAAGATGTGACCCAACGGAGACCCTCCGGCGCGGCTGGCGGAAGGAGGGACCTGGCATGCGTCGTATCGTGCGCGCCCTTATACAGCAGGCTGCCTGGCGAAACCAGCGGGGCGGGGAACAGTCCGCCGCTTCAGCTCACCAGGCGCTCCGCAATGGTGAGCAGAGAGGTCCATGTGTTGAAGTCCTGGGGGTCAGCCTGTACGGTCGCCCAGCGCTGGGCGTACGCCTCCAGGTCCGGATTCGGGGGAGCTGCGGAATAAAGGGTGTAAAGGCAAGCAAGTTGTATTGGCAGGGAGGGGGGCCTCATGTCAACCCCGCCTGCGTCCCCTGCGGAGAACCCCGCCCATCCGACTGCTCGCACCCGGCGGGGCTGCTTCCTTGGCGCCCTCCTGCGCTCCCTCCTGCTGCGCCACCTGTTCGGCCTCCATATCCACCTCCATGGCGCCCAAGGCACCCTAGGGCTCCTTTGTGAGCGCTGCGCTGGTCAGCCGATCCCCGCGAAAATTCGTTCAGTAATTGGAACGCAAACTATAATGTTCAGATAAAGCAGCTTTGGAGTGATCAGGAGTGATTGATGTCAGGAATTCCTTTGAGGAATTAGAGCTGTGTCGTAAACAAGCCGCCCGAACCAGGGCAGGACGGTTTGCAAATTTCATCAAGTGTCTAGCGATAATCAGTGTCTCATCATCCATTCCAGGATGTTCGCCCCTCCTCGCCGTCCCGACAAGAAGAAAGCAGCCCGCGAGCTGCGCCAGAGCCTTGTCCTCTTTGGAACGCTGATCGTCTCTGCGCGAGCCGTTCCCTACATACTTCACCTGTATCAGATGGCGTCCTCGTAGAGCGTCATCGCGGCAGATGAGCGATCGCGCGCGCACCGTCGCTGCGGATGCCGGAGCATCAGCACCGGGCCGCTCAAAGAAGCAGCAGTCGCAGAATGACGCCAAGGCGGGCCGGCGGCGCCAGGGCCCGGGCAGGCCACTGCCCCAGGCAGAGGAGGTGGAGGTCAAGGAGAAGATAAACCTCGTCCGCCTTCGCTACGAGGGCGCCCCCAAAGATGGTCATGACGACCCGCACAAGGTGCTGATCTCCAAGGTGTACAAGGCCGCGCAGCTGCAGCTCAGCGAGGACCGGCTCAGCGTGACGGGCCACAAGGGCTTCCGCACCGCGCGCGGCAGCCACGGCACACATGAGGGCGCGTTGTACTGCGAGGTGCGCGTCGTGCACACCGGGAAGACCGGCCACTGCCGCGTCGGCTGGTGTACGCGCAAGGCGGAGCTGCAGGCGCCCGTGGGCTACGACACGTTCGGCTTCAGCTACCGCGACGTCGATGGCAGCAAGGTCAGCAACGGCCTGCGCGAGCCCTTCGGCCAGCCATTCAGCGAAGGGGACGTCATCGGCATGTACATCTACCTGCCCAAGGGCGGGCGGACGCTGGAGCCGCAGGGTAACGAGTACGCCAAGTACAAGGGAAGGTGGATGCGCATCGAGGACGTGGAGCCTGACCCGGAGCCGCTGCCCGGCAGCGTCATCGCCTTCAGCGTCAACGGCCAGTATCAGGGTGTCGCGTTCCGGGACTTCAACGAGGGCACGTACTACCCCGCGGTCTCTCTGTACACGATGCCAGAGCAGTCTGAGGGCGCGACGGTCAGCGTCAACTTCGGGCCCATGTTCCAGTACCCGGCGCCGCAGCCGGAGGGCTGCCCGCCCGCCATGCCAGTGTGCGACCTGGCGACGCCGCTGCCGGCGCCGCAGCCGGAGCTGCCGCTGCCACTCGCAGCCGACGTGGACATGCAGGGCTCGGCGGGCATGGTGCTGGGAGCGCCGCTGCCGGGCATGTGGCCGGGCATGGACCCGTCCCTGCTGGCGGTAATGGGCGCCAGCTCAGACCTGACGGCGGCAGCCGCGGCAGCGGCAATGGCGGCTGCTGGGCGAGGCGTCCTCACGGCGAACAACGGCGGCGGGTCGTGAGGGTTCGGGCTGCAGGGGTGCTGGGCCCGCGCTGCGCACGCTGGCATAGCTACAGGGCAGCCACGGCGGCCTTGCTGCTGCGCTTCGTCCGAGCTGTCGGGAGCGCTCTGTCATAGTTGTGTTGTAAGTGTACAGGCGCGGGAAGGTTGTGGTCGTGGTCGTGCTAGGCTATTGGTTGCTTCTCTTGGCCGTTTAGTTTGGGGTCCGACTACGTTCACGTGTGTGATGCGGTTATAGCTGCAAAGAACGTGAGCTGCCAGCTGGCCGCAGATGTGGATGTCATTGTCAGGCTGTGTGTAGGCGCAACGACCGATTGACCGCTACGTGCCCGTCATGTACGGCGGTGCGCAGCCAGTAATGTAAACTATGAAAAGGTTTGTTTGTCCAAGGCCTTCGGGTAACCGCACACCGACGTTTCAGCAAGGCGTCGACAGGGAATGTGCTTTACTGGTCAATGACGGCGTCGTAATGTGCAGCTCCGAACCCTGTGTGAATCGCCGGCGAACACTCGATTTCGTATATCATACTCCCAGCTAGGTAATGGGCCGTTCCCGAAGTGGGCGTACAGGTATGGGCTGCATGCTGCATACATACGTTAGCAGGTAGCCATGGGTACTGGAACATGCGCACAACGTCATGTCAAAGGCACATCCGGCTTCCTTCCAGGCACGGGCCGGCAAGAATACTGGTACTGGCCGCCCTTATGACTGGTGTCTCGCAGTTCACTTGTAGTACATAAAGGTTAGATGGCACACGCTCCACAGTAAGCCTACACCTCAAAGTGGAAAACCATAAGAACCTATCTTCGTACATAACTGCACGGTCCCCTTGGTGCGGGCACGGCCCAGGCCTGACAACGGGCCTTCAAACCACACAGCATTTCACAATTCAGCCATTGGTGTGCCCCATACCCCCAGTGGTTAACAATCCACGTCGTATACCATACGGTGCTGTTGTACACGCCGAGAGCATCGATCCTCATACCGTTGGCACGACAGTTGTCCCTCACGGTCCGTTGTATGGCCACGAAGCAAAGTAGCAAAGACTAACGGCACGTCGAGTCTCCGCAACAGCCTCGTCAGGCCCCCGCAATCTTATGCCCTGCGCGCACCCCCCCCCCCCACGCAGCCCGCAACAGCGCCCTGCCTACAAAAGGAGCCTTCGACGCGTATGGCACAGTAAGTGCGCCGGTAAGCTCACCATAGCACGAACTGACCAGTCAATGGGCCGTGTGACCCTCTGCAATGCCTCAGGAGCCTCCGTAAGAACGGCTTCCGGAGGCTCGCATCCTGCCACACCTCTCAGCGCAGCCCCCGTGTGCATTTCAGCCCAGACGGCAATGCATCGCGTTTAGCGTAGCTAATGCCCCACTCCGTCGAGCGCCCCCTCTCCGTTGAGCGCCCCCCTCCGTTGTGTCACCTCCGTGCGCCTTTCGGGTAGCCTGCTACATGCACAGCCCGCCCTGCAGCACGTTGCGGTGAGCGAGCAGCTGCGAATTCAACACCCGGCTATGGCGGTCGTATAGCCCGATAGAAGAGTCACGAGCAGCCGCTCACGAAGCGCTCTGCTTGTACTTCGACACGTCAAGGAGCTGCTTGCCGCACATCGAGCACAGGCCTGTGGGGGCCGGGGGGCGGGGGGGGAGGGCCGTGTCATGTTGCATGTAGATCGTGCTTTGTTTCAGCGGCAGAGTGACACTGGATCAATGCCGGCGACACTGTGCCTCGCAGCCACGCGACGATAGCCCTTGGCGGCTGGAGGCCAGGCCAACGCATGAACGTACCCTTGACGTAGGCGCAGCCTTGACAGTAGAGGCCATCCTGGTGGAGCTTCTGAAAGGAGTGGGAGAGAAGCAGGGTAGGTGCGCCTGGGGCTCTGGAGCAGAGGCATAAAGCGAAGAGGTCTCACCTGCTTGCAAGTACGGCATTTCTTATCGTATGGCTGGTACCTACGGGGCAGTCGGGGAGAGGAGGCCGGTGTGAGGAGCCGGAGACCCTTCTATGACATTGCCGGACCTAGACAAGTCGCACTTGCACCGCCCGTTCCCGTCATCACCCCCCGTGCCCTACCCAGTAGAACACTGGGACATCGGCCACCAGGCCCGCGTTCTGCCGAGCCGATTGCCACGAACTAGTGACCCGCGGGGCCGCTAAGCCATGCAAGCCAGGAGCTAATTGGCAACACCACCATAGCTGACACGCAACGACGCCACGGCCGGGCCTACCTTTTGGCTCCAGTTAGCAGCTTGTTCTCGTTAACCTTTCTCCCGCTGCTCTCGCCCTGCTTGTCCCCTTTTGTTTCCCGCCACTTTTCAGGACATGCGACCTGCATTGATGGACACGCTCTATAGCTACAGAGGTCTGTCGCTGCGCAATGTGCTGAGCGGGTCAACGACGAACCTTCGCAAGCTTCTTTTCACATGCCTGGCAGACCATACTGTATTTCAGGCTGCAATACAGGAGTTTGCCGACGCTGCGAGTGGGTTAAGTTAAGACAGCTGTTGAGAGGCGGTGCATCTGCTGCTCGACATCAGCGACAGCAAGGATGTGAGTGGTTGCCTGGAAGCCTTCAACTCACGAGACTACAAACAACAATCATTGCCGTACATACCCGTGTCAGTGGCCCGGTTGGACAAGTGGTCTCCCCTGGTCAGTACCTGGCGCGCCGCGTACACCCAGCCCACCCAGCCGTAACGCCTAGCGGCAGTATGTATACCTATGAGTAGGAACGTGGAGTTGCGCGCGTCACTGCGCTTGCCGGCCTGCCTGTCCGCACCTCCAGAAATGTGCTGGGCGCACGTGGGTGTAGTAACCCCTGGCCGTGCCCGCCGGGCCTTCCACATCCATATCGTACTGGGTTTTGCTCGCCAAGTAACTTCGCCGGTGGCCCGAATGAAGAGGTCTGGTCTGCTCGTCGCTTCCGCCATGCCTTGTGACCAGACGCCCTTCTGGAAACGTCGCACCTCCGAGTGTGTATGTCCGTCGGGGTAGCATCCCTGTCTCTGTCTTTATTCTTTCGCATCTTTGTCCACAAGGCAGCTGTGGTACTCATCCCCCGAGCCAACGCCTACCCGTACTCCGCGAAGGTAGAATCCAACGCATGTAGCCCCAGGTGCCCCCGCCTGATCCTGCACCCACGCGCCAGCCCGGTCCGCGCCCTCCTCGTGCCAGGCCGTCAGCATCCAGGAGGTGTGGCCGTCACACCGCGCCAGTCCGCTGGGCGAAAATTGGTGTACTGGTGAAGGCCCCGAGATAGAAAGCGCCAGGAAAAGCGCATACGGAACGCAACTCGGCAAGGATGCAATATACCAGGACGGGACGCCACCGCCGTCCGTTAGATGTTAACCCCGCCCTCTGCTGTGCTCCAATGTGAATGTCAGACTGGCTATCTTAAAACCTGCTGGGGCGGGCCCAGACGAAAAGTGGGGACCGGAAGCAGCCTTGCTATCGTCCATTAGAGGTAATTAGGAGCCTGCGTAATTCCAACTCGGCTGAAGGGCATGGAGTGTTCATGGG
This sequence comes from Gonium pectorale, assembly GCA_001584585.1. Taxonomy (NCBI): domain Eukaryota; kingdom Viridiplantae; phylum Chlorophyta; class Chlorophyceae; order Chlamydomonadales; family Volvocaceae; genus Gonium; species Gonium pectorale. The sequence continues at coordinate 3,911,009 of LSYV01000005.1, read as the reverse complement.
GCACGTATCCCGGGGCAATTTACAAGGGATCTGCGCATTTCCCCTGCCCCTGGGCTGTCTTCTATTGCAAAACCCGCGTAATTGACACGTATCCCTAATTAGGAAAAACGGGTCCAAAATCCAGGCCGATTTAAACATCCTAATTAAGATAGCAAGGCTGGCCGGAAGAAGGGGTGCTCTAACGGAAAAACCCAGCCCCGGAAAGGGGCTCCACCTATGGAACGGACGAAAAATGCCCATTCCGAGGGCGTCCCCGGACGCGTCGAGTTTCAAGGTTTTTCGTCGGGCCAAACGAATCGCCCCGACGGAAGATAGCCAGGCTGAATGTTAACATCTAAACAACCGTGTGCTTACCGTACGCTTGTCGTATGCGGGTGTCAGGGCGGTTTCCTTAACGCCTAGATGGCACGGTTCAAGAGACTTCGTAGCCTGCGTGACCGTCCCACCACCACTCCACCTCAAGGGGCCCAGTGCCCAGCTCCAGGTCCGCTGGCCGCAGATCCACAAAGCCCACATCCGAGCGTGAAGCGCTCGGATCGGAATGGGAGCGCACTGAGCAGAAATGCGCGCAATGGGCGCAGCCGAAGCAGGTATTTAGCGGCGTTGGGCAAGGAGGTCCCTCTGGCCAGCAGAGCGCGAAGCCCAGTGAATTCCATAGGGCATCCTGGCCCTGAGAGGCACCCTGCGACATGCAGGGCACCGGGCAATGGGGTGATTGTCATGTACCCTTGCTGCCACACATACCGGCATTGATACTGGAATGCTGCTCGCACCTCCTTTAGCTGCGCTGGTCAGCAGACATTCGTATGCCAACGTACTTCACCAGCGTTGCGAAAGAGTTGCTTTTCGCTACTGTGTGCAGGGAACAGGCCTGGCATGCCCTACCAAACGGGATGGTCGTATGGGCGGTCCGTGTTGCTGGTCGCAAAGGAGAGAGCCAAGGAGAGGGAGAAAGTCGTTAAACCGCGGCAGTTGCGTCCCAACTCAAGGACGCTGCCCATCGGAGCGAGGACGACGCCACGGAACTTGAAAGCGGCACGTCCGGGCGTGCGGTCGTAACGCACTTTGGCACAAGAGACCCACTGCATACGAACAAAATTGCCATGCGTTTATCTTCGCTGACCAGGCTAATCCGATGTCATCCAGCAGAGTAGACCCGAAAATGTCAAATGGACATGGCCCAGAACCCAGAGCCGCGAATGGCAAGACGAAGGGCACCATGGACGTCATCCTAAATCCCTTTTCCGTACTCCTGCCAGCGTGGAAACCTTAGCACGATAACCTGCCAAACACCCTCTGCGAAGTTAGATCTACGCCAGGGACTGGCAATGCCAGGACATCACCCCAGCCTAGTACATACTTGTGTCAAATTCCGTCAATCCTGCAACCCTACGTAGCGCAGCGAGCTGAGCACAGCGCACTATGATACTTGACTGCGCTGCCCTGGACACTGCCCTGGAATGAGCAAACCCTGGCTGCGGTAATGTCCGGTCTGCGACGCTTGCAACCTCTGAAGAGCGCGCACAAGTAGCGACACGGAATATCTGAGCTCCTGCATACCACTCTCGCACATTTCACTCCTGCATACACCGCGCATCACGGATGCGAGTCTGCGCCATGCTGCTAGTGGCCGCCGTGGCGCCGGGCCTTGACGCGTTTGCGATCCTTGGGCTCACCGACTCCAAGCGAGAAGCCTCCGCCTGCGTCGCCACCTGGCGACGGAGGCGCACCTCCGAAAGCGGGTTGGGCCCCGAACCCGGCGGCTCCCCCGAACCCGCCAGGAGCCGGCGCGCCGAACCCGCCAGGCGCTGCCGCGCCGAACGCTGGGGCACCTGCGCCAAACCCACCAGCAGCGGGCGCTGGTGCCATGCCGAAAGACGGCGCTGCACCGCCAGGCGCGCCAAACGTCGGAACACTCTGCTGCGCGGTGCCGAAGCCGCTGGACTGGGCCGCGCCACCGCCAAATGTGAACATGCCTGACGAGGCAGCCGGCGCGCTGCTCCCATTTTGCGCTGCAAACCCTCCTCCGAAAGTCGGGGCGGCAGGTGTTGCAGCCGGCGCGCCGAATGCAGGGCCCGAGCCCGCTGTCGCCGCGCCGAAGGAAGACGCCGCCGCTGCAGCGCCGAATGCAGGAGCACTCGCTGCAAATGGGTTGCCGGCGTTGCCAGCGCCGAATGCAGGTGCCGCCGCGCCGAACGCCGGCTGCGAAGTCGGTGCTGCGCCAAAAGATGGCGCGGTCGTCGGGGCCCCGAACGAGGGCGCAGCTGCAAAGGCAAATACTTAGACAAATGAGTAACAGTTGGAACAGACACGCCAAGCCCTATTGCCCCCTGGCTTGGGAAGCAAATTTGCATTAAGAGACGCTTAAGATATTAATGAATTCTAGACGTGCTGCCAATCAGAACATAATGCACAATGTACTCACATGCGCCAGCACCAAACGAGAAAGATGGCGTCGGGTTGGCCGCTGCAGGTTGACCCCCGAACCCGCCACTGCTCGCAGGCACGCTGGCGCCAGGCTGGCCAGTCGCTGCCGGAGCTTGCACACCGAAGCTGAAGCCCGAAGACGGAGCGGCCCCCGAACTGCCAAAGCCAGATCCGAAGCCAGCAGCAGGCTGGGAGCTTCCAAAGCTGGGAGCTGAGGACGCCATACTAGCCGGCAGTGGAGACCCAAAGCTGACGGATGCCGCGGCGGCAGAGCTAGCAGCAGATGCACCAGCGCCGAATGTGAACATTGGCGCGGCCGCACTTGCAGCTGCGGGTGCGCTGGCCGCGGGCGCGCTTGCGGCCGCACCGAAGGTGAACATGGCGCTGGGTGCAGAAGGTGCGTTGGAGGTCGACGCGCCGAAGACGGCCCCTGCCGTGTTGGCAGATAAAGCCGGTAGGCCGCTCGCCGGTGCAGCAGCAGCTGACAAAGCAGGAATGCTGCCGAAGGAAGGCGCGCTCGCGCCAAAGGTCATCGCCGGCGCCGCAGACGATTGAGGAGCGACGCTCGGAGCGGTTGTAGCGTCCACTGAAGCGGCTCCCGAGGCGCTGGAAGCAGCGCCTGCTGCGGGCGTGGCTGCACCGAAGGTAAACCCGATGGCCGGCTTGGGCGCTGCTGCAGCATCCGGGGCCATCGACACGGCACTTCCGAAAGGTGCAGCGGCGCTGCCACCGAAGGCCGGCGCCGCCGACGGCTCGGGCTGCGAGGCTGCGCTCGCACTGGTGGCGGCGGCAGGGGGCGCTCCAAACGAGAAGCCAACAGCTGCAGGCTTGGCAGCCTCGGCAGGCGGCTTATCTGCAGCCACCGTGGGCTGCGTTGAAGCCGCCTCGGGCTGAACGCCGAAGCTGAAGCCACCCGTCACGGCCTTAGCCCCAAAAGTTGGCGCGGCCTTCTCGGTAGCCGCGGGGCCCGACGCAGCGCCGAAGAGGAACGGCTGAGACTTTGGCGCTTCCTGCATGGCACAAAGGCAACCTCAATAACATCACAACGAGCGCTTCGGATGCGGCATGCACACCGAGTCAACAAGACCGTTCACAAGATGATGTACACAGTTAGGATCGCACCTGGGGCGCAGGCGTGGCCGACGGCGTCTCAGGCGGAACTTGTCCTCCCGGCGGCCGGAAAGGCGTGTTGCCAGCGTCGGCAGTGAAGGACGCCCCCATGGGAGAAGGGGGAGGGACCTGCGGGTAGAGCACGGACAGCGCACCAGACAGTTCGGCAAGTACTCAATGTGCTGCGCGCAGCCCACCGTGTAAACGATGGAAGACCATGATTAGCGCTTTGCAGCGCCTTTAAAATGCCCAAGAACGCACCGTACTTGGAAAGCCGTCCTTGGGCGCCGAGCAGCCTAACGATGTAGCCTACTGAAATCGCTCACCTTGGCAGGCTGCTCGTGCGTCTTGTCAGCGTTCTTATCCTTAGGCACCTCCGGCTCTGCAAAGGCAACGCGCCTGGCACCACCGGCGACAAGCTGTGCGGGTGCCGGCTCCGCCCCTGCTTGCGGCGCTACGTCCCCGTCCTCATCGTCGTCGTCAGGCAGCGGCACCGCGGCCGCCTTGACGACCTGCGAAATGGGAAACAACCATCAAGACACCAACTGTTTGGATTGAAAACCTGTCAGCCACTTCTGGATGCAACATATATACAGTGCAGGGAGGGACAGACAGGGCACGGCTGGTGAGGGCGGCGTATAAATGTCAACACGGGAAAACAACGCTCTTCAGCACGCACCTCGTCGTGAACGGGTGCAGGGGACTTCTTATATGACGGCGCAGACTCCCCTGCGCCTGCCGCTGGGACCTCTCCCGCGGCGAGTGACCGCTCGATGCCCACAGAGGGCGCCTCGAATGCGAAGGTCTGCGCCTTCAAGCCGCTGCTCTCGCCGCCATTTCCAAGGGCAGCCTTACCCACGAGGCTGTGTATTTGGCGCAGGCGCGGATCAGCCGGAGCTGCAGGGTCACTAAAAGCGAACTTCGGGGCTGCCGCCGCCACACTGATGCTGTTGCTAGGCGGCTCCATGAGGCCCCGCGAGACCGGTCCCGGAGCCGGGACCGGTTCCGTGCAAGTCTTGAGCTCAGCACCCGGCGCGGATGCAAGAGAGGCAGGTACGGGCGCGGTATCTGCAACGGTTCTATCGGCTGCCAGCTGGGAGGGCGGCAGCGCTATGGGGCTAAGCGGCAGCGGCGTGAAGGCCGCACCCGAGGGCGGCGCTGCCGCGTTGCCGTTTTGGGCAGCCTGCCGAGTTTGCGGCGTCACAGCAGGGCTCTGGAAGTCCAGCACTGTGTGGAAAGGAATGGGCAGGGTGCCGAGGGCCGTGACAAAAAGATCTTCAAGTATTATTCAGCCCATGCCGCCGTGACGTGCATGGAAGACAGCAAAAAGGTAATGCGGGTCAACGCCAATGACTGCAGTATGCAATGTGCCGACTGCATTAAATTGCACGAGAGCTACTATCAGAAAACACTCATTACGGCCGAAACCGCTCGGTGTTGTCAGCGAATCTCTCGTTCCAAAGAGTGCTTTCCGCCACGCATGAAACTCAACCGGCCGAGAGTTGGCTTGGTCGAGGGATTAAGCGGCGGTTGTTTGAAGACATGCTAACAATCCTTTTAGGAGTGATCAAACTTGACCGTCAACCAAGAGAGGACTCACCCATTCGTGGCCCGGGTGTATGGCCGGCATGGGCGGTCAGACCAGCCGGAGACGGTGTTGCACCCGACACGAACCCCGCAGCACCGGACATCATGCTCGGTGAAGCCGCCGGCGTACCGCCGTAGTGGTTCTGGTCTAAGCGGTCCAGGGGCGGCATAAACGGACCGGGTAAACCGCTGCCTGGCGGCTGCGAGCGCATCCCCGACTGTGCGTTGCCCTTGGGCCCCGTGAGGTGAGGCGTACCGGCCGCGTTGTCACCCGTCTGTTCGGGAAAAGCAGAGCTTACATCAAGAAACTAGGGAAGGTAAATCGAGCAGAAGATGACAGACAGTCGATTTGCAACCAACATGATCGATAACAACAGCGAATTGCACCTCACCCGTGCGTAGTTCTCAAGCGTTTCCAGGATCTTTCGGGCCGTGTCCGTAGCCGGGACCTCCTTCCCGACGGCGCTGCCAGGCACCGGAGCGGGAGTTACCGCTCCTGATGGGGTTGTCCCAGGCGTCCGCTCGCCATCCGAGTTCACGGGCGTCTCACCGCGGGGCGTGCGCGCAGACAGCCCCGCCAGGATGGACCGCGGCTGCTGCGGCAATGCCTGGCGCCGGCGCTTGAACTCTGTGGGACACAGAGGCGAGACACAGGTGAACACCAAGTCCTTCACCACACTTCCCTACTTGAGTAGGGCAGAGTCAAACCACCGGATAACTCGAGCTCGTTAGTGCACGCTGCGGAGCGCTGCTGCGCTCTTGCCCTCACCCGACAAGCTTCGAATGCCCGACGCCATCAGCGGCGACGCCACGGGGCTATCGCGCTGCCGCTTGCCCGCAACCGCTCCGGCAAGGGGCCGAAAGCCTCCAGGTGCCGCCGCTGGGCCCTGCGACGGCTGTGCAGCCGTCGATGGGGCAAGAGGGCCGAACTTCGGCAGCGGGGTCCCCGTCCTGCCTGATGCGAAGGCCACCTGGCCCGGAGCTAAGCGAACGCTGCCAGCAGGAGCCTTTGGAATAGCTCCAGCGGGCACGGGAGGGCGGAGATTCGGTGGCGGTAGCTGCGCTGCAGCCACCGCAAACGAAGCCTGCTGGTTCACAAGAGGCTGCACCTGGTCTGCCGTAGCGGCCTGTACTCCAGCCTCCGGCGCACCCAACGCCAGGCGCGGCTGAGCCACGCCAGTCCCAGCGGGAGGCAATGCCCCGCCAACCATGCCTGGACGCGGCGGCCTGCCGGCCCTGCGACCGAGGACATGCGATGCTAAGTCAGCATGGCCCTTGGCACCGTATAGTTCTAAATTGGATAGCAGGAACCGCACTTCTGCTGGGCAGGAGCTTGATATTGATAAAGAAGATGAGTTCTGCTGACAAATTCATGCACCAGTCGCGCACAGGCCCTGTGGGAGGTGCCTTCGGAACCAAGCACAGGCGCAGGCTGATAACACGCGTTCGCTGATACTCACGGTCTCCCGTACGGCTGGTACCGCGCGCTGGCCCCCAGCGGTGGCCGAGCTGAGGCTCCAAAAGACGACGGCCCAGCCGCAGGGAAGGCTCCCCCTCCAGCCAGCGAAGGGCCCGCCGTCAGCGGACCTGCGCCGGCTGCACTGCCTCCGCTGACGATGCCCCCCGGCCCAGCCCTAAGCAGGGCCTTCAGGCCCTGGTAGGGCCTGAAAACCTCAGTCGGACGTCCAAGCTCTACGGACGGCAGGGACGCCGGCTGGGGCCGGGAGCTGTCTCCGGCAGCTCCATTCGACTGAGAGCCCCCGCTCAAGAAGAAATTTAGGGATGCCAGCTTGGAAGGTGACCATCCATTGACAAGCTCCGTGGTGCTGATCGCCAAGGCACACTGGGATGCCCCATTTGCTGGCGGTGGCGGAGGCGCCTGCGGCAAGGGCGCTTGCGCCACGGGACGCAGGAGGCTGGTTGTAGGGGGCGAGTCGTTTGATCCCGCCAGCGTCGGAAACGAGAACGTGCCCGGGCCGTCCTGGGCCTAGTCGGGGGTAAGGGGGGTGCGAGGAAATCGAGTCAGGCAGAAGGGACCGACTGGGCTGGGACCGACTTAGGACTTGCCTTGGAAGCTTGCAGCTGTCGGTTTGGCAATGCCAGCTCCGGCGGTCGCAACGGCGGTGAAGCAGACGGCGTGGCGGCTCCTACGTAAGAGCAGAGTGGGTGTCGGCACCTGCCGGAACGTCGCTGCGGATACTCTTGCGACCCAACCTGTTGACGGCTTTGTTTGCTCACTTGGAGAGGCGCCCACGAGTCCCTTGACCTGGACCGAAGAATGAGATTCAAAACTTTGCATAGCTGAGTCGTAGCCGCTCACTGCAGCCCCGTTTTGGCGCACCGTTTTCGAGATCAGCTGTAGGGGGCTGGCCACCAGCCCAAGTAACTTGCTGGGCGTTGTGCTGGACCTCCTCGTTCCCCCTCTGGCAGCCCGTCCCCCTGCTCCCCTTGTGTCGTCCTCCTCCATGGTGTTGCAGATCGTGTAGCACTACCGGGTGAGCGCGGACTCTCCGGTCAAAGCGCAGGGCGGTCTCGCGCTGGCATGACAATTCTTCTGCAGAGAGGTAGAACAAGCCTGACAGGGGCGGGAATTGCCCGGGCAAGCGGTGAAGGAAGGGTCTTGAAGACAAACTTCGTACGACGAGTTATACAGGTAGTCTGCGTCTTGGTCGGACTCTTTTGACCCAAGACTTATCCCCACGCATCCTTGCCCACATTCAAGACATTATATCAGCTGTCTCAGTGTCTCTCCCGAATCTTTTCAAGCACCCTGCCGGTCTTATGCTCGCTTTGGTCCCCGTCCAGTGACAAATGCTTCCCCCACAGCATCCTGACACAACGAGACTATGAAGTAGGCCCACATACTTCAGTGCTGCAGCGGGGGTTGCACAATGGTGTTCAAGAAACTGCTCAAGGGCAAGAAGGATATCGAGCTCGATGGAGCAAGCACTTCAGCGGGCTCAGCGGTGGATGAGCCGGTGCGTGTGGCTCGGTCTTGACAGCGCGCCTGTCTGTATGGCTCCGTGCTCTTTTAGCAGAGCCAGTAGGCGCAAGCGGTCGTTGTTCACATGCTTTCAGGTGTCCTATCACCCTGACGCGGACGAGAGCGGAGGAATGCTCTGCACGAATGACGAGCTTCTGAAGCAGCAGCGAGAGTGGGTGTTTCTGTGTCTTCTGCGCAGCGTGGCGCCGGTGTTGCGGCGTGCGCTGAATGCGCTGTTGCGTGTGTGTTGTGACGCGTCATCGTCGGGTACGCAGGGCCATCATGGTCTGGGTCAAGTCCATGGGCAAGCGGCTGTTGACGGGGAACATGAACCTCATCAACACGCCGTTCCCAGTGACGATATTTGAGCCCCGGAGCTATCTGGAGAAGCTTGCGGATGTCTGGGTTTACCCGCGCTATCTGGCTGCGGCGTCACAGGCGTCCGACCCGGTCGAGCGCATGAAGCTGGTGACCACGTGGTTCGTGGCAGGTACGGCAACAAATGTTGCAAGCTCCGTGCCGTGGGTGGGGGTTATCGGGTCTGGGTACTGTAAGCTTTTCATTTTTTTCGGCTATGGATGAGTGAACCAGGGGTCGGTCGGTTGCATACAAGTTGTCAGCTCTGAGTGCCGCCTTCTGGACCTAGGTAATGCTGAACTCGGGCCTGCTTGCAGAACATCGGGGTACCTGCGCTGGTGTTTACTAGGCACACGTAGCACACTGCATCTCGTTTGGGCTACCGTGCTGTGCAGGGTTGCACCACGCGTTCGAAAACTGGCGCAAGCCCTTCAACCCGATTCTGGGCGAGACATGGCAGGCCTCACTCTCAGACGGGACCAGCATGTACATGGAGCAGATCAGCCATCACCCGCCCGTCTCAGCGTTTCACATGGAGGGACCAGGTGCGCGGGCAATGGGTCCAGGGACTCGAATGCGTTGTGGGCAATGAAATACTGGCTTGCTGCTTGCATACTGAAGTCCTCTACATATATTTCTGGTGCAGCGGCAAGGCCTGTCCGCATTGCTGGATGGAGCGGTGTGCGGTTAACTGTAGCGGCTCGTGTCCTGCAGGCGGCAGCTACCGCTTCCGCGGCCTGTCCCAGCCCACCGTGTCCATTGTCGTGAAGTACTATGGCTTTAAGACGGTGGCCAAGGGCTTCCGCTACGTTGAGTTCCCGGACGGCACGCGCATCGAGCTGCACTACCCGCAGTACTTCATCAAGAACGTTGTGTACGGAAGCAGCCGCCCCCGCGCCGAGGTACGGACTTGGTGTCAGCAATGTATCAGGGGCGTCGCTTTCTACGGTCTCACAATACTAGCCTCCTTTGAATGTACAAGGGCCTTGCTCATACAGGCGAGGTGCCAACTGGGGCGTGGTGCGTTGTTGGTTTCAAGTAGCCCGATGTAAAGCCGTAGGGAGGCCCCGACCCGACACGCAGACTCGGCACCCCGCCACTGCTCTCCGTTTGCCGATGCGCCTATGCTACTAGTTCCCATGCAATTTTCATCCGATGTGCTTGATCTCTCCCAACATCTCCAGGTGGACGGTCAGGCAATCCTGGTGGACATCCGCAACCGGCTCAAGACGGTGATCACCTTCGGCGCTCTGAAGGGTGCGCGCAGCAAGGTCCTGCGCCGCGCGGATGCCGTGCACGGGTTCATCTACGACTGCAGCAACAATATGGTAGGCGCAAGACGGGCGGTGATTGGTCGCGTGCAATCGGAGCTGGAATCAATACATTCCGAATGGACTGTATGGAAGGGATGCTCTTAATGCTGTCTACTCTTAGTAATATGGCTCCGACTTTCGTTTGGCTTACTGTGAACAGACGTCGCTGGACGGCAGAGCAAGCACAGCAGATCGGGCGGATCCGGAGGGGGAGAACGCCTTCCCGGGGGCCCAGCGCTCCTCGGGCGCCGATGAGGACGATGAGGAGTTTGAGTCGGCCTCGGAAACCGAGTACGATTCCACAAAGGAGGACGCGGAGGCGACGGAGGCCCTGGCTCTAGCGGCCGCGCAGGCAGCGCAGGCGGCTGACGCCGAGGGGCGAGGCTTGGACACCGACGGGACGCTCGAGGAGCCCGGCCCTAGCGGCGCTGCGCTGCCGCCGCACGCTGCAGCGAACGGCACGGGGAGGTCTTCGATGAACGGTGGCAGCAGCAACGGTAGCGGCGGTGGCGGTGGCAACGGGGCGACGGGCTTGCGCGTGGACGTGACCGGCAGCGGGAAAGGAATGGGCGCCGGCACCACGCCGTCGTCGTCGACCTCGACCAGCGGGTCCTTCTTCGGCATGTCGGCGTTCAACCGCATGGGCACGCTGCTGCGGCTAAGCCAGGTGCGCTGAGCCTTGAGAGGCTTTCATGAGCGTGCTCATGGTTCCTATTGGTGGAGTAAACCGGCATGACGTCATTCGCTTTAGCATTATACGCATTTCGCGGCGGTCCTTTTAGGCAGTCCTTACGGCTATGGCTTGTAAGGGATCTTGCGTGTGTCATCGGTGCCCTGGCGGACGTCGGGCACTTGACAGGTCCCTCTTGTGGTAAATGTACAGAGCGATATAGGTTCCGCTCACGCCATGCATGTTCCACCCGTGTTACAGTTGGAACGCACCAATATGTCCTGTTGGTTTCGCAGGCCCCCTCACCAGCGTGCGTCGACCCCACGCCGGATGAGCACGAAGGCGTGGCGCTGGCGAGCATCGAGGGCAGCTGGCTCTCACACATCTCCATCGACGGGACGCGCTACTGGTCTGTGGGCTCGGAGGTGCCGGACCGATGGCAGCCCGTTGCCGACCCGCTGCCGTCCGATTCGCGGTACCGCGAGGTGAGGGTTCGCTTGGATGGATGCCAGGGGCGCACGTAGTTCGGCGTGCTCCGTGTCACCGCGTCTTACGTAAGGAGACCCGCTTACACGTGGTCACGCTTTGCCTCATCCAGGACCTGGTGGAGCTCGCAAACGGGGACGTCAAGGGCGCACAGCGCGCCAAGGAGGCGCTGGAGGTGGTCCAGCGGCACGATAAGAAACTCCGGGAAGCCGCCAACGGCAGCAGGCACAACGGCTACTGAACAGGCCTGGTGCTCCGATTTTGATGCCAGTGGCAATGCCGGCATCGTGTCATGGGGGCCCGGCGCCTGTGCTCTGGCCCTGCCAGTGCGGGGTGCATCACAAATAGGAGCAAGAAAGCTTGCGAGCAGTCTTTGGGATAGGGGTAGGGCTGTCGCCTGGCATCCAAGTGATGACACTAAGCCCTGCTGGTGGAAAAATCAAGTGTTGGCAGGTGCGGTGCGTACTGCGTGGGAGAGGGGCAAAAATTCATGTAGGCAGCATGTAAGCATTAACTCCCAGCAAGCAAGCGGCGCTCGGCAATGTGGCATAGGGCTCTACACCTGAACTCCTATACATATGACTGTGTCCTGTCCATTACTCGACGACCTGGGCTGAGCCGCCGGCAGAGTGCTCCCGGGCCGTCTTGTGCTTTGCGGCCGCCGGTCCTTTGTTGGCGGGCAGTGATCCAGGCTTGAATTGGAATCGTGGATCGCGGGGGGGTCGCATGAGTGCGTTGTCACGAGCACTGGCTCTGCGGCCAATTCATGTGCTCTCTTGAGGAACGGGCACGTGGTCGCGTGGCGGAAGCATAGCTGCTTGCGATGGCATCAGCAGAGGCGGTATGGCGGCAGGATCGATCCCATCCTAATGACCACCTCATAGATTGAGCGGTGGCGGTGGCTGGGGATAAGGGTCGTGCTGTGATCCCGATAAAGAGTGTGGGGGCCTCCTGAGCGAAGAGAGCGGGTGCTGTCGTGCGGCTGTGCCTCGCCGCCGTTAATGCGTGGCTTGAGCACGAGTCGAAGTCCGGCCTTCAAGGCCTGTACTATACTGGGTAGACCAGCACCTATATCTGGTTGTACAAGGAAACTTTTTCGCAAATCACTATAGTGTCACCGGTGAACATGTCCAACACAACAAGCCAATGTCATGCCCCTAGCCTCTGCACCATACTGCACATATTTCACAGGGGTTCTGGCTGTAGCAGCAGCGCCTGCGGAGGAACTGTATCCGCTGTCCACCCACAGCTGCGCAGGCTTGGGACTTGACTTTGGTGCTGACCCCATCCGTTACGCACTTGCAGCAGAAGCAAGTCGTGCCGCCGTATAGCTGGAACTTGGGGCGCATCCAAAGGCAGTCTGGCTCCCGAGCCCCGGCCTGTCTCGGGCCCGCAGCGGGTAGCTCGTACCTGCTTCACCCTCTCCACCAGCTAGGAAGCGCATTAAATAATCAACAGTCCGGCGGACCACTTACTGGGCCAGACCATGATGATACATTACATGGCCGTGGACACATAGCATTTGCTCCACCCAGACTATCACGGCACACAGTCCCATGGGCCCATGCACGCTGCATCGCCCACATACCCTGCAACTTGCAAACCGCTTCCATAGCCTGCTGCATGATCCATAATAAAGAGAACCAGAAACGGGGAAGGCAGCCTCCATACATGCGATTGCGCCGGGTTCGTTAGTTAGTGATATCCTACCCAGCAGCAAGGGGACAAGGGGAGCAGGCAGCTTCCTACGGCGCGCGAGGACTGCGCTAGGCCCTGGGGCGACGGGAGACCGCGCGCGGATGCGGCACTGGCCTGCGCAAGCCGTTACCTCTCCTGTGGCCACAGCAACGCTCACGCCTGCCCGTTACAACACTCAGTTGATTACCTACACCGCCCAAGTCAGTGCCGACGCTCAACCCGCCGTCAGCCCGTGTGTGTTGCGCCGCAGCGTGATGACAGCGGCCTGTGGCCGCTCCACACTGCCGTGCCCACCGCTCAGTGTCTTCGCCCTCACGAGGCAGCACACCGCGAAGTGCCACCACGGGTAAGGATAGAGCCGGCGTGGACCGCGATATCGGCCGCTGTCCCGACGCTCCGCGTCATCTGTCGGCACTAGTACAGCCGGCCGGCGTAGACTGCGCGGGGATAGGTCTTGGCGAGCTGCTCCCACTGCACGAACAGCAGGTCCGCCAGCCGCAGGTGGTAGAGCAGCTTGGCGGAGAGCGAGAAGCGCCGCGTGCGAGCGATGCTCTCCACGTACACAATCTGGGTGGAGGTCAGGCCCAGCACCCTGCGAGGGAGTGACGGCAACAGCGGACGTGCGGCGAGCGAGGGCGGGAGCTCGGTACGTCACGGCGCGACAGCCATACATTGCCGTATCTGCCGGTAAATGCCTTCACGGCAGTGCGGGCGGCGCTCGCTGTGCGCAGACGTCACAGTTTTGTGCGGTCCCTCGCGGTCGCAGGTATGGTCGTGCGCAAATGCGGAGCCCAAATGCATGTACCGCTCACCGGTACGTGAAGGCAGCGGCACAGATTGGTATGCATGTCCCAGGCCCGTTGACGAGGATCTGCGAACGGCGGAGGGGTGCGGCGTCGACACGGGCGACAACGGCGTCACTACCATGTACCTGCTGCGACGTAGCCCTGTGCTGTTGATGGCGGGCTAGCCAGCATGGCTCCAAGTACAGTATCAAACTTGTGCCAGAGCGTCCGGTTGTATCGGTCATTGCCTCTGCGCGGACGCGTGCCTGTGGTCTCCTCACTCGGAGGTGCTTCATTTTGACTTGCGATGCAAATGGCTGTCCGCCCCCAATGAGCTACTGTCCACACACAGCAACCAAGGAGCCACCGTGCCCCCACGCGACCATGCCCCGCACCAGCTCCGGGCGCTCGACAAGCACCAGCGAAAAGGCGAATATCAGGGAGTAGAGCGTCGTGGCGACGCTGGTGACGTACGACTGCCCGACCTCCCGGCTTCGGGGGATCTGGAGCAAGCTGACGCCGACAGGAGTGTCCTGTCAGGTGCCGTAGAGGAGGGTTTGCAGGGCGTGGCAGAGGGGAGCGACGCTCCGTTAGACAGTAATGCATGTCCGCTACTGTTAACCCCCTTCCTCGCTGCAGTTCTCGAGTGCCCCGTTGACGATAGCGTGGACTGCGGGGGAGGACCATGTCGGCATGTTTGCTGGCAGAAGGCGTTGCACCTTATCCCCTGGAAGGCTTTTCGCGGCCGCCACATCCCTTGCGAGCGTGCAACGATTACTGGCAGCACTCAGTTCCGCAGCAGCGCTACCACGCCATGAACAGGCTCGTTGGCATTAGCGCAGGCCGCGCTTGCGTACAAGGCACATGTGCCCGTGCCGCCCCCGGCCTAACAGACCAACAGCCCGACGCTGCTGAGACGTTCCAAAATCCAGTCCACGGAGAGGCTCCTGGCCTGCCCCCGGCCTACACCGCCCGCCCGCCCACGTTGCGGCCTCAGCGCCAGTCCTGGTTCCCACCATGGCACAGCCCCCGCCACAGCCCCGGACGCAGCCCCACCGTCTTCTGCCAGAGCCGCTCCCGCACCAGAGCCTTGGGAGCGCTCATAGGGTCGGTTGCCGCCACCACGTAGGTGCGCGGGCTGTACAGCGACTTGTCCATGCTGTCCATCAGCGTCAGCATCTCCGCCGTGTGGCCGCCTGGGCCAAGGGGCGGCAGGGCAGCCGCGTCCATCACACAGCTACATGGGTTACATGTGAAGGGGACTGGGCTGCGATGGGTGGCGGGGTGCGGCCGTGGCGGACGCCATCATACGGGCCCTCGGCCTTGGTATCGCACGGCTGGAGGGCCGCCTGTGCTATGGAAGAGAAGCAGGAGGAGGACACGACTTTGTAGTGTCCGCAGTTGCATTGGCGTGGGATATGGGAGAGATGGTGGTGTAGATAGGGCAGGAAGGCTTGGCCAACTCTTGTCAGCCCCCCGCAGCTGCACATGACGGCCAAGGCCTAGTGGGGCAGGAGGCTAGGGAATGCAAATGAGGGTACATGCGGCGGCATAGTGAAGCCGAGCAGGGCGTTGTGTGGGTCCATTCTGGCATGCATCCTGGCAAGCAGGGCAGCCGCTCTGCCGCCGCAGCCGCTTTGATGGGATGGGAAACATGGGCGGTATCGTACAGCCGGGAGAAGAGGTAGAGGCACGGCGATTACATGCATTTGCAGTTGGCGCACGGGGTGGGGTATACAGGTGCCGGCGGTACGGCAGCATGAGGAAGGGCGCAGCCGGCAGCCAGCCCGGTGCGATACCTTGCTGGGGAGCCAGGCGTGGACCGTGCCCGCTAACGCCCATCCCAGCTCCCAACTCTCTCCCCTTCCCGATACGCACCTGAACCCAAGACTATTAGCGTCTTCGCCGGGGCTTTCCGCGGAGCCGCCGGCCGGCGCCTGAACATCACGTAGAGAAAGCGCAGAAAGAGCACGACCCCGAGAAGGCACGACATGAGCATGCAATACACTGCGAACAGAACTATCGTCCGCCGATCCATGACGCCCATGGCTCGTTCGGGGGGTCAGGCGGGGAAAGGGCAGAGCTCGGGAAAGGTGGGGGAGCTCGGAATACACGGCAAGGGCACTTTGTGTAGGATGCGGGCGTGCGTATGAATATAGCAGAGCAGCAGATCGCAAGTCCTCCTGTGCAGTGTCTCCGCCCCTATTAGCACCGACCACGATTCCGTACGATTCCCCGCCTCGACAACACACGCAAAGGGACAGCTTCATAAACAACAAACAGAAAGTCACACATTTCTAATAGCGTTCACTGTTGAGACTTCCAAAGAACCGTAGCACGACGGCAAACGCCATTGCTTAGTCCAAAACTGGGCTTAAAAGCCTAGTTACGCGAGCTTGAAGCACAAAAATTGGGGAAGGAGACTGCGGCTCCCAGCGCACACATGGTAAGCAGACGGTCCAAGCCTGCCCAAAATAATGCTTCTGTTATATAATGTGACACAAGTTCGTTTAGCACGCGCCGAACATCCTTGTTCCCCTGTCTTGCATGCCATGTCCGTTAGGTTGGCGCAACCCGGGAGCGCATATATATAAGGGGAAACGCGTGTTAACATGTGCATGATGTCATTGTGCTTGTGTGCACTCGGTTTGGCAGCAATCCGCTTGGCTCCCCGCCCCATGCCTCCCCGCTCTATTTGAATCCCCTTCCACCCCTCTCAAACGGCAGGAATCAAGAACACATCACAGCACGCCAGTAGCGGACGACTGGAACTGGACTGCTCGCGTGCGCAATGAGATCAACTCCAATAAGGTAGGCTGCTGCCCGCTCTCGCTTGTTGCACAGCCTTAGCCTTTGCCGCTGGCGCCTGCCACCGAGGAGCGATGCCGGGCCCCCACCCACGCCCGCAAGCATACCCTATACCAAAACCCATTGCAACACGTCACCCGCGTTCCCTTCAGGTCTGGCAACGGAATTGGGGCTTCCTCCTTGAACAACAACACCAAGCGCAGCAGGCGGCGTTGGCGGCAGGTGGCGCCGGCGCTGGCGGCAACCCGCCCGGGCCGTCAGGCCGCGACTCGCTCGCAACGTTCATGCAGCAGACCAACGCTGGCACCAATGGCGGCCCCTCCTCACCCACCGCACTGAGCTACATTGCCTCAAAGCAGCGCGACTCTGCGCGCCTGCGCAAGCTGGAGCAGCAGGACTCGCTGGACGGCTTCGTGAGCAGCTACGCGGGGCACGGCAACCCCAAGGCGCGGCCGCTACCGGCGCAGGAGTTCCGCAAACCGATCACGACGAGCCAGGAGTACGGCTGGGGGCGGAGTCTGGAGAAGTTTGGGCCCCTGCAGCTGATGCTCAACTGAGAAGGAAGCGGCTGTGGGTGGCCGAAGGGTGGGCCTGGTCTTATGGCCAGGAAAGCGGAGGGCGAGGCACGGGGCTGCTGCGGCGCCGCGACGAGCGCAAGAGCATACCGGCGCTGGTCCACAGGATCAGGGTCGTAACCCGGAGGCGGTTGCGCCCGTGCAGGCGCTGTGGTGTGGCGAAGGACTGCGGAATGGCATCGGTGGGGAAAGGCCGAGGCTGTGGCCGCTGCGGAGATGCATCCCTGGTGTATATATAGTGAATGAGGTGTTGCTGGCTTGGAGCCTCAGCGTGGCGAGCGGAGCGGGCTCCATTTGCTACGGCTGCGGCATATGCTGCCGGGGTTACTGGCCCGGGCCACCGGCGTGTGCTGCTCAATGGGAGCTGGGCCAGCATCGGGTCCAGATGTGAGGAAACCGAGCTGGTCTGAAGCAGCGACCAGCGCATTTGCCAGGCATGGCGCATGTGGAAATGGACGGTGGGGCTTGGGAGTTACGGGCTAGAGGAAACCGAGCATTGCTGCTCCGAAACAGTGCACACGGTCACAGACTTTGATAGTTCAGGCTGTGTAGTTTGAACCTTGCTGTTTGTTACCGCCGGCGGGTACAGGCTACTGGCGTGTTTGCAGCTTGGAGCGAAGCTGGCGGCCGGTTGAGTGCGCACCGATGCGAGGCGCAGTGAGGGGTTATCTGGGGGTTCAGCGGCGAGTGTCTACCGCTGGCGCCAACCGCTCCGTGGCATATTGTCAGCGTGTCGCAGACGCTGGGCTGCCGACTTCTCCAAGCGTTTCCTCTCTGGACGTTTCCGAACTGAAGACGCGGACGCCCTGGTGTGTCGGCGACGGCCATCGCGTCTGCATGCTGTCACGTGGCACTGCCTCGCTACCAATACGGGGAATGCGACCGTGGTTCCATAATCGCCACGCGCGGTTGTTTTCGCAATGCTGACGCTGCTTCTCAGGCCCGACCATCCTCCTCACCTGGATCTGCTTGTGATCCTTTTGTACCCTCTTCTCAATTTGGGTAACTCAAGTAAGGCCTCTTTCATCTCTCCAATTCGTTCGGTTTGATGTTGGCCGGGGGTGGAGACAACGCACATTTGGCACTGGGCACGTGCCCCCTAGGACCGTGGCGCCTTCTGTTGGGCCCGTCCGTTGCCCTGACGATGCAGTCGCATAGATATAATCATTGTGCATGGTGATGTGCCTCGGCTCATTCCTCATGCCACGGCCTGCTGCATTGGTTTCAGAAGCATCGCTCCGTCATAGTGACCTAGCGACGCGATTTTGACTCTGGGCTGAGTTGCCGTGGATGGGCGGACCCGGATCTGTGCAGTACCGGCAGCTGCAGCGCGGGGTCTCTGTTTAGATGCCCCATGAGGCGCCTCGTACTGACGTATGAACCAGATAGTAGTGCTGCCCGTGTTTGAGGTCAGCCACCTGCCTCCGGCAGTTCTCGCCTCATCCTTCGCGGGCTTCAGCTCCAATCATCGGAGAGTACCCCTCCCCCAACCCGTTTGCTTGTCGGTTGTGCGCTTGGTACTTGGTACGACAGCGGACTTTGACAGCGGCGACGTCCCTACGCAACACAATTCTGGGCTTCTGCAAGTTACTGAGTTCCTTTAGAAGGGGTGAAGAAGCTATGCGGCGAAGGTAACTCCCAGGCGACTTGCAGCCCAGTATGCAAGGAAACCCATTTTGACAGGCTGTCACACCCATCCACAAACCGCAGACCCACAACCTCGAGCCCTTCCTTTCATTCGTACTAATTGGCCGGGCAGGACATTTTGCGTACACAGTGGTGCAAGTAGAGAATTGGATGAACTGGCGACATGGATTGCAAGGATTATTGGCGCCGGCGTTCGGCAAGATGGAGCACCGCGCTCCTGGGAGTGTGCCTGCTCGTCGTGACCCACGGGACGCTCGCCAGGGCCCAATGGTTCTTCCGGTTCCGAGGTGACGACCAACAGGCTCCGCAGCGCGCGGCGCCGCAGCCGGCACAGCTGACGTCTTCTAAGGCAAACACCGCTGACAAGACGCCTGCAGGCGGAAAGCAGCCGCTGCAGCCAGAGCAGCAGCAAACACAACAACAGCATGGGCAGGAGCAGCGGCAGCAACAGCAGCAACAGCCGCCTCCTCAGCCACTGCAGCCGGAACAGTTGCAGCCGCGGCCGCCGCAACAACCGCAGCCGCCACAGCCGCCGCAGCAACAGCAACAACAGCCGCCGCCGCCGCAGCAGCAGCAGCAGCCGCAACGGCAACAACAGCAACAACAGCAGCAACAGCAGCCGCAACAGTTACAGAAGCAGCAACAGCAGCAACAGCAACAACAGCCGCAGCCACAGCAACAGCAGCCTCAGCCGCCGCCGCAGCAGCAACACCACCAGCAGCAACGGCAGCAGCAACAGGGCCCAGAAGACTTCTGGCCCCCTCAGTGCCAATCGTCCAAGCCGTACGATACGTGCGTGTGCGCCTTCGATTTCGGTGAGCGCCTGTTCGCTGCTTGGACACTTCCTTCAGTGAACTCGACGCCGGGCACCCATACTCGGCCGGTGCAATTGGATAAACCCCGCACAGCCCATGCACGGCTGCACCGAATGCTCATGAGCGGATGCGTGGCCGCCCACACCTTGCCCGTGCCGCGCGCAGACGGGGTGCTGCGGGCGCCGCAGCCTGGAGCTGAGGACTTGGATGTGCCCGGCCCGGAGGCGAGGAAGATCGTCCGCGCCTGCAAGGTGGCTGGTTGTGTATCGGGAACGCTGCATTCGCACTGGCAATCTATTGCCGCCTGGGCCGTGCTGCGACTGCGGCGGGGTCAGCATGCGGCGCAGCACGACGGGACGCCTCTTGTGCGGGCCCGTTGCCGAGCTCAGCGTGCGGCATGCGGCTAACAGGGGACGTGCGAGCGCTCCTGTACCAATCATGCCAAGAGCTGACCCAGCGGCTGCCGATGCGCCTGTGAGGCCGGTCCTCACGCCATAAATTGCGGACTTTCTCATTTCTGCAGGGGAGGCCTTGAAAGCGATTCTTCCCGTAAGCCTTCCACGCTTCTGCGCACGCGCCAACGCAGGACATGGGATGGGAGGTCGCACTCTGCAGCGCAAATGACCGGATCGACAAGATGAAGCTGGTAGGTCGTGCACCCGGCGCTGTGGTGACGTCCCCGTTCCTGCCCGTGGCGGTCATAGGGACGTGTAGGTTTTGGGGGTGGGTGCCAGCAAGACGCCTTCAGCTATGCCGTGCGTGTGCCTTGCGCATGCTTGTTGCCCGAAATAGTGACCGCCTTGCGACCCTGGACCACTGCTCAGGTGCTGGGTCAGCGGCTGGACCCAAGCATTTTCTCGCCAGAGTTCTTCTCCTCCTCTGCTTTCCAGGTCAGGCACTGACCGGTGGAGGGTGGCTGTGCTCGGCAGACAGGTACACTGATGGTCTGATGCTTTCTCAACCTTGTGCTGTGCCTGTGGGGATCATCCGTGCCCCTGCGCCTACCCGTTTGGGTTGCAACGAGCGCGGTGCCGTGGGCCGCCTTGCCGACGCCGTAACCCCGCCGCGCAGATGCATTACGACAACAAGAGCATCAGCCTCCTGAACATCATACGCCACTTCGACACGCAGCCACAGTGTGTGGTCCTATTTGATGACCAGGTGATGAGCTCGACGCGTTCACATCTGCTGCGCGAAGCGACCCACGAGTCACCATTTCGCGTTCCGGACAGAGGGTGCAGCTGTACTACTGTAGGGCCCCGGAGGTACCAGCAGCACAGAGTCAGTCCCAATCTGCGATCCAAAACAATTTTCCTTGGGTGCAGCTGATGCACATGGGTGCTTTGAAGGGTACCGTAGGGTATTCACGCCCGCCGCTGGTGCCATGCCCGCACGCCCCTGTGCTCGTGTACACGATGCCTGCAGCCCTGGAACCGGGACTACGCAAGAGAGACTGGAGCAATATTTATCAAGACGCCCCTGGATACAGGTGCGCTGGGCTGCGCTGCCAGACATGCCGGGTAACGCAGGCCATAGGCTCGGGGCATTTTCCAGATCCGCACACTGACACCCGATCACGCTGCGCCGCAACGGCAGGGATCACCGTGCCCGACTTCCAACGAGCGCAGCAGGCCCTCAGCAGCTGCTGCAACTGTGCCAAGCCCCAGGTAAGGCGCTGGTGTTGGCTACTGCTTGCGCTGTTTTTTAGGCTGCTGTTAAGGGTGTCACGGCGCAATGATGTCCTTCCGCGTACATCCGGAACCCATCGCATATGACGCTAGTAGGCACTTTTACGCACAGGCAACAGCAGCGCGTGAACCGCTGTGTGCCCTTGCATGATGTGCAACGACCTACGGAATGATGAAGGTCGGCCCATTACCCTGGTGGCTCCGTGTCTGCCTTACGTGGCGGGTTGGGCGCGCTGGGCTTGTATGCAGGACCGCTCGTACAGCGACTTCAGCAGGCAGCCTCCGGACCGGTCCTTCCTGTCTTACTTGAATATGGCGGACAAGCGATAGCGCCATTCCCTTCTCCGCAAGGTGTTGGAAGGTAGTCCTGATCGCTGAGACCTTGCGCCTCGCCGGGAGCATTGCTAGGCACGGAAATGCTCCTCAGCCACGGGGCGGTGTCCGTATGTCCTGTACATCATTTGGAATCTGTGGACTGAGGCGTCGTGGATGTAACCCGGGATGACATACGGGGATGCACGTGGGGCTTGGCTTTTATCTGGGTTTTATT
This sequence comes from Gonium pectorale, assembly GCA_001584585.1. Classification (NCBI taxonomy): domain Eukaryota; kingdom Viridiplantae; phylum Chlorophyta; class Chlorophyceae; order Chlamydomonadales; family Volvocaceae; genus Gonium; species Gonium pectorale. The sequence goes on along the minus strand of LSYV01000005.1, from coordinate 3,889,510 downwards.
TCGCAGTATCTTGCAACGACGCAGGGCTGCAGCAGCGAGACTGGCAGAGCTTTCCGCTGGTAGCCCTGGACAGCAAGCTGGCTTTCGGGGGATGTCTTCAGTTTGATGCAGAACTACTGATCGTCCGGAAGGACCGGAAAGGGCGTATGATGCTTGGATACCCACAGGCGAGGAGCGGGAGAAGTGCCGTTAGTTATTGATCTATGCGTGTGTGCGGAGTGGCTCCCGAGTTACAATGCTCTGCCTCTGTATCTCTGAAAGCGACGTGTAAATGTGGGTCTCCGTCGTCGTCATACACTGGAAGGGTACAACAGGGCGTACCGTAGCGCAGGCCTGAGGTTCTGTCGCAGGGAGCATTGCTGGGCTGCTCACCATGCAGAAGAGAGTGCAGAACAGAGACTTTAACCAGTTTGTAACATGGGTCCTGAGGGTGCGGGCAACCCGGGTTGCTTCTGCACTCCGGCAGCCCGGCGCCGGCCCCTGGGTCGGCCCCCCATGCGGGCAAGCACCGCATGTATGCGCTTGCTCTTATGGCTTCAGAACTCTTCATGTCTTTACAGGGCTCACCTGCTTCCACATCCGGGCTCAGCCGGGCCGACGGACGTGGCAATGACAGGCTCAGGCAGCGCTACCTAGTTCGTTGTGGTGCGTATATGCCTCTTTGGGTAGGTCAGAAACACAGCCAACAGAGTCAATAGCGGGTCGGTTCCTGACTCGGCGTACTACGCTAGCCCCCTCGCTGGCTACCGTCGTTTCCTTAAGACCCTCATACGCCAATAATCGCACCCATCACCTTCCTGTAGCTCGGGAATCGATAGCATCTTTGCCCAGTTATGCGCCTGGCAGCATATTGAGGATAGGCTAGTGCTCGCCCGCAATCCCCATCCTCTCGCCTGACTTATCCATCCATCAAATCAAAGACTTGGACATCTATTCTTCTATGTTCAACTCAGGCGGTGGAGGCAGCGGCGCTGGTTGGGGGAAGAACCTCTCGCTTCCGCGGAAGCCAGCGGTGCTGGCCATCCGCCTGTCGCGGGAGCTCCAACGGCGGCCCCTGTTGGCAAAATGCATACCAACAGCCGTGGGCTTCGCGTTTGGCGACTGCCTCACCCAATTCATGAACCGGGACCGCAGCCGCAGCCTTAGAGAGCAGTGGTCTTACAGCAGGACCGGTTCCATGCTCTGTATCGGTGCGCTCTGCGCGGGTCCGATTCTCCTGTCGTTCAACCGCTGGATGGATCTTGCCATCATGCCGTCGTCGCCGAGCAGCCCGCTGGCCCTGACCGTGAAGTTCCTCTTAGACCAGGTGAGATGGCTGTCATAATTCCATCCAAGCTCCGCGCGTGTCTCTGTCCTTCTGCGGACAGCCGTCGTCCCTCCGTGGCCTCAAACCCCGCACATCCCCCGCTTCGCCTCGGCAGGCTGTGGGCTGCTTCATCTGGCAAGTCGCATACCTGACAATCAACCCCGCGTATCGCCGGTCAGCCGTGGCGCTCTTAGAGTCGTCGTCCGTGCGGATAGAGGAGCAGAAGCGCGTGCTGCAACGACACGCGCAGCACGTGCTTGCGTCCTGACCTGCTCGGTCCTCCGCCCGGGGGGCCTGGGGCCCTGGAGCGCTGGCGCTGAAGCCGTACGCGCTCTCTTGCTCTCACGCCTTGGTGTGAGCATGCGGCGGCAAGCAGCTTCACCCTCTGTTGTACCGGTATCAGGAAAATCGGGAAACATCACTTGCACTGCCCTTTACGAACTTCTTTTGTGTGTATGCGTGTGTTGCCAGGGACGCCGGTGGGGCTCCCCTGCTGCCCAACCTCCACTTCGGGGATTTACTTCTGTGCCGCCTTGGCATTGACGTCGGGCCTGCTACGCAGAAATTTTGACTGTTTGTGTACAGTATGGTTTTGGGGCGCCTGTGCAATCACCTTGTACAAGGAGGCCCGCGAAGCATGTGAATGCGGGCCAGTGTCGCTCCTGCTACTTTGTCATGGTTAAAAAGGTATGGGTTCTTATCATTTCGTGTGTTTCCGTCCCCGTGCTCCGTGTGTTTTACATGGCCGGGAGGCGCGCTGTTTGACAGTGAGGCACGGCGTCAGGACTTCGATCCAGTGAGGCTTCGGTTCAGTGGGGCGCTCGCCCTGGTCCTGGCCATTGATGATATTGCAGACCGAGAGAGAGGCATGTGAGAGACGTGTGTGATTGGAGAGGTATAGGGTGCAGGCGAGGCTTCGATGCTTTTGTGGGCGGCTAGAGGACCGCTGCTCGCGTATGGGTCACTGGGGATGGCCCTCGTTGCACCCCGCATCTACGTAAATAGATTAGTGTTGGGCATGTAGAACGCGCAAGGGGAGGGGTCTGCCAGGCGGTGAAAGCGTCCGGTCGTCTCCGCCTGCCGCCCGGCATAGGCGACTGGACACGAGATATCGGTGGTTGACCGAGTGCAAATGACATTGCAGACCGGAGTTCGAAGTGTAGCCTTAGCGAGGCTGGTGTTATGGGGCAGGTAAGCCGTTTTCTGGCGCCTTGTCTGCTGCGTGGGTCGGGGGTCCGCGGGCAGATGGCAGGCCGTGATGTGGAACGCAGGGCATTAGCGCTTGGGTTGGCTCCGGGACTCGTCAGTTCATTCTCTACCAGTCTTTTCGCGTGCTGCCGCTTTGCTTATTAGGGTGTCAGGATGACACATGCAGAAGCTGTTTGCCGCGCACGGGTGATTTTGCCGTCAAGGCGCTGTCATTTGCAGCGACCTCTGCACCCGTTGCTGGCGTTACCGGTACGTACGAATTATGAATACGCAGAAGCGCTTCGGCCACAAGTGAAGTGACTTCGTGCAAGGTGCGGGATGCTATCGCGTGTCGTTTGCTTGCGCACGCACGCCCATGTGAGGCGTGGCGTGGTGCCGTCAAGTCTATGATGATCCATGAGAGTTGGAACAAGGCCGAGGAGAAAGACGAAGAGTCCGTTACTAGGGCTTCATGACCTAGTGAGCGTCCAGGCATCAATGTCAAGCCGTACACATTTGTAAGGCGTGGGCGTTCCCGGCTTGCGTGGTCCGACGCATGTTGGCCCACCGGGCATCGTAGCAATGCCATGTGCCTGCGATGCCTCCCGTCAACACAAGGCGTCCCTCGGTCTGGCAATGGGAGATCTCTCACTGCAGTTAGCAATCTGCACAGCGGACGGCGCATGGTAACGTTCCGCATTTACAGCGCCGTTTGACCCACAGCACCAGTGTACATATCTGGCGCCGGTAGCGTTACCGCATCATGAACATCAAGATTCTCCTGCCTCTCTCGGCGGTGAACACAGCACACGTGAACCAACACGCAGGCAAGGCCCCGGCTCATGCCGCAGCAGCGTGCCGAGCAAGACTCCGACACCCTTCGTCAGAAAATGTGGATGAATGTGGCCATGCCGAAACTCCTCCCAGTTGCCTCGTGCGCAGTGCACCGCGGTCGCGCCGGCGTGTGCACGTGGTTCTGGCAGCAAACCGATACGCGTGGAAACACTTCAGTTGCGCATCCCGGCTGTGCTCATTGGCCAGCGTTCTGGCTGTCAACCACGCCGATGCGCACCTCACCTGGCACAGGTCCCTGTTCCCCACCACTTCGCCAGCTACCAAAACGCTACCATAATCCTTAGCAGGTCATGCTGGCGGCCCCTCGACCCGCCCGGCACAGCTTCTCGCAGCTCACAGGCTGCAACGGGCCGACAAAGAAAGGACATTCTCCCACCGTCTATGCTGGCCGGACCAGGATCGCCCCCGATCGAGTGATGATGCCAGGCCAAGAGGGGCGACCTCGACCTCTTGTCCATCGCTCCACCCAGCCTTCACACCCATCATCGCACACGTCTGCCGCGCCTGGCCCCCCGTGGACGTCAGGCCCTGAATGTAACTAAACGTTCATTGCAGCCTTGCCGCGCGATACTACTCACCATCTACCCATGGCCACACCGGCTTTGACGGGTACCTGTAACATCTGTAACATCTGTAACATCTGATAAGCCCCTCCCTCCATGCACGGCCCCGCTCAGCCCAGGCTCACACCCTGGACCGCAGTCGCCTGCCGCCCGGCAGCAGCGGCGCTGGCTTGGCGCGGCTCGGCTCCACGACATAGATCCACCAGGGCACAAACACCACGCCCAGGCACAGCAGCGCCACCAGCACCACCAGGCTGTGACGCCGCATCTCGGGATCCACGTCGTACACGCGTTGCCGTACACGCGCCTCGAACGCCTCGCTGCCGTACTGGCCGAGCGGCGCGCCCTCCTCCCGCTCACCTGCCGCCGAACCCCTGCCCGCCCCCGCCTCCTCCTCCCCCCGCTGCTCCCACTCCCCGCCCTGCAGCCCCTGCCCAGCCGCCTCAGCCGCTAGCAGCCGGCGCCTCCCGGTCATCACGGCGCCGAATGCGCCGACGCCAGTGCCCGCGCCCGCGACGCCGGCGCCCGCTAGGACAGTCCCTGGAAGCGGGTGTGGCGAGGGCTGCGGGTTTGCCGGGTCGGCCACATGGTCCAGCGTCATGAGCGTTATGACCACCCAGCGGGCGATGACGTCTCGATAGGCGGGGCCCGGGTTGGGGTTGAACATGTCGAAGCAGGTCTGATGCATCTGCGGGCGCGGAGAAGATGACAAGCAAAAGGGGGTAGAGCAGGTTGGCGGGTCGCTAGAGCGGGGTTGGATGGGTGAGGCTGGGACGGTGTGTGTGGTGGGGGGGGGGGGGGCAGCGCCCGGGTGGGCCGCGACAGCGTGCGCAAAAGCATCAGATGGAAAACAGGTAGCAAGCAGACAATCAACCTAGCCGTTAGCCACGCCGACATGTAAGTCGACAGCCCAAGCCGGGAACGCTCAGTCCGGGCGCTTCTGATGCCGTGCGGCCATGGGGGGGCTCCGATTCCCTCCCGCGCCGGAAACGGCCACGGCCAGGTCCTGTTGCACCTATGAAGGAACGGTGGACAGGGCAGCCAGATGCGCGCGCTGCGAGGCCCCCCTGCAGGCCGGGCTCTCACAGACCGTCGCGGCACGCACCTGGGGCTGGTTGCGCACCATCCGCATGATCGTGTCGACTTCGCCGGCGTCCTGGAGCAGACGGCGGTCCGCAACCGCAACATTGTCAGCCGCCGCAGTCGCCATTACCGCAGCCGTAAGGCGCCCCCCGGCTTCACTGGCGTCGGTGTCGGCTGCCGTGAGGCGTCGCATGCTGCGGCCCCCGAGCTGCAGCCCCTCCGCGCCAGGCTCGCCAACCTGCGCCTCGGCCCCCGCCTGCGTCATCGACGGCTCACCCCCCACAAGGTCCTTGAGCGCCTGCAGCAGCCGGCCGCCGCCGTGCCCGCGGAACACGGCACCCTCGCTGCCGCCAGCAGCGGCGGCGACTGCGGCGCGCCGCTGGGTCGCCCGCCGCTGCGACGCCACGCGCCGCCCCCAGCCCGGCACACCGTCACCACCCGCCGCCACCCCCGGCCCCGTCGCCGCAGCAGCCCAACCGTCGACGCGCTGGCTGGCGGAGCGGCGGGCCCGCGCCGCATGCTGGGCGCTGACACGCGGGTGCGCTTTGAGCTGCTGGCGGATGCGGAATCCGGGATCTGGCGGCGGCAGCAGGTCCTCCGCCCGCGGTACTGCCTTGGCTATCCCGTCGTCTGTGGCGTACGGGTAGCTGTCCAGCGGCTGGTTTTTGGACCCTGCGAGAGACAAGCAACAGGCAAGGAGTCGGCGAGGAAGCCGCGCACCCTGTGGCCTTTGGAATGTGCCTCGAGCCGGAACATGGTACATGGACATGTGCACAGCGCAACAAGGGCGGCGGCGGCGGCAGCGAGGGCTTGGATGGGTGTCAAGCCCTGCGAACCCTCTTGGAGTCCTCCGGCGGCAGGATGGATGCACGCTCCGTCGCCTGACGGCCTACCAGGTGCCAGAATGCCCGAGCCGCCGAACACCTCGTACGTCAGCGCGTACGGCACGCCCAACTGCGTGTACATGAAGTCCATGCCGGTGCCGTACGCCAGGTAGTTTGACACGGCCCCGGCGGGGCCTGCCATGCAGCGACAGACGTCGCCCGACTTGAGCAGCAGGTCCGAAAGATCGGCCTTTGGAGGGCGGGCAGAGTAGATTCGGGGAGAGGGATGCGTCAACCTCAGGGGCCAAAACCACTGCATGGATGGTTAACGGTAAACGCCTTTCAGCTTGGGAACCAAAGTACGCTCGGCTGACCTGCGCCAGGACGGCCAGGGGCATGGAGCTCGTCTACGGCCCCGCCGCCAAGCTCCGCGGCCCCCAGTACAACCCTTCCTTCCTATCCTGACCTCCCTTCACACTTAATATAATCTGTCCGCCATGCGATAGCGACTCGCTGACCCCTCTTCGCGCTCCCGCCGCCCAGCCCCAGCGTCTCCGGCCTCACCGGCATGCCCGGCCCGACGGCGGCCTTGCTGTCCCAGGGGGAGTAGACCGCCCACTCGCCGCTGTGCACGTTGACGTAGGTCTTGGGCACACCGTGCCCCGCGCTGACGCTATCCAGCGCCAGACGCGCAATGAGGCGGCTCTGCGGCTCGCTGAAGGGGTGCGGCCCGCCGTACATCTCGCTGCGCGAGCCCTGAAGGTCGGGCGGGGGTTGGCCATCTTCGTAAGGGAGGCAGGTAGGGATTTCGGTGGGGGAGCGGTAGCGCTAAACAGGCGCGGTGCGCCTGGATGGCGACAGGCCCACTGCCAGGGGCGCCGGCTGTGCAGCAGGGAGCACGAGCAACACACGGCACACGAGACCTGCTGGCGAGGAAAGTGCACAAACTGAGTACGGCTCCCCATATCCGTACAGCCGTGTGGTACCCCGACACGCAACGGCCCTAGCTGCGGCGACGCTGGTTGGCATGGCACGCCACCAAACGCGGCGCCGTGCTGCGCCGCACTGCCAGCAGGGGCCTTCATGCCCGCCAGTCAATACGCCTTATTACTAAAGCAAGCAGACTTGGACGAAGAGGCCACACCACGCCCCGCTGCATCAACCAACCACGCAGCACCGTGCCGCACACATAGACCTCCCTAGACGCCCCCTCTCCTGCGCGCCGCCACGAGCCCCGAGGCCGCCACCCACCTCGCGGACGAACCCAAACGGGTAGTTGCGGTTCAGGTCCACTCCCTTAGCGGACTTGCGCAGGCAGAGCGCGCCCCGCTCCCACTCCTGCCTCCCATCCACGTTTTCAACCGGGATCAGCTGCAAAAAACGGGTGACGAGGGAGGGGCGGGGCGGACGGTAAGAGGTCGCAGGCATTTGAGCCGCAGGCGCACGCCTTGCCATTCCTTGTTTAGCTGGTGTTTAGTAACGGTAAAGAGGGAAGGCCCGAACTCCCCGAAGCCCACTGTAACCTACCCGGGCCCCGTCCCAGTGGGGTAGTGGGGGGTGTGGGATGGGGGCCCACACATGCGTGGGTGAGGGGGCCGGTGCAAGGCGTCGCAATGAGTGGGACGCACCGCACGGCGCCGCAATGGCGCCGCAATGAGTGGGACCGCACGCAGGCATGGCACACGGGCCGCGGGTTATGCAGCCAGCGAGGACGCACTGGCTGTTCCCGGTGAGCCTTCTATGAGCATAGGTTAGCGCATCTTGGCATCTGTTCGGCGTCACATGCCCACGCAGGCCGCCCCGATGGCTTGCCAGGGCCTCCAGGGAGCGGCGCCAATGGCCCCGCGGCTGCCATCCTCCCGCACCATGGCGACTACTTTGCTCAGACGATGCGCGTCTGGATAGCCCTGACGCCCCTAACCCTAGCCCCAGTAACCTCCGCGCGCCCTCGCCCCCTCGCAGGTCGCCCACAAGTACGCCAAGAACATCACAAGCTTCGCTCCCGTGTACCGGTACTTGCGATTCGGCGTCACGCGCTCCGACCCATTTCCCTTCTTCACTGCCCTCACCCTCACCCTCACCCCTACCCCGCCCGCCCGCATGCGGAGGGCAGGTCGCCCGAGCCCGCCCCCGCCCCCTGCACCTTGACGATCAGGTTGTTGAGGATGCGCCGCACCCAGCCCTCCACGGTCGCCTGAACGGCTTCGGGCACGATGCCGAGGGGCTGGAAGGCGGCGGCCCACTCGGCCCAGCTGAACAGCTCCGCCGTGTCGCCGACCAGCACGCGTGACAGCCAGAGGCCAACCTCGCTGGTGATGATCTCGCGGGCGTGCTCGCCAAACACCAGTATGGCGGTAGCCTTGGGGCCGGCTGGGAACGGAGAGGGCAACCGGCAATGGGCGAGAGGCGAGGGGCCGCCGAGAGGACAAGCGAGTCGGGGGACGTCGGGTGGAGGTGCAGGGGCCTCACGGGCAAGCAGAAGAGGAAGCTGGGCAGGGGGAGCGTGCTCGCCCGGATGCGACGATGGGCTCGTCAAGGGTGTGGGCGTTGGGTTGGGTCGAGGGGAATGCCAGCGGGCGGGAGCGCGGGACTGGGGTCCGGGGGCTTTGTAAGGTGAGCTGCCCAACGCGTGTCCTGCTTGGAGGATTGCTTACATACCAGAAGAGCGGTCCGTTCGCTGGTTCTATGCCGGAATACGGCGGCCGGTGGGAGGGGAATACCGCCAAGTCGTCCGGAAGGGCGAAGGAGCGGGGTGCAAAACTATGCACCGAGTATGCGTAAGGAGGCAGGGTCCGCGGGTCTCGGGGTTCCCGCCGTGCCACCCACCATCGGCGCTTGTGTTCGTGAAGGTTGCCACCGGCAGCCCCGCGTGCTCATAACCTTGCTCCTTCAGCTCCGCGTAGCTGCGAAATCAGACGACCCGCTTTGGTGCTGTAGCGAACAGAGCAAAGCCAACTGCCGCTGTGCCTACCTCAGCAACGTCGGATGAAGCTGCGCCGTGTGGGTGTACCAGTGCAGTAGATCGCCAAGCGTGCTGTATTGGCCGTGACCGGTCGCGCGCAGGGCGGCACACGAGAGCAGCAGTAGGCCTAGCACACCCGTCAACAGCGGCCGCCCCCGCTTACTATCAACGCCCATGTTCCTGCTTCTATGCCTATGTTCACGTCAGCCGCAGGGAAGCGAGCGAGGGCGACAACACTGCATGTTTGACAGGCTGTAATGGAGTTGCAACTGGGTTGATGGGGCCGAAAGAGTGCTCTATTCATGAAGAGGAGTGCTCTTCCTCCCTCCCTCCGCGTCCGTACCCTTCGAGGTCCTTGGTTGCCCTGGCTCGCCAGCCCAAACACGAAGCACGTTCTCTCCACCAAGAACGTCTCGTAGCGTTCGCAAGCGTGCCCCACCGTCGCCCCTCACACCTTTTCGCGCACAGTTTTCCACGCCTTGGAAGGCTTTGGATGTAATCATATCGCGACACCGCTTGCTGGCTTTTAGTACCTTACGTTTTGCTTAACACCGGCTCTCTTGGCGAAGGAGCCGTTGGCACTCGCGCTTCGCAGCTGGCCCCTTAGGGGCCCCAGACCCGGTCATTAGTGTATCAGCATTTGGCGCGGGTCAAAATAAGACGGCAAAATAGGTTGCGGGGCGTCCCGCGGCGCGGCGTCCTTTGTGGCGCCACCGGAGATCAAGGTCGTCCGGGATGAAGAGGACTTTGAGCTTGAAAATGTCGTGCTCCAACGCACGGAGCACATACCCGAGTTCGACGCGACGTTCGAGGAGATGGAGACCATCCTCGCCCAGTTTGTCACCTGGAATAACGTCATCAATGACTATGCTGTAAATGTCCAAAATTTACTGGCACCCGCACTGGGTGCCATGGTTGCGGAAGTGGTAATAGGGCGGAACGTGGACTCGGTGCACCTGGACCTGGTCACGCCCTTCAACAAGCAGCGTGCCTCGCCGCAGGTGCGCGTGGGGTTCAGCGTGGCGTGGAGCCGGGTCCGGAAAGAGGCGGTGGTGCCGTGGTGGCCTGGTTGGGTTTGTGCCCGAAGGCCGGGCCGCGCCACGCCACGCCGAGAGGACGTAAAAAGCAACCACGGGCCTTCCGATCAGAGTGTGTCTGGCAAGGGCTGTCCCGTCGACCTCTCATTCGCCCCCGTTCCCTCAACTTTCAGCCATTCCCAACATCACGTGCCTGCCTGCCCCGCCTGGCGTCCGTGCCGCTCCACATTATCTCAAATCGTGCATCCGCAGCACCACATTCTGGTGGATTGGATCAAGAACCAGGAGCTGCGGGAGGCCGACGCGGCGTTGGCGCAGTCGAAGCTCAGCCTCATGGAGTTCTTGGAAGGCCAGGCGGAGGCGGCTGCCACCGCCGGGCGGACCGGCGCCGCCAACTCCGCAGGGAACGGGGGCGGCGGCGCAGCCGCTGCGTCGCGCGGCGGCGGCAGCCCCGGGCCAGGCACCAGCGGCACCGCGGGGAACGTGGTCGTGGACGTTGGCCGATTGGCACGGTTGGACACGTCGGGGGCAGCCACACTCGCGATGTTAACGGAGGTTGCCTCACCGCGGCCCTCGTCTTCCAGCGGCTTTGGTGGGCCCAGCTCCCACGGCGGCGCCGGTGGCGCTGGCGCGAGCCGGGGCGGCAGCCCGCGCTCCCTCGCCGGAACCACGGACCCCACCGGCCCCTCCGCGGCCTCGTCACAGTCTGGGGACGGCGAGGTCAGCCCCCGCGGGAATGGCTTGCCGTCGGGGCCGGGCCGGCCACCCGGCACGGCGGAGTCCGCCTCGACGGACGTGAGCGAGTTTCCGGAATCCTTTTCCACCCTAGCGCAGCACCTGCAGCACTTCAACGCGTGCGTCGCGAGCTTGCAAATGCACCTGGGGCCAAACTTTGGGGTGTATTTCCACGTGACGCCGGCGGCCTGCGCCGTGAAGGGCCGCTGTGCGCACGTGCGACTCATGCGCCACCCCTATCCGGCGAAGCTGGCCGCGGCGGCCACGGCCGGCCAGTCGCTCGAGGGCGCCGGCAGGTCGGCGGCGCAGCAGGCGGCGGCGCGCTACGGGAGGCAGTGGGCTGCCTCCGCCGCCGCGGTGCGGGCCGAGGCGCACGGCGGCGCTGGAGGCGGGGACAGCGCGGATCCGGCGGCGGCGGCGCCGCCGCCGCCGGGCAGCGCAGCTGCGATTTTCGGGGGGGAGGCGACGCCGGCGACCTTGGTCGACATCGTGTACAGCGGCATGACGGATCTGCTGCTCCGGGCGGAGCGCAGTGTCGCAGTGGTGGGGAACGAGCTGGCCCGGCTGTTCGAGAAGTACGAGCCGCCGCTCTCGCTCATAGAGGAGCCCAAGCAGTGCCGCAAGCTCAAAACGCTGCCCGTGGCGCGCGAGTACGTGGAGGCCAACCGCCGCATCCAGGCGCTCAACGCCGTGCTGTTCAAGCTGGCCAAGGCGGCCGCCAAGACGGCGTGGATCTACTCGACGCCGCTCAGCCTGCCGGACGGCAGCCTGGGGGATGTGGCGCACATGGTGTGCGAGGCGGTCCGCCGCGTGGCGGACACCACGTGGGTCATGTGCAAGCGCCAGCTGGACAGCGTGCACTTGGTGGCGCTGCTCACGCACTACGTGAGTCCCGGCGCTGGTCCCCCCGGGGGGAAGGAGGGAAGTGCAGGGGGGGAGCCGCGTAGAGCGTGCTCACTTACAAGGGTGGCAGGCAGGATGGGGGTGGGCGGTTCGGAAACCTAGGATCAATGATAATTCGCCCACATGTCGCAGTGGCTGCAACTGCCGTTCCCATGCCCAACGGCAACAACCCGCCCTTGGCCGTGCAGGAACCGTTCACCATCACCCCGCGGCTTGTAAACGACGAGACCACGTTTCGTTTTGAGCTGGAGGTCATCGTGGACCAGGCGCTGCTCATCACCCAATCCTTCCCGGATTTCCTCCCGCCCCAGGTCTGTGCTGGGTTCGGGAGGACAGGACGGGGCGCCGCATGCCGGCCAGGCCACCACCTCGATAGTTGTAAGAGAGTCTTTCATTGCGCACGAAGCACTCTACCTCATGCCCTCCCGATGCCCTGAGGGCGACTAGGACTGTATCGTGGGCGCACCGCATCCAGCATCCCTGGTAGGCGGGAGGGCCTGACGGAAGCGCTCTTGCGCCGCTGCCCCATGCCGCCGCTAGATGCGGGCCGTGTGGGATTCGCTACTTGCGCTGGCGGCCGTGGTCCAGGAGAGCCGTAACAGCCTGGGTCCGCTGCGGGAGCAGTACAAGCGGCTTCACGACGAAGCGGCGGAGTTCTACACGCTCGCGCCCGAGGCGTCCAAGCAGCGGCGGCTGGGGCTAGCAGACGCGACCTCCGTGGCGCGCATCGTGAATGCGAACCTGGCGCTGGTGTACGAGGCGCAGCAGGCAAGGGGCCGGAATGGCGCGGCCGCCCGGGTTGATGGGGCCAAGGTTGATGGGGCGGGGTCGGATTCCAGGAAGCTTTCGGTGCGGGATGTGCGTGTGCTGCCGGGCAAGGTTTACGCCATCTTGGCGCGTTTGTTTGTGTGGGGCTGGCCAGGCGCTGCCGCGGCCGAGGCGGGTTGCTTGCCGGCGGGAGGGAAAGCGGGCAGGCGCCCTGCTGTATGGGAGTTTTTCAGCTCAGGCAGACGGATCAATCCATTCATTCTTTTGTTGGTCTTGACTTCACGCGCTCTTCAGTGGTTGATACACCCAGCGAGTCCAATATGGTCTCGCCACAATAGCAACCATATGGCCACCACAAATGCACCGCCAGGACTTCCCCTGCTGTGAGCGTACCTTGCAAATCATGTGAAGTGCTGCTGGATGCTCGTGCAACTCCATGACCTATGTCACAACATCCCTGGCAGGTGTTCACGGCGTATGAGCGCAATATCCAGCGGATCATCGACGCGTACTCGCGGGCCCAGAAGGAGGTCAAGGCGGACTTGCAGCAAAAGTTGGCAGGTGGGCGCTGGTTGGGCACAGCGATGCCTCGACACGTCTCTCGGCTGAACTCCGTTACTTCAGAACGGTGAACGGGTTGCGGTGCATTTGCTCTGCCGCGTCGAATGTGTCAGCCAGCCTCTGGTCGTCCGACTTGTTTAGCGTTTCCCACTTTCCTTCCCCAGCATCAGTTTTGAATCCACCGGCACGCTCTCACTGAGTGGACTTGCCACACGCCCCGCCACGCAGAACTGCAAACTAAGCTGCCGCGCAGCCTCCTCAAGCCCAGCTTTGCACCTGAGATGCTGCACCTGGCGCGCGCGACAGTCAACCCTACGGAGCTGGCTGCCACTATGACGCTTGCGCTCACCGCTCCGAACATGGACCCCAGCTCCCTCGCAATCATGCAGCAGTCACTCGCCCTCAATGCGCTGGGCGCGCAGGGGCAGGGGCTGGCCATGAACGCCGCCGCCGCCGCCGCCGTGAACAGCGGCGCCGGCGGCGCCCCCGGCACAGTAACCGTCGGCGGCGGCGCGCTCGCGACGTTGACGGAGCTCGGCGCGCTGCAACAGCAGCAGCAGATGCAGCTCCTGCAGATGCAGCAGATGCAGGCGCTGCAGATGCAGCAGGCGGCAGCGGCGTACGGCATGTACGGCATGGCTGGCCTTCCGGGTGCGGCTGGGGCGGCGGCAGCAGCAGGCGCAACGACGGCGGGGGTCGCGGCCGACCCGCAGATAGCGGCGCACGGCACGAGCCCCGACTACGCCGCACAGATGGCTATGGCACAGGCGTACGGCTACGGCGGGTTTGGAAATCCGTACGGCATGCCAGCCGACATGTTCACGCCCGTCGACGCTGTCAGTGCGGCAGCGGGTGGCGTAAACGGCACGGGCCAGCATGCTGCCCCTGCCGCTGGGTCGAGTGGATCGGCACCTGCCGTCGCCGGTTCAAGCGCTGCCGGTGCGGCAGCCGGCGCCAACGGCCTCGCGAACGCCTACCAGTCCGCCGGGTACGACGCGAATACTATCGCGATGCTCGCACGGATGGGTTACGGGGGCTTTGCTGCCGGCTCGGCAGCTGCGTTACAGCAGCAGACGGCCCTCCAGACCGTGGCAGTGCCCAGCGCCGTGGCGCAGACCGCTGCACGCACGCTGTGATTGGCGTGCATTCAAGCGGTCCGGTGCGCTCTGGTTTTCGAGCAGGTGCTGTGGGCTGCTTTGGGGGCTGGGAACTGGCCGTTGCACACCGCGGCGGCCCTCTCGTGCGCGCTCGTATACGCTTTGCGGTAGCATAGATCACACGTCAGGGATGCATGCTTGTTTGCGGGGCATGCCTGCAGCCTTATCTTTTTGAGCGCCGTGCACTTCTCGCCCTTACGGCTGCTCACCTTCGGCTCGGCGGACATGTCAGCGCTTAGTTTTGTGGGTAGCCGTGGCTGTTCCGGTTACGCCTTTTCTGCTGGTCATGTGGGAGGGGGTTGCGCGTGCGGGCCCGGTCCGGCAACTCCGGTCCGATGCCTTGCTCGGGGCCCAGCGGCATGCCGACAATCGCTCGGGCCACGGGCGCCGCTGCGCCCCCGTCACCTTCACGGTACCAATCGCGCGTCCAGCATGAGATGCAAGTACAGTGCAGTGGCTGGCTCTGCATCCCTTAGCTGTCCCGATCAATTATGTGCTTTGCAGAAGACGTGCGGGCTCGGCATGGCATGGGCGTGGGCTTTCTAAGGGAGGCGTCCGCGCGCGAGCGAGCACATGCATCATCACTGCTTGTATCGAGACGCCGGACAGCCCCCCGTGCGGCTTTGTATGAGCCCTCCTTGTTTGGGAATGCGCCCAGCGTGCGGTGTGGGCGCCGGTGCCCCAATGCAGTCATGGCTGTTTGGAACCTGTTGCTTGCCGTGCATTACTCGGCGGGTTACGGCGCGCGGCTACTCCTGGCTTAGGTTTCGAGAATCCATACCGCCATGGAGCGTGGCGGGTTAGGGTCCCGCGTCCGCTTGGCGATCCACATTCGTGTCGGCGACTGTTCCCACACTCGTGCTGCTCGCGCAAAGGGCTTTCGGCGGAAATGCGTGGCAATTGTTGCTGTAACATTGCATTTTGTACGGTACCTGACGGGTGCTTATGGCTCTAATTGTGATGAGGGTTGTGTCTTATGTGGTACCTTGCGTGCCCTAACTGGCCCAGCGCATTCGAGCGTCGTCATTGTTGCCACCAGCTGCACGGCGGGGTGTTGCACGGAGGATGTCGATGGGGATTGCGGCCGTTGCCCGCGTATCTCACTGATGGTTTTGTTCCTGGAAGGTAGTTGCGGTTTGGGGGATTGGACTGCATGCATGGAACGCTGCGGCACAAGCTCGGAAGCATAGGTCCGTTGCCCGTTGCTGAAGTGAGCTGCGCGATGCAGATGCGGGCCTTTCCGCCAAGGTAGACGCGGGGGATGCATGTATGGGAGGTGCAGGATGGGGCAGGATAGCATCATGGCGTACGTATCTTTCCCTATGAACCATATCTTTTAATAAAATTGCTCGTTGCGAGGAGAATGAGGGCATAAGCACCCGTGTCCCACGCCCTATACGGTGGCTACTTGAGCCATGGGGAACAAATTGCTAACTCGAGGCCGATTACACCAGGCCACCTGCCCTTTGTTTCAATCGGTCTACAGGTTATTACGCAGATACGTCAAGGCAGCAGCCATTTGCGCAGGTACTTCAACAGCGGCATGGCTTGTGAAACCCCCCAAAACGCTGTGTTACTCTGTACTGTACTGCGCTGTACCGCACTTGACGATTTCTACTGTGCCCCTACAAGATTGCGCGTTCCTACCCTTACCGGATAGCAGATCGGCTGCACCGCCTGTGAATGAGCAATTGTTAAATCAGCCAGCTCAGATCCCAATGTAGTGCTTTCGAAACATGCAGATCAAAGTTTGTGCATTTTTGAAAGGACCTTTGTTCAATGGGCTGTGGAGCAAGCCGGGGCGCGCCTGTCGCTGCAACGCTGATTTATGCGCGTATAGAGAAAGCGAGCGATGATGCGAGCTTGGAACTTATTTCCTTAAAGCGTCTCGGCTTCGCCAGTTACGATGAATTCTTCGCGGACTACGAGGCGGCAATTAATGGCGTGGTGGCCCTGAACAACACGCTCCACGACGCCTTGTGCGATGTTAAGGTATGGTCAGTCAGTCACGTCCCGCAAACTGTGACATGACTCTGCGTCAGTGTCCTCCCAAGTGTGCCGGCATGCGGACCAACATGCGGCTAGAGTCACCAAGAGAAGATGCTGGAATTGCAACATACTCCACGCCGACCACGCAAACCTGCCTTGCTGCAGCGTCTGGCACGGCAGCAGTTCCGACACGACCGTGTTGATCCCCTCCTGGCCCCCGAAGGCTGCGGTGGCGCTGGCGACATCGCCCGATCCGACACGCGCCTTGGAGCTCCAGGTCAGCACAGAGGGCATCCGCAGCACTCCCCAGTTGCTCCTTGATGTAGTGTACACCGAGAACGGCGCCCGACCGCTGCCGCTCGAGGTTCGGCACCTGCTGGCGTGCCGCCCGGCGGTGGCGCAGGCGGACCGGGCGCTCGCCGAGGCGCTGGGGGGCCTGGAGGACACGATGCGCTTCTTCGCGGCCGTGCCCATACGGCTATCGTACAATGAAGACAAGCGTTCGCTGTCGGCGTCGTCGGCGGCGCCAGGCGCTCCGGCGGCGGCGTCGCAGAAGCTGCACCAAGCGGCGCAGCGTGTCACGTCGACACTGGGCGCGCTGCGCAAGGCGGCCCCCGGGCTGAGGGTGGCGGTGCAGGTGGTGCCATCGCCGGCGCCGGGGGCGAGCACGTTTGCGTGGCGGCTGCTGCCCCTCAACGCGGGCGGCGAAGCTGCCTCACCCGAGGTAAATGGGGGTGGGCGGTGGTGCGGGCTGTGTCGGAGCGCACGCAAAGCGTTGTGCATTGCCTTTCCAGAGGGTTCCGCACCAAGGCGATGAAACTGACATGATCTTGCGTGTCACCGATGTTGTATCCTGACGAGGTGTTTGGTCCAGGGCGTGGCATGTTTGCGTAATGCAAAGGCCGGGGAGAGGTGCTCCTTGCAAGTGAGCGCAGCAGGTACAGCTGGCGACGGGGCACGCGGCATGAGCACGTGGCACAACACCAGCGCGCCCCGACTTCCACGAACCGCCTATCTGCTAGTAGTTCTTCTGCCTGCCTGCCTGCCATTTTTCATCGCGCCTCATAATCCCGCAGGATGCCGGCCGGTCCGCAGTGGGCCCGCTGCAGCTCGCTGCGTCGTACGGCTCCGTCGCTATCGCGGAGGCCGCCGCCACCGTCGCGCAGCAGGTCGCCGCCGTCGCCGCCGCAACCGCCGGCATGCCCAACATCAAGCTGCGGCGGCAGGGCAAGTGGCGCATCCTGGCGGAGGAGGGCCCGGCGCCGCTGGCCCTGCCGCCGCCAACGCCGCTGAGCGGCCGGCACAGCGACGGCCCCGAGGGCATCAGCGCCATCGCCGCCAAGAGCGTCACAGCCATTCGGGGCATCCTGTCGTTCAATGCGGGGGCGGCGGGCGCCTCCACCTCGGCGATGGAGGGCTACGCCGCCGGCGGAGCCGTCGCCGGCGGCGGCCGGCGGCAGAGCATCAACGGCGGCAGCATGGGCGGCGGCGGCGGCGGCTCCGCATCGGCGGGCAGCTCGCCCACCAAGGGCATCGCCGCCGCGGCGCACGCGGACGAGGTGTGGGCGGCCCTGCGGCGGGCGGTCTGCAGCGCCAACCACGCGCTCTTCCGCCTGTCCAAGTGCGTCACGGCCAGCTCGGGCGCCGCCGCCAGCGTCGGCGACACTACCCCTCGCGGCGGCGGCGGCGCCGGCGGCGGCCTGAGCGCTGACCTGGGTGGCCCTATCCTACCGCGGGCGATCGGCCTCGTCTTTGATGCGGCCATCCGAGCGGCCAGGCAGGCCGTCGGAGAGGCGGATGACGGCCCGGCCGCCGCTGCGGCGGCGGCAGCCGCCGCCGCCGCCGAGGACAGGCCCACGCGCAACAGCACCCGGAGCTTCTTCGGCGACCGGTCCAGCCGTCGGACGGCGCGGGTCACCAGCAACAAGAGCACCTGGAGCTCAACCGTCGACGCCGACGGTGACGACGGGGCCGACGGCGTCGAGAGTGCGAGCCCGACCGCCGTCGCCGCCGCGGCGCCGGCGTTCTCCATCCCCCTCCGGCCGGTGGGCGAGCTGCTCGTTATCAATCCGCGGGTCAGGATCGCCTCGGACAGCGGGAGCGCGAACAGCAGTATCCGTGGCGGCAGCGTATTTAGCGGGCGCGCCGGCGGGCCGGCGCCGGGTGGAGGAGGAGGAGGGGGAGGCGCCTCACTCGGCCCTTCCTTTGGCCATGAGGGAGCGGGCCCGGAAGGGATCACCACGCCCGGGTGGAGCTGGAGTTGGGACTGGGGCGTCGAGCCGCTGGTGGAGGACCTCGCCTTCCCGGACTGCCTGCCGCCGAGGGTGAGAGCGTGCTTGCGGTTGGTTGCAAGGGGTGCTCGGCAGGGGGAGCGGCCTGCGGTTGCTCGCGTCGTTAGGGAGCGAGGCCCGTGCGTTCGGGAGCCGGTCGCGCGGCGCCCGTCAAGGTCTGAGCGACGGAACCACAGCATCGCACGCTGATGGCTGAAGGGACGGGTCGAAGCACGCTATCGTGAGGCACGTCCGCGCTCCCGTAGGTGTGGGATTCCGGTAACTGTCACTTACAGGAAAGGAGCAGTCCGCAGGCATTCTCCCGCGGGACGCGCTGCTGTTGCGGTCAGCGGCGCGGCTCGTTCCCGACGAAAGCTGAGGTTTGACACGGCCGCTCACCGGCGCAGGTCCGTGCGGTGTATGAGTCCGTCAATGCGGCGGTCGACGCCGCCCGCTCAGGCACCGATGCGCTGCCGATGCTGCAGAGGGAGGTGCATGGGCTGGTTGAGGAGGCGGAGACTGTGTTCGGCAGCAACGACTCGCAGCTCATGGCGGCCGCGGTGGATATGATGTCGGCGGGCAGGTGGGGACTGCGGGAGCAGGCGCGGGGGCGGAGCAGGGGGGAGGCGTGCAGTGGGTACAGGGACAGGCCTAGGATGAGGTGCGGTGGGGACCGGGGGTTCTCCAGCCAGTACTATAGGCGGCGTAAGCTCGACCGGGGCCGGGACGGCCCAACGGTTCGAGGCGAGACGAGATTGCACATAGGGGCTTCGGCAGCTGCTGGGCTGGGGGGGAGAGGGGCCGGAGGCAGAGGGTCTTCCGCGGCGGTCAGGGCCGGCAGCAGGGGCGCCCGCAGGTCCCGGAGCTGGTCCCTCGGCGCCTGACCGCAGTGCGCCCCGCGCACCTGCCGCCGCAACGGCCGCTGTCACCTTCCTTACTGGCACCTGCCCAGCATCCCCGCTCAACCCTCCTGCCCTGCCCTGACGCGTCTTGCAATCCAGGGCGCGGGCGGCCCTCGACCGGAACGCCAATACCATCACCGCCAGCCCGGCGCTGCTGGCGCTGGTCCAGGCGGCAATGTCGCGTACGCGAGACGAGCTGCGCGGCGCCGCGGACGAGGCGAGGTGTCTGGTGGACGGCGGCCGGCGGCTCAGCGCCTTCGGGAGCGGCAAGAGCGCCAAGGGCAGTGTCGGCAGCCGGAGCGTGCTGGCGGCGGCGGGGACGCTCACGCTCAGATCGGATCCTGCCGCGGCGGCGGCGGCGATGGCGGCGTTGGCCAGGGCCACCACACAGGAGCAGGAGGGGTCCAACGCGAGCTACCTGGGTGGTCCCGGCGGCGGCGGCGCCGCAGCGGCGGCGGCGGCGGTGGCGCCCTCGCGCGACGCGACTGGCAGCGGCAGCGGCATGGCGGCCGGGCGGGGCGGAGGGCGAGGCGAGGCTC
>LSYV01000005.1:3833367-3853440 GCA_001584585.1 Gonium pectorale | reverse complement strand
GTGGGGAGCGGCGGGGGGCGGTGTGCGGGAGCAGCGTGTCGGGGAGTGTGCCCGGGTGAGCCTGTCAGGTAGCCTGACAATCACCAGCTGCGGCAGCGGGGCTCGCATCACGCGTCCGCTAGCAGGGGGCACAGCGGGAAGGTGCCATGGAGGTTTAGGCCTTGGGTTGATGCCCCGCCGGTACCCAAGCAAGAGAGTACCGGCGGGGTAGAAGAAGAACGGTGTGGCATGCATACCATGGGAGAGCGGGCGCGCGGGCGTGCGCGTTGAGAAGGGCCCGGCTCCGGAACAAGATCCAGCTGCGGTGCAGGCGCCGCGCGTGTTCTCCGGCGGCGTTTCGCCCCCACACACAACTGCTGTTCCAACCACAATTGGCGCACACAGCATCTGGCACGGCAGCACGGCAGCTACCTTGCAACCCGCCAACCCGCCGTGATGCCCGGGCCCCAGGGCCGCCCTCTCGGGCCCCCTCTCCCCGCCCTGCACGTCGGCTCAAGCACCTGTGCCCCGTTTCCGTCCACCGCTCCCAGCCCTGGCGCCCGGCCGTCCCCGCAGCTCCTCCCCCGCGCGCAGCACGTCAACCCGCACAGCAGTACACAGCCCGCGGGATCCCTTGACCGCCCGTTGGCCCCCCCTCTCCCCACCCCGCCGTACAGTCTCTTCGACGACACTTCAGTCTCTGGTAGGCTCGGTTGGGTGGGGCCAAGCGGGAACGAGGTCGCTTCGCAGGAGGGCAACACCGGGTTGGCGGCTTTTGGGTACCCCCACGGCTCTGGGTCTGCAACAGCGTAGAGGTCGCATCACCCCGATCGGTTCCCGGGCCCGCCGCATCATTGCGACCTCGCCACCCCATCGCATGCGCCCAACTTCCTCGAGAGGCGCAAGCGGCATTGCGTGAACCACGTGCACTCGCGCCACTCCCTGTCGGGGTCAATTGGGGCCACCAATGCGTTCTCTTCTAATCCCCACCCGCCCGTCGCCGGCGTGTGCAGCCGTCGCGCCTGCAAGGGCCCGGGGCGCCGCTCACCCGCGACCCGCCGGGCTCCGGGTTGCAAGCAGGTGGGATGCCAGCACCAACTAGCTGCCCAATAGCTGCAATAGCGTTGCCTTGTACGCCGATTGTGAAGGTGCGACAAGAGCGACGCCTCCCAAGTCCCAGATAACGCCTGCACGGGTGCAGGCACGGGGGGAGGGCATCCAGCAGGCATGTTCACAACCATTTCTGGTCCACTCCAGAGGGTCCACTCCACTTCTCTCGGCCAAACTGGTTTCGGGGCGACCAAGGGCCTCCACAAAGCGTCAAGAAGGCCAGGCCTGCATTGCTTGTCCTGTGTTGATTGTCGTATTGAATCAATATGCTCGCTAGGGCAGCCACCCCTTGTAGAAGTGCCTGGCCACACCGGGGGGCCGCTCCTCGGCGTGCTCCTGCCACGGCGCTGAAGCGCACGAATGGGCGCACGCTGTGCCCGCCGGTGCGAGCCCTGTCAGCAGGGACAGCTCTCACTGTCGGCGCCCTCATCGCTCTCTCGGGGGTCGTTATCTTCAGCGTCTCGGTACGTGAGCACAGGTTGGCTGTGCAGCTTGGCTATGCAGCCACAAACTAAGAGCTCTCCACAGTGTGTCTGCAGAGCATCAACCGCCTTTCGTCGAGCGTCGACGAGCTCCGCGGGGCCATGGGGGCCATGGGTCGCGACACCGCAAGCCTCGCGGCCAGCTTCAAGGACCTGCAGTCCGCACAGGTGCGTGTACGCCAAGGGTCGTATATAGAACGCCAGCTGACCTGCTAATCTGCATATGCAGGCCAGTTTGGCTCACAGCTTCGGGGCCATCGTGGAGGTCCTCGTTCGACAAAACATGCCTGAAGAATTGAAGGGGTGCAAGCGCCACAACCTGAAATCTGGCGCAGACCTCGACAGCTTTATGGGCCCCGGCACAAGCCTCGCGGTGTCGATCGCGCTGAAGCAGGTGTGCAAGATTCACAGATACCTTCAGCTAGTAGGCTAGGGATGTCAAGTCGCTCGGTTTTTTCGTCAAGCGCGCAAGCAACATACCGGCGGTCGCTGCACAGCAGGGTTGCAGAGTGCATGCTGGCTGCTTGAAGCTGCCACCGCTGCATATCTAAGCGACCAGCACATACACTTCTTGCTCACAGGCATAAGTTAGAATCCCCGAGCTGAGATGTGATGTGACTAGGCTGCCGGCACACAAGAGACTACGCTGTGTGGCATGCTTTTGTACATTACTGAAGTAGCTCGCTTTCATCCTGTACATACAGTGGCGATAAGTGCCGACCGCTTGAGTGCTGTTGTGAAACCCACCATGTGCTTGCCTGCTGGTACATGCAGGACCCCGGCGCTCTGGCCAAGAATCTGTTGCGCGCTGTGCGCAAGGAGGTCGAGTCTCAGCGTGCAGCGATTGCCCTCAGCGCCAAAACCAAGGACATCCTTGACGACACGTCATTGTTGCTGCAACGCCTGAACGTAAGCAATCAAGCAAAGGACGTTGTGGGCAGAAACCTGACACGCACGCACGACGTTAACTCCAACCGCCTGCTGGCTATCAAGCATGCCATCTCGCTTACCCCCTTGCTACTCGTCTGACCCTCATCAAGCCCGTTGCAACACATGATACATTTTTACCCATGTAGACCGAGGACGTTTCACGTTCGGAGGGCCTCAAGCTGGTGCAGGCGGCGAAGGAACACCTCACCAAACATGGAGTGCTTGGAGAAGATGCAGGTCCTCGTTGGAACGCTGCTATCAACCTCCTCAAATGGAGCACCGACCAGGCGCCCAGCAGCAGCAGTGTATTGCCTGATGACCTGGTGATCCCCTCGCTGTTTGTCATGGCAACGGGCAGCTTGCAGTCAGTGCTGGAGCTGGACGTAGCAGACCTGACTGAAGTGGGCGGCACTTCCGTACTCCGGCTGGTTGAGATCAAGGCTAGCCTAAGCGGTAGGTCACAGTGCAGCTTTGGTGGTTCCGTGGCCACGAGACCACGGAAGGGCCTTCACCAGGGCAGTCTTGGTACAGTAAGGCCATTGAAGTAGATCCGTCCCTGGGCGGTTTTGTCATATTAAGTCCAGGGGCCACTTCCACGGGTGATCTGGGGCCTGGGTTACAGAGTAGTTAGCCCAGGGCGCCCTAACTGGAGTGCCTGAAACTGTCTGCCCCTTCATACTCCTGCGGCCCTTCAGGTTGAGGCAATGTGGCGGGTTCCAAGATAGGCACGCCCCTGAGAAGATAGGAAGGCGTACTTCCTTCCAGAGGATATGTCTGACTGGGAAATAGCCCCCAGGCAGGGGCAGGTGTGCAGTGTAGCTCCTACAAAAGGGATTAAATGCGTGTCCCATGCCATAACGCCATTGCAATTTACACGTGTTTTTCGTAGGCCGCCACACACCTCTCCCGTTCCCATCTACACCGGATGCAGAGGCCTTGGCGGCGAAGCAGCAGCTGGAGACTGCCTTGAAGGTCCTCACGTATGCCTACCGGCTAACCTCGCCAGTTGCACAGTTCAAGGTCGAGGCTGCAGTGTGTGGTGCCCGTGACAGCGAGTCGCTGAACAAGCTGACCGCTGATTTCGCCAAACCGTGGGACGCGGCGATCACCGGCGACAAACGGGTGTCCATAGCCACCACCGTTTACACCTTCGGTGCTGAGGGCCATCTGGAAGCCCTCGTCAGATCGGCCACTCCTGTAGAAGCCGCCAGCAGCATGCCATGCGTATGAACTTTTGAGTCCTTGCTTTCCAGGCAGTGGCATCTGGGTTTTTGGGGCTGCCTTGCTGGGCTCTCAGGGTAGGCATGTCGTGATATACTACGTGCAGTGATACGGTTGATTGGCCGCCCAGGCTTTCCGGACCCTGGCCATTGGTATTCTGTAACACGTATTGAGCAGTATTTGGACCTCAGGTTTGATTGGATCCTCGCCCCGCTGTTCTGTGACGGGATTGTTGTCCTGTTGCCAGCTTGCCACGTTTCGCCCGGACCTGCGGCGTCACGCAGGTCCGCGGCCTAAGCGCACTCCAAAACTGGCATAAGGCCTCCACACAATCATCTCGACAGCGCTACCGCAGCGGTTCCAAGCGCGTCACGACGGCACACGACTCCAAGATATACTAAAGCCGACTCACGGCGAAGCAGATACGGGAAGATGCAAAGCACGCTAACTAACCAACCAACACGGCGTGCCAAACCCGGGAC
Source organism: Gonium pectorale (assembly GCA_001584585.1). Taxonomy (NCBI): domain Eukaryota; kingdom Viridiplantae; phylum Chlorophyta; class Chlorophyceae; order Chlamydomonadales; family Volvocaceae; genus Gonium; species Gonium pectorale. Next base: position 3,849,236 of record LSYV01000005.1, on the reverse strand, counting down.
AACCCAATGGGCTAACTGAACCCTCGGAACGTACTACGTCACGGAACCTATTACGTCCCGACAGGAACGCTAGCAGTACGGTACTGGCATACTGCGCATACATGAATCTAACAGTGTCGAATCGCCCCGCTTTATGGGATTAGAGGACTGCACATGATACCCCTTCACAAATCATCAGGAGGACCAGCAATGCACGCAGCCTGCCCCACGCTGTCTGAGCAAGGCAACTACATCAGGCATGAGTGCAAGTGCATATGTGAGCGGTGCGGTCGAGTTTCGCGTTCCATACTCCGAAGCACAATGCTCCCAGCAACGTTGGTACAGGGCAACCCGATACCCGTCAGTGCCAATCTCTGCTACTGGAACAGTAAAACCTGCACAGACCCGCCAACCACCAACGCAGCCATGGCGTCCGCCAGTCCCAAGCGCCCCCGTCCTCTGCGCAACCACCCAACCGACTCATGCCGACCCGCACGACCGTAGTAGTGGCGCCGCTCTGCACCTGAACAGAGCCCCTTAAACGGCCCGCCCGCTCCCCTCCCCGATGCTTCCGTGTTGTCCCGTGTCGTCAAGCAATCAGGTCGCGCACCTGCCACACCCGGATCAACAGACACCCTGCGAGCACCGCCGCCTGCACCGCATCCCACACCCGCGGCCTCGTGCCCGCTCCCGCGCCCGCCCCGGACGGCCCGCGACAGCCCCGGCTGTCCTGCACCGCCGTTTGCGCTGCCGTTGGCGCCTGCGTCGGCGCCCCGCTCCCCTCGCCGCGCCGCCAGCCGCCCAGCCCCGCCGCCCGGGTCAGCGCCGCCACGACCCACGCCGTGACGACCACCTGCGGGGACATGCGCACGCACCACTCGCAGAACGTCCGCAGCGGCCGCAGCGGCGGGATGTAGCCCCAGTCCACGAAGCCGCCCGCGACCGCCAGCTGGTGCGCGATCCGGGTGTGACCGTATCGCGCCGCCGCCCCCAGCGCCAGGTGCAGGTGACACGGCTTGAAGCCAGCCGGCGCCTCCGGCGCCGCCACTTCCGCCACCGCCACCGCCGCCTCGTCCCCGGTCATCAACGACGACGGCAGCAGCCGAGGCGACGGCCGTAGCCACGGCGGCAACCACACCAGCGGGGAGGACGGGAAGAGGCGACGCCGGGGGCGCCCGCGGGCGCTCCCTCGGTGCCAGTCCAGCAAGAAGTCCACCGTCTCCTCGCGGCCGTGCATCGCAGCCAGCATCAGCGCGGCGCCCCGGTGCGCGCCGGCGTCGGCGCCCGCCTCCAGCAGCGCCGCCGCCACCCCCACGTGGCCGTGCATGGCCGCCAGTGGCAGCAGGAACCCCTCGCTGCTGTTCGGGTCGGCCCCCGCGCCCAGCAGCACCCGCGCGGCCTCGCCGTGGCCGCGTATGACGGCCATTGCCAGCGGAGCGCTACCGTTGACCCGCGGGTCGGCGCCCGCCGCCAGCAGGAGCTGGATGACGCGCGGGTGGCCGAAACGCGCGGCGCTGCGGAGCGCGCCGCTGTCCAGGGCGGTGGGGTCCGCACCGGCGGCCAGGAGGACCGCCACCGACTCCTCGTTGCCCCTGTAGTGCGCGTGCGTACACGCAGGCAGACAGTCACAGGGCAGGCAACGGCCAGGCAGGCAGGCAACGGCCAGGCAGGCAGGCAACGGCCAGGCAGGCAGGCAACGGCCAGGCAGGCAGGCAACGGCCAGGCACCACATCATGCGGAAGCACCGCCTCAATGAAGATACACATGCGCCAATGCGGGAGAAACACGGACAAGCGCCGGTGAACTCGTCCTGCTCGCTGTGGTTGCCTCGTTAAACGCGCTGCACAAAGGGTGTCCTGGACCAGACGGCTAGCTAGGACACAGACTCACACGTGTGATAGCAAGCCCCGTCTGCATTCCTTCTGGCACCACTAGTCTCCACAAAATATCGCTGCGCGTCAGTGCGTGCGTCGCCCCCCCTACACACCTTTCCGCCCCCCCCCTACACACCCTTTGCCCCCCCCCTGCACACCCTTTGCTCTCACCAGATGGCTGCTGCGCACAGGGCGATGCTGTCGCCGGCCCGCGGGTCGGCCCCAGCCCCCAGCAGCGCGCGCAGTACATCAACCTGGTCTCGACTGGCGGCGGCGCGAAGCACCGCCTCGCCTGCGACGGCGCCAACTTCGGTGCCGCGGAAGCCCTCACCATCCAGGCTGGCTACCGCCACCGCCGTCCCGCCGCCGTCGCCACCGCCGCCTTCCCCGCCGCCGTCTCCGCTGCCGCCTGACGCGTCAATGTGACCCATCTGGCTAGCGCCATCCCTCATTGGACAGCCCAAGTGCTCCAGAAGCACCATCAGCGCCGGCAGCTGGCCCCACTCCGCCGCCGCCTTGAGCGCGTGCGTCAGGGCCTGAGCGCCGCACGCAGCTCCGAGCAGCCTCCTGAGCACCTTAATGTGACCGGCGGCGGCCGCGGTGGCCAGCAAGCCACCCGGCCCGTCAACGCCGTTGCTACCGTCGGGTGGCGTCGCGGCCGTCGCAGCACCTGGCGGTGCGTCGGCCGCGAGCTTCTCAAGCGCCTTCAGCAGCCGCACCACTGCGTCGTCGTGGCCTTCCCTGCGGGTGCCGCGCAGCGCGAACTTGAGGAAGCCGCTGCAGCTGTAGACGTGCGCCGCGGCGCGGGCTGGGCCGTAGCGTGCGGCCAGGTAGCGCGCGGCGCACTCCGGCTGCGCGAGGGCGCGGGCCCAGGCGTCCCGGAGGGCGCTGCACGAGGTGTACGCTCCGGCCGCGCCCGTACCGCAGTCGGCCAGGATGCCCTCCAGCAGGTGAGACGGCAAGGCGAGAAGGAAGCTTGGTTGGGAGGGGGGTCGGCTCTCGATGCTGACGGTGTCGTCGCTCCCGCTGCTCGTGGGTGCGTCCATGGGATAACCGTGGATAGGACTTTCAAGGTATGTTACGTTCAAAGCATTGGACTGGGGAGTGCAGAATGGCCATTTGTATGCAAACGGCTCCATCCGTTCGGCCATTTTCGGCCGAGGTTTATGCTAACCGTTGAACCCACAACAGGGAGGGAAGATTGCCGGGAAGATTGCGGTTTAATCGCTCAGCTATATCCTTGGCACCAGGTTTGCCGCTGGTCGCATACTAGGAGCAGGTCCGTGGGTCGGTCGACTGCCTCCCAGGCGCTGGCAGGCTATTGCGGCCGCTGCGATCAGCGGTGCCTCGCAACAGCCGGCATGCGCGACACTCGGTCCGTGCTATGCGGGACTGGGATGAAACACGCAATCTACCGCCCGTCCGCCCCCCTTGAGTGCCCCTCTGGGCGCTGCCGAGTGCGATGGCGGTCGTAGGCGGTCATAGGTCTGCTAAAGATTGCATGGTGGTATGGGTCCAAGCGGACCGTGTGACCACATAAGGTCCCACCACCAGGTGGGGCATACCCTGTAACTGTAATTGTAACTGTAACTGTAACTGTAGGCGGGCCGCACGGCGCAGGCTGGGCATGACGGCCCCACCCCTGGCCGCCAAGTGGGAGGGACGCAGACGCAGTGGGACGCAGACGCAGTTTGGCCGGGAACGGCATGGAGTACATGCTCACGCAAAGCCGCCCACGACACAGGAGCGGCCGCACCTCGCAGGGCGCCTCCACCGCTGGGTGCCGGCTCATCGGCAGGAGCAGGAGCTTCAACCCACGGCCTGGAAACCCAATCTACACATGGCGCCAGCAGCCCTGATGCGCACAAGGGTCATGCGGCAGCGCACGCTGAAATCGCCCAATAGCTACGGCTTTGTAGCCTGCCAATAAAGCGGGAGCCACGGCCGACATGGCGCTTTGTAGATGCCACCGGATCACTCCAACATTTCCCAGAGGCCTCACAGCAACAGGAAAGACGCACTGCCCGGCGTATCCCGGGCATCTGCACCGTTGCACTTCTCGCCAGCTTCCAAGCTGGGTCCGGCGTCACCTGTCCCGACCGTTACACCTGCGCCTCCGCCACCGCCTCCACCCCGTCGACCTCCTCCACAGGCCCCGCGCCATCCGCTTCCACCTCTCCCTTCCCTTGCCCCTGCCCCTGCCCCCCTCCTGCCCCCTCGCCCTCCCCCTCCTGGCTCCGCCCACGCTGCCGCCGCGGCGTCAGCCGCACCACCAGCACGTCCGGCACGCGCCACTCCTCCGGAATGGACCGCCGCAGCCGAAGGACGTGGAAGAACGGCGCGGCCCGCTGCAGGAACGACTCCACCTCCTCGGGGTTGTGGTGCAGCGAGAGGGAGAGGAAGACGGTGGTGTGGGGGCCCGCCAGGCGGCGCAGCGTCCACAGCAGCAGCGCACTGTGCGGCGTGGCGGGTGTAAATGTGTAGTAGATAAGGTCGGAGCCCACGATGACGTCAAACGGCGGCCGCACAGGGGAGAGGCGCTGCGGGGCGGTAGCGGCAGAGGGGGGCCTGAGAGACGTTGGAAAAGCGGCCCTCGGGCGGAAGAAGGGCGGAGCCTTTGCCACGGGTTATGGGCTCAAAGCTGAGGCTGCAGGAGGCTGGGAGGTGGAGGGGAGCGCCTGGCGGCGCAATGCGCGCCGCCAGGGCTTGGTCAGTCCTGCCTATTGTTGATGGGCGTCAGCCGTTGCCGCATTCGCACTCCCGGGTACGTACGTACGGCATGTGTACGCACCCGTGCATGTACGTACACATGCACGGGTGGGTGGCTAAGAGGGAAAACGGGTCGGAACGCGTGACGCTGACTTGCCATACGCGGTGCGGGAACGCGCCCGCAGGGCAGCGTCGTCGGCCCCGTCCCTCCTCCCGCGCAGGCTATGCCGGAGACGGGAGACGACTCCATGGCCAGGGGTGCACAGGCGACGGGCCCGAAGCCACACAGCGACTAGGAACACACGGGATGGTGTCCGCTGGCCGACGGGACAGCGAGGCCCACTCGCACAGCCGCACCACCCACCTGCACGTCCTCCTCGCCCTCCTGTCCCCAGCGCAGAGGCGCCAGGTGCACCCGGCCGGGCGGCAGCAGCGCCGCGTTGGCCGAGGCGTTGACCCGCAGGTGGGGCAGCAGGTCGGCCAGGTCGGTAACGGTCACGGAGGCGGCGCAGCGGGTGGCCGCAAGCGCCAGAGACACCGCGCCGGTGCCTGGGGGCAGCGAGCCAGGGGTGGGGGTGGGGGTCAGAGGTTTAGAAGGCGTGAGGCTGGAGGAGAATATGGCATTCCGAAATGTCGGGCGAGCCAGGGGCGAGGGGGCCCCAGGGTGCCGTGGCTGAGTCACGATGAAGTTGGGGGAGTATATTCACCGACGCAGCCCAGGTAAAACGTACGCATCCTGCTAGCTGTGATGCCTGCTCTCCGCCAGCATACCTACCTCCGTCTGTCTGTCCGTCCTCCGTTGTTAAATTATCAGGAGAGGTCTAGCGGCGATAGCGGCTCAGTGAGGGACAGCCGTGTCGCTGCTGGAGCAGCCGTAACATGAGCAGATCCATGGAGCACAGTGGCGTGGGCTCGGCTCACACCCTTGCCTCATCCAGCCCGTCCCATCCCAGCCCAGCCCAGCCCAGCAACGGGGCCCCAATCCCACCCCGCAGCTGGGGCCGGTTTCGCCCGCGACGCACGACGCGCACGAGGGCGCAGGACAGGGCGGTGTTCGCACCTGCCCCCAGCTCCAGGACGGTGGGCAGGCTGCCCCCGCTGTAGGCGTAGGGCCGCTCGGGCGGCCGGCTCAGCGCGCCGCTCTCAGTCAGATAGTGCGAGAGCACCACTGCGCCGTCCCACACCGTGGTGCCTGCTCTGGCGGAGGTGTGAATGGCGGGCGGGGCGGGCGGGGATGCGAGCAGGGTAGAGACGGCATTGGCTCCTTACGGTTGCCATGCAGGGTAGAGAGGGGCTTGTAGGGCGTGTGGCAGGGCCAAAGGGGGGAGGGGGCGTGACGTGCCACCGTCGGACGAAGCCGCTCGGTGTCAGGTGTCGGGTTCAGGCCACGAAACCCCCGAACACCGTGTGCACCGCTGTGCTTCGTGTATGGAGCCCGCACAGCAACCAAACATGCGGGCAGGCTGACCGTTGGGCCCCGACGACGAGCCATGGCCGACCTGTGAGTGCGGGGTCCGAGGCCTTATCCAGCTCCAGTCGCCCTGCGCCCTTGCCGCCCTTGCCGCCCTTGCCGCCAGCCCCGCTGCTGCCGGTGCCCTTCCTGGCGGTACACTTGGCGCTGGGAGCCTGCGCTAGCCGCACAACGGTGCGGCCGCCTCGTAGCTCCAGCACGCACGCGTCCACGAACCGCTGCGGCCGGGTGACGCGGGAGGTGGGGACGGTGGTGTAGGGCCTCAGGGGCCGACGGCGCGGGCATGGCGCCACACCCGCAGCACGCCTTTGAGCGCGTCCCGCAGCCACCCTCATGGCACACGGCAACGCAGACCTTGCAAGTCAACGGCCAGGAGTGAGGCCTCCACGCTGTTACAATGAGGTGCTGAATGCTCCCTGCCCCTTGCCATCCGCGTTGCGGGAGGCCCCAACACCCAGTCCTTTCTCCTATGCGAGCAGTGGCCACGGCAAGCAGCTAGCACCACACTTCTGCCCCACAAGACCGTAGTCGGTATTTTTGAGGAGCTGCCGCACCTGGTGGTATCCCATGTAGAACCGCTGCCAGTCCTTGGGTCCCGTGTCTTCCAACTCCTCGTCCAAACCCTCCGCCTCCTGCTCCGCCGCCAGCCTCCGCTCCTGCTCTGGATCTCCCTCGCCGTCGCTCACGTTATCCCACGAGGCCCCTTCACGCATGCTGGCCGGCGCTTCGTGTTGCCCTTCCTCCCCGTGTGGCAGCTCGCCCCCCGCCGCCGCCATCGGGAGCGCCGTTCACCTCCAACGCAGGCAGCGCACTAACTTGCTATATATGACAGGAACGCGCGTTTAGCATTAGTTTTTAGGTCGGGGACACATCGAATACCAACGAAAACGGCAAAGAGGATGCAAGGACAAGTAAGACACTATTGGCTTCAATGTGTCCCTGTGTGGGTCGTCTCCATTACAATGCACAGCGATCGGCGACCACGGTCACCCAACAGCTAACCGCAACCACCCCATCTTTCCGTGTCACCCTGTGTCGCCCACTCGCTTTCGCCCACCCAGCAGTGCACAACAACATAGGGCTCCAACTCGTTACCAGAACGCGTGGAACCGTACCACCCAAGACGCTGAGAAAGGGTTTGACCCCTCGCGCTGAGATGCTTGCGCCCTGAAATGCACTGTTGGTGCGCCCTTAGTTGCACTGTACCTTTGCTCTGCTAGGTGGGCAGCGGGGCGGCAGACATGAGGGTAGCACTCGTCAGCTCGCCGAGGGCGGGCTTGCAGCCCAGATTCGGCGCAGCATACATGCGGCGAAAAACTACAGCTGCGACATGGAGCCTGGCTCGGGGGAGATCTCGGCCACACACGGCCCCGGTGTGCTCCGGTGAGAGGCGGGGCTTGGGACCTTGGGCTGCCATGAAGGTGGACGTGCCCCTACGTCCTACCCCCACCCCACCCACGGACCTTAGCAATGACGAATTACCACGGCATTGTCGTCGCGCCCCTTACAGCTGTGCGGTTCCCGGCGGCTCTACCGTTGCTGCCCTTCACGCCAAAGGAAGTGCTCCCTCCAGGTGGGTGCACTGTGTCCGGGTACGGTTTGCGCCGGCGAGGGGTCGTGAACACGCGCCAGTCGCTGCTGAAGCACTGCTGCTGATCTGACATCCCGGGGCATGTATCATATCTTGACCCCGGGGCATGGGCAGAGCCGTCATTCGTTTTGGGGCGGGGCTTGATTTCACGTGACGCAGCGTTACCTCGCCTCCTGGGGTAGTGCCTGCCAGAACGTGTCCAGTGGGGGCGCTCGCGGGATACGACCGCCTTAAACCCCACCCATCCGCGCAGCCCCGGACACCCTCGCATCCACAGATGAAGGATACACCCTCACCCCCACACCCCCATCCCACGCAGGCAGCTGCAAGGTGCTCCGCCTGCACGACAGCTCGTCGTACCTGCTGCTATTGGAGGAGCTGCTGTCCTCGCCGCACCAGATGCTCGTCCACTCGGCGGTGCAGCCGGCGGGGCAGCAGCCGGGACAGGGAGGCCGGCTGGGCGCCTTCGAGGCTGGCGGCTTCGAGTTCTTCCTCTCCACCATCGTCAAGGTGAGCAGAGCTCCCGGGGTAGCACCACCGGGGTAGCGGCCCGGGTTTCGGAGTTCTGCGTTCGGGCTGTTTGGGCGAGTACCGGTGCCCCCTTTTCAGCCCATGCTTACCTCGTCCATGTTGCCTCTGTTGTCGGTAGCCTCCGCGGTAACATCTGTCGCCCTGCCAATTCTCTTCCCGCCTCTGGCCCCGCTGCGCGCCCTCCGCGCGCGTGCCCGTTGCCGCCCTGCCCCGCAGGTAATTGACGTGAAGCAGACGGAGCGCGGCGTGCTGCTGCGGGTGCAGTCGGAGGGGCGGGTGGCCGTCAAGTCGCTGGCGCAGACGCGGCCGTACTTCCGCGCCGTGGTGGTGCCCCTCACCGACTCGGTCGACCTCAACCAGCTGCAGGCAAGTGGCACCGTTGTGGCGTACGGCGCCCCGCTCGGCGTGGTGTGGCGCAGCCACAAGTCCGGCGTCACAGTGGGGTGGGAACGATGTTGTGTATGTGTCTGTGTGTGGTTGTCCTGCCGCCACGTAGCTGATGGGGGGCCGCTCCGGCACTGCCCTGGTCGGGGGGAGGTGCCGGGAGGGGAAAGGAGAGTGCGGGGACCCGGGAGGGACCGGGCGGTACAGCCCCTCCATGACTGAGCAGCACCGCCGCGCTCCCACAGGCTCCGGTGTGGCGCGACATCTGCGGCTCCGCCGAGCGGCTCCGGGCGCTCATGCGGGTGAGCAGCCGGGGTCAGGGTGTGGGGCGGGAGGCGGGTCATCTTACGGAGCAGAGGCGGACGGCGTGGATGTGTGGGGTCGCGACCGACGCAACGTAAATCGTGGGTTGAGTTTTGTGGGCATGCGTGTCGCAGCGCGTCCTCGCAACGGAAAGCTGGGAGCGCACCGCCACACCGCCGTTTACCACAGGAGCGGGGCAAAGCCCCTGGATCCCTGGGTGGTTTGGTCGCATACCTACTGGCCATTGCCTCGCCCGGCCCGCTTCTTGCAGGACGTGCAGAACCTCGCCAACAAGTTCAAGTGCCCGGAGACGGCCAACCTGCAGCGCGCCATGCAATGGTAGGCTTTGCCTCCATGTGTAGCACCGCCTCCTCATTTCACGTCATGCTGTCGTCGTAGCTGCTCGTCCGCTTAAGCCCACCAGCGATTTCAGACAGGCAGCCAAAGCGCTTTGACGGGCGCGGGCGCAGCGCCGGCTTGCCATAGCGGCCACAGGCGTTGTGCGATCGTCTCCATCGGCAGCGGCACAACAGCCATGCTGCTGTGGCCCCTGCTGCCATTGCGCCAGGGCGTCGAACATTCGAGCTCGTCGTGTTGATCCCCAACGGCTGCCCCCATGGCATGGCAGGATTGACAACCCTCACCCGCTCGTCTTCTCTTCGTCGTCTCTACTGCTCAACAGCCGGACAACCGAGGGCTTTGGCGCACGCGCCGCCGGCGGTGCAGCTTCGCTCTCCGTCGCCGATGGCGACGCCGCCGCCCGCGCCGCTGGCGGCGAGCCCACCCCGCTGGCTTCCTACGACAATGACGATTTCCAGCCAAGCAAGATCCTCGCGCGGCTGATCAAGCCCGACGTCGAACCCACGTACACAGATTCCGAATCCATCTCCTCAGGATCCGATACGGAATCCGACGCGCAGTACGCCGCCGCGGCCGCGGCTGGCTGTGAGCCGCCGCTGGCGGTGTCTCAGCTGCCAGGCGCCGCCGCCGCCGGCGGCCTGGCGGCGGGGGCCGTGCTGAGCGGCGGCGGAGGCGGCGTGCTGGGCGGCGTGGTGATCCGCAACCGTCCCAGCTTGCTTGATCTTGAGCGGGCGTGCCGGCTGTCTCTCGCGGCCATCCAAGTATTGCCTCGCACCACGGATGAGGTGGGTTGGGCTGCGCGTGGTTTTTGCAAGGTGGTGCTTGGGATAAGCCAAACATCGGTGCACACAGTTCAACTTTGCGGCGCCCGGACAGTGTGAGGACATGTGTTCGAGAGAGCAGGGTGAAACGTACCGTACGGGCTCCTGTATGGCTACTATGAGCATTTGCAACGACTGGTTTCCCCTGTATCATGCTTCACCGGAGGGCGTACACCGACCAACGCAGGAGCGAGCCGCCATCTGGAAGCACCAGGCGGCAGCGCTGGAGACCCAGGTGGGACCGGGAAGCCGCAAAGCTCCACCCCCCCTGCTTCCTGCAGTATATGTATGACGAAGTTGGCCCTGCGGATACTCTACCTTGCTGTGTCCGCACCGCTTGTCGGAGGGGGTGGGAGGCCGAGTGGTGCCGGGGTGCCCCTTTCCCAAAACGCGTGCTGCAACTGACCCGTAGTTCCCTATCCGTCGGCCATGCCCGTCGGAGCGCACGAGTAGAACCCGCGGCGCCGCCTCTGCGGTTTGCATGTGCGCCAACGGCCAACGGATGCGTACTGGGGGCCGTACGACCGTACGGCGTACAAACGGCATTGTTGCTGCCGCTGTTGGATGTTGTTGTTGCTGGTCACACGCACGTGACATACCTCGGCGGCCACCGACGCCCGTCCACCCCACTCGGACACACCCGCCGTCCGACCCCCCAGACCACCATCAGTCAGCTCTTGCCCACGGACTGATTAATCCCCCCAGACCACCATCAGTCAGCTCTTGCCCACGGACTGATTAATCCCCCCAGACCACCATCAGTCAGCTCTTGCCCACGGACTGAATAACCCCCCCAGACCACTGCTTCCGCGTTCGCGCTGGTTTCCTGCGCTCGTCACCATCCCCTTCCTTTCCCCTAACCCCCCGGACCGCAGGACGTCCTCGAGCGGCTTACGATGGCGCAGCACGTCATGTCGGAGGCTCGCGGCCTGCTGGCGGCCAAGTGCGCGTTGCTGACCCTCTCCAAGGCAGCATAACCGCCCGCCCCAGGGAGCTCGCGTCGCCCTGATCTCGGCTGCGCCGGGACCTGGGCCCCGGTTGCCAGGTTGACGGTACTCAGGGCCAGGGCCATTTGGGGCTCGAGGCCATAAGATTGTGTACAGCAAGGGATTCAGTTGAGTCCAGCTGTTGGGACCGTTCCATATCTCGTTGTCGTTGAGTCGAAGCCATTGCGTTGCGCGATTTTGGTTTCCGCACTTGAAGGGGCCGCGGGCGGGGCCGTCCCGCCCAGCGGTGCGGGCCGCCATGCCGACTCGGGGAGCACGTGCTGGCGGATCGGCGCTTGCAGACCTGCAACGAGCGCGTTTTACCCCGACGCACTGCACGGCCGCGTGTTTACCTCCGGCTGTCTTGGGTTACGTAAGGTGCTTACCGTCTTGCGGTTCCAGGTTGACAATGAGGATTTGGCAGCGGTACGGCATCCGGTAGGGCTCGACTGCGTGCAGGGCTCGACGTCTTGCGGCGCCGGGAGGATTGTGAGGAAGCTCCAGCCGAGCGGCACGGCAGGGCCAGTACGGAGCCCGGCCGTACAGGGGCATTGCCTGGCAGTGGACGAGTGCTGCGTCTGGCAGTGTGGGATTTGCTCGGGTTGCTGTTGTTGCAGTGATGATGTACCACTCTTTGCGGTATGGGTGCGCGAGTGTTTGCGCGTATGGGCTCGTTGTATCGCTGCTGCTGCGCTCAGAGCGTACAGCTTCTTTTGCGCTAGGCATATGTCTGCACGCAATGTGTACATTAGCCATGTTGCCTATTTGTACAGCACGCGCTTCCATGCGCCCACTAGCGTGCCGTTGTATGTGCGCCAGTGCTGCAGCGGGTGGGCTCCCTACGGTGGAAGGGCGCTCTCGACATGGATAGCCATGTGGGTTTTTGTGTTGTAGTAGCTGTCAGTACGGCTCCCTGTGAAGGGGCCCTGGAGCAGCTTTCCTCGGGGGCCGACTGCAAGCAAATTGCATTGGGCCGCAATGTAGCCTTCTCCTTGCGTGGTGCTGGATCTCGTGATGAACGTTGAACGCACATCCCCTGGGTCGGGCAACTAGTACGCACATTAACCTGCCCCTGAGTCGAGTAACAAGTAACCACAGTGCAATAAGATTACTACGGTGCTGCTTGCTTGATTGCTGTTGCTCGCGTGATTGCAGCTGCTTGGAACACGCTGATCGCGCTCCCAACATGCAGCCATGAAGATGTCTACGGTGGGTTCGTTGTGCCTGCGCTGCGAGTTGGTGCTCTGATGTGGCGCAGTGTGCTGGACGCTGCGTACGGCGTGATGGCCTGTCGTCGGTGGTCTGAGCCTGAGCCTGAGCCTCTAAACACAGAGGCAAGGCATGTGCGTTGTAACCTCTCTTGGCAGCTCTTCCGTTGCGGCCGCGATGCAGTCAACCCCAGCGTGGCGCTGCCGATGCTTACCCGTTACAACAAGACCCGTCACAAGCAGCCACAGGGCACCGGCGGGCCGGGGATTCAAGTCCGTGCCCTTTACCTTACTAGGAGCAAAGGCACGTTGGCATCAGCCCGACTGCAAGGCCGCCTGCAAAAAAAAAGCGCGCAGCGCGCGCAAGCGGAACAATTTCGGAGCCATAATGCTCATGTTAACCACTTTGCGCTCCCCGCCCGCAGCCGCCATTCGTCGTGCTGCTAGAAAATCTGCGGCAGCAGCGGCGACGCCCCGTCGCTGCAGGTTGGCAGACCCGTGGGTCGGACCTGCGCCCGGCACATGGGGCACGTCCGGTCCCGCTCCAGCCACTCGAGGATGCACTCCTCGCAGAAGATATGGCCGCAGTCCAGCCGCACCGGCGTGGTCACCGGATCCTGCGGTGGGCCGTTGACCGTTCGCCGTTGACAAACGGTTAGGATGTACGAGAGTACGACATGACAGGCCACGGGTCCTGTCAGATCCTGCAGGCTCAAACGGCTGTGCAAGACAACTCTCAGGCCCGCGTAGATTAATCACTTGGCGCCGCGATGTTGGACTGATACATGTGCCTTTTCGTGTTCCAGTTTGATGGAACCCCGCGACGGCATGGCCGCCCGCCGCCCGCCTCTCACCTGGCAAACGGGGCACGCCCCGAAGCTGCCGCTCTCTCCCGAGTCGTCTCTCCCCACGTACGTGCCGTACAATGCGCTCCGCCGCGTCGCGGTCAGGAGCGCCAGAGTCAGCAGCCGCGCCTGCGCCACTACCGTCGACGCCTGCAGCGCAATGGCGCCATCGGTGGCACAGGTGACCTTTCGCCCGCGCCACCGGCCGTGACGCCAGTAGCATTCATAGCGCCATGCCGTGACAACCGGGGCGCAAGTCTTCTTTACTCGAGTAGAAGCGCCTCTCGTGGCGGAAGGCCGGCCCCGCATACTACGGTACGGGCCTTTCCTCCCATGGTGCACGGGGACGACAGCGGCCCAGCCGAGGGTCGCAGCCTGTGTCTAAGGACGCAGGCCTTTGCATACGGCACTCCTTACGGACGCGGCCTTCCCTCTACTCGAAGCGCATGCTGGTGTTCTCCACTATCATGGACTACACTTGAACCCACCGCCCCCATTAACCACGCCCCATCTGGTGCACACTGCTGCGGGGCAGCCGTCCCGCCTGCGCCACCGGCCAAGTGCCCCGCTCGGCGTTCATTCTGCGTCCCCGCCCCCGATCCTCGTCGATGAGGGACGGCCGTGGGGGTACGGACCACAAGCGTCTCTGGCGAGCATGCTTCGCGACGCCCAGCACAACAATGGCCCTCGACCGAGAACAGGTGAGCCACTCAGATATAGGAATCAACCCGGGGGCATGCGCTCGAAGCTTATCCGGCGAGCATGCTTGCGATTTCCTACCATGCTCCCTTGACAGCACCCACCTTGGCCACCAGATAAAAGCCGCAGAAGAGGGACGCCAGCACCGGCGAAAAGGAGCGGATGAAGTACCCGTACCTGCAATGCGGCACGACGTACGGCGCGGTGGAGCCGGCGTCGATGGCGGTGAGCACGGCAAGAGGCAGCAGCAACAGATTGTGAAGGGTCAGGGCGCGATGCAAGCGCCGGGCGCCAGGGCATGGAGCTGGGTGTGGAGGGTCGCGCCGGCCCGCAGCAGTGCTACGCGACTTGCGGCGGGCGTGGCAGTGGGTGCATAGCGGTTGCGTCGCTTAATGTGACAAGATAAGAAACAGCTTAATGTGACAGGATATTCCGCTGAAACTTGCCGACATGCTCCCCTACAGTCCCATGCGCACCGCTGCTGTCGAGGGCCGGCCAAGTCGGCCGCTCCCTGGGAGCAGCAGGCGGCCCCGCGGGTTCCCGTAACCACGCGGCCGCCAGCCCGCGGCCGTATCCGGCGGACATGGAAGAGCGACGACATTCCCGGACACGCCCAACTACCCGACTCCCTACCAGACGGGCGTGGGCAGCATTGACCGGTACAGCGCCACCCCCCGCTCCACCACCGTAAGCACACGGGACTGCTGCCGCTGCTGCCGCGCGGCCGACATGTACGAGCCGCCGCCGCCGGCGCCGCCTGCCGCTCCCCACTCGCTCCGGAACCATGCCACCACTGCCAGCTTGGGCGCAAGGCTGGCGAAGCGGAGCAGGCTGTCCGCGAGCAGCACCATCAGCAGCGCGTCGACGGCCTGCGGGTGGCGCGAATACGGTACCTGATAAGGACAAACTTGGGACAGAAGGGGAGAGCGGAGGCGAGTGCGCGGCCAGGGGTACCTACTAGAGAAGCGCAAGATGCGGGTCGTGGTCGCCGACTGAATGATAAGCGGACCCGGTGATACATTGCCGGAAAAGGCATTGATAGCCGGCACCATCCCACCACAGTGATGTGCGTCTAGCTACCAGTTCAACTACCACGCCAATGCGCGGGGTCCTTTCCGATACTCCAATCCTCCGCTTGCCCATCCCTAACTCTCGCCCCACCGCCCGCCCCGCCCTGCACACGACGCGACCAGCCGGCCAGTGGGTAACCCGCTCACGCTGGGCACCTCCGTCCTCCGCATCGTCAGCACGTGCAGCAGCTGGCTGCCCGGGAGCGTCATGGCCACCGCGAAGAGGCTGAAGGCTGCCACGGAGAGGGCCTGGCCTAGGCAGCTGGCCGCGCTGGCCTCCCGACGCAGCGCGATGAGGCGCCGTATGTCGGCGTTTGCGTGGAAGGTGAGGGCCGCCAGGAAGACGATGAGCATGATGGCTGCGGGCGGTTGGGGCAGGCAGGCGGCGAGTCTGATTGGGACGCAGACGGAGGGAAAGCCGCCGAAGCACGCAGTTGAGTGGGCAGCGCCTGCTGCTTGGTAGGCCTAGTGCGGCGGAGCAACCGCAGGCGGCCGTGTGTCCCCACTCGGCTGCCCCTCCTGGCAGCCAGTCCCCGAGCAGCGGCGCGCCCTGCGGCGTCGCCACTTCAAGCCTCACGTGCTTATTGCATGTAGGCCGTGGCGCGCCTAAGCCAATCAGCTTGGCGCGACGAACCACCGGCCAAGAGCTGCGGCGACAGAGTTATGTAGTGACAATTGCACGCGGCTGTGGGTAAAGTCTGCATCGCATGCACACCACGTCTTTGCCGCCATCCTGTCCCGTGGTGTCGGCAACTCCCGTCCGGGCGACCAGCAACTTACTCCCGATGTGCCTGATGACAAACGCCCACATCAGCAGCAGCACAAACGGTACCAAGTCCGCCACCCACTCCGCCATCGCCTGAACAGCAGGACACATGCGGGGCTTCTCAACATTCGCACCGTGGAGCGTTACCGCGAACGCTGCCCTGTGGGGCGGGCTGCTTGAGGGGAGGGGAAGGACACGGCGGCGGGACCACCACGGCTTCTGAAGGGTTGGGTCGCACAATGGGGCGCGGTATGCCCGCCCGGCTGCAGCAG
>LSYV01000005.1:3813014-3829889 GCA_001584585.1 Gonium pectorale | reverse complement strand
ACGAGCAGACGGCCCTGCTTGGTTGGCCGCCGCTGCGTGCATGAGGGTGCATGTCACGCTGGTCCATTGCTCAGGAGTGGATTCATGGACTGGGCTGAATGTCATGCGCTGAACAACAGAGTTCAAAGATACTCCGTCAAGTGGAGAACGTACCACGCAGCCATGCTAGCAGCGGGCGCACGTCAGGCTAGGGGCTCGCTGATCGAGCGTCACACATCTTGCTCTGTACCCGCCCGCCCTATTTGAAACGTCGCGCCTTCGGGCGTGTATGGCCGTAGAGGCGGGCTCCCTCTTTCTGTGCAGGTTTCTAGTCGCTCTCATGCTTCTCCACCGCTGGCCAGGTACTGTAATGGGCGGTGGCGTGAAGGGTCTTGCAGTTGTACGACAGCGTCGCTGGTCTTTGGCGCGCAACGAGCCAGTGTCAGGCATTATGCCTCCCGCTACAAAGCTCATTGCTTGTAAGTGCCGCCATGTGTTGGCCCCACCCACCAGCCCTGTTGCTTGCCCGCGCGGTTGCTGTTGGGTGTTGGATTGTGTGGCGCTGCGCGCCAGAACACGCCAGAGCAACACCACCGCAGCTCAACCTTTTGCAGTGTTTCCTTTGTCTTGGCACCTTGCAGTCCACCAGATAAAGTCCGACAAACTGGGTAAGCTGGTAAGCCGGTCTTTTGGGGGCGGGACGAACGTCACATGCCTTGCAATGTACCCGCCCGCCCTACTGAAAACGTCGCGTCTTCGGGCGTGTACGACCATAGAGACGGGCTCCATTGTTCTCTGCAGATTACTCTGTCCTTTAAACGCCTGGCCCGCTCGTGCGGGGTGTTGGCCCGGGCTTCACCTCGCGTGAGGTCCATTCGCTTCCTAGTACCCGTAGCGCCAAACCTAGGTTATCATCGGAGGAACGCAATGGTCGTTGATAGTAACCAGAGCAGGCACAGGGGTAGGGAGGGTTACGTATTCCGGTACGGCGGGGCAGTTGGCACATCCAACGGTGTTCCACAACACGCAAGGTGACGAGCTCTAACTACCTTGATTCTAATTGACTACCTCGCAGCCTTCCGATGTCCTGAACTGATCGGCTCACTTCAAACGACGCAAGATGTTGCGGCGCGGTCAACGCCAGGCCGCCCCGCCTCCCAGCTTCGTGGACAACTTGACTGGCGTGCTTGATGCGCTACTAGAGCAGTGCCAGTCGGCAGGTGGCTTGCCTAGAGTCAAGACGTCACTCGCGAAGTCACTGGGGCAGCAGGTTGACATCCTTGACGTCCTGGTAGCACAGCACATAACGTTTATCATTCCGGCTGAGGTGTGGGCTCGCGTCATGCAAGTTCACGTCTATGCGCTGGGCGCGCTTCTGGAGCTGGGCGACGACGACAGGGCTGAGAAGTGCGAGCAGATCCTCGGGGCAACATTCTTTTTGTTCATCAAGGCTTCGGCGTTCAAGTCCGACACCGTAACCGGCGGCCGCCTCGCGCGTGCGCTTGTGCGCTCCGGAGCCTTCCACCTGTGAGTCGAGGGTTGGGACCTTGAGCACACGCCGGTGTTCCTCCAGGGTGGGTCAGGCTGAAACACTCAAGAGGTGGGTCTCACCACGCTACCCTCCGTCCGCCAAGCTCCGTACCACAGGGGTCCCACAAGCCACCCAGCAATACGCCCCGCCCCGCCGTTCTTCCCAAAACCCCAATTCCTAAATCAGCTTGCTACAGCACAATACAATTTACCGAGCCGAATTCCTATCCAGTACAGCAACTGCTATTCGTACGCAAACCTTCCTCACGCAGGTACGCCCGCGTGATCACGAATTGGACAGACATCCCGCCCCAGGCCATGGAGACCAAGTTGCGCATGCTGGCGCAGTTCAGCCTGGTCTTCAGCAGCTGCGCGCAGCTGACCGTCGGCGAGAACCTGCCCAACACGGAGGCCGATCCGGGCGGCCTGTCCTTCTACGCCGAGTACCTCCGCGCGCTCAGGTGGGTACACTGGCTTTGGGGAGGGTCGTGGGGGCCAGCAGAGTTTGCGCGGCTCCAGCGGCGCCGTTGCGTCCGCGGTGATGCAGGTCGTCAGAGTCGTATGCCGCCTGGGGCTGTGAACGCGGCCCCTCCAGATGGACAGCCTGTCGCAACTCCCACCCTGCACCGGCTACGTGGGGTGGCACCAGCGCGTTTGTGGCGGCGGGAAAGCCCGGCGCAGAGCTGACGCAGCCGCTGGGTGGTGCTGGGTGCCCCCCTCACCCCCCGCAGGTCTAGCGGCCTGCTGGAGCACGTGTCGCGCATGCTGCTCGCGGTGCAGGCGTCCGCGCACGAGGCGCAGGCGCGCGGTGCCCTCACCGCCGAGCAAGGTGCGGGCTGGGGGCAGGGAGCTACCAAGGTGCTCCGTCGTGAGCCATGAACGTCTCTCCGCGCCGCGCTTGCTCGTGTTTCCCCGTGTCACCCTGTGCAGCGCATAACGTCGCGACGGGCGTGGTGGAGACGTGCGGCTGCATCGTGAGCGCGCTGCACGGCATCGCGGGCAAGCAGGGCGTGCTGGACGGCTGCTGGGGCGCCTACAGCTGGAAGCCGCACACGCCCGCGGAGCAGGCAGCCTACGACGTGCTGCCGGACGCGCGGGCGGTGCTGAGTGGGCCCTGCCTGCAGGTGGGTGGCGTGGTGTGGCGCTGGATGGCCAGGATGGGGGACTGGCCGAGCGCACGCGGTATTCGGCCCCCGTCGCTCTCTTGGGTAATGCCGGTGTTGCAGATGCGCGACGCGAGCTTGCGGCCTAGGTGAGCCGATACATGGCCTGTCCTCGAGACGGAGGCAGGCCGCCAGCTGAGCAAATGCAGCTCGCTGCCTGGAGCTGCTCTCCCTCTACGTGCTGACCAGTGCCGCATTGGTACAGCTGGCACCTCCCGATGCGCCCCATGCCCGTTCGGCCCTGTGCTTGCACAGTTCCTGCTGGGACGGGAGCTCGTCGCGTCGCGGCTGCGGCTCAGGCAGGGCGTGGGGCCGCGGCACGGCCTGCCGGAGGCGCACATCCCGGAGCTCAACCCCGCGTCCCCTCCCATATCCGTTTCCGTCGCCGCCGACCGCCTGCTCGCGCGCCTCGGCGCGGCGGCGCTCGTCTGGCAGATGACGGTGTCGGGCCCACGACCCACCATCGTGGTGTCGGGCGTCGACTCGCGCGAGCCGCCGGCGAGGCAGGTGCCGTACGCAGCGGTCAACGTGTTTGACCTGGTGGCGGAGAGCGTTGAGTGCGTTGTGGCGGCTGCGGCGGCTGAGCACCTCCCGGGCGGCAGCCAGCTGACGCTGGTGGAGCCCACGCTGATGTTGGTACGCCTGATGATGGAGCTTCGAGCCCACCACGCCTCGGCGCGCCTGCCGGTGCTGTGGCGCATCATCTCTTTGCTGCTCAGTAGACCGCAGGTGCGGCTGCAGTACTCGAGGCACCGGCCGCTCTACATGGTCAGCTGCCTGCTGCAGTGGGATCCCGCGGACACCCCCGGCGGCCAGCGCGCCACGGCGGCGGCGGCCGGGCTTGCGCGGCAGCAGGGGCAGCAGGCGGCGGCGGGGGCGGAGGAAGCTGCGGCGCCGGCGGAGGCGGCCGAGGCGGAAGGTAAGGCGATGGCAGCAGCAGGGTCGGAGGCGGGGTAGGCGCTGCCTGGGAGGGGGCGGGGATTGGCGCAGGGAAAGCAGTGGCAGCAGCTGCACAGGCTCTGGCCGCGGCAGCTGCACAGGCTCTGGCCGCGGCAGCTGCACAGGCTCTGGACGCGGTAGCTGCGGCATGCATGTTCCATTCAATGGGAGAGAGGAGTACTGTACGAGGAAGGCTTCTGGCTGAACGAAACGCTTTGGCCCCGACGGGAATCGATAACAGGCGATGTGACTGCCTAGACGTGTGCAGCACTTCCCAGGATCGCATTACCGGTGCGTGCGCTGTTCCCTCGCTGCAGCCAGGCTTGGCTCCATCTCGCACAAGCTTCAACTTCTCCAGTCTGCCTGCCTGCCTGCACTCTGCCTGCCTGACTGCACTCTGCCTGCCCTCCTCGTTTTACCCCGTGCAGGCGCCGGCGTGCCTGACGCCGTGGCCGAGCCCCACATCTCGCTTCGCAGCGCCCTGGACGCGGGGCTCTTGGCCGCCCTGGAGCTGCTGCTCCGCCGCTGGGCCTCCGGGAATCACCTGGAGGCTGCCTCCTGCCTCGTCATCGTCAACACGCTGCTCCGCTCCACGGGCCAGTGGCCCGCCGTACTGGCGCACGGCTCGCTCCTGCAGGTGGCATCCTTGGTGGCCACCTGCCGCCGCCTGCCAGAGTCCTTCAGCGCCATGGCCAACGATGTCGCCAGCCTGGACGTCGGCGTGTCCAGCGCGTTCCAGGAGGCTGAGGTGGCCGTGCTGTCATACCAGGGGGCTCTCCTGGAGCAGGTCGGCGCGGCTATGGAGCCGCCCGGCTGGCGGCCGCCGCCGGGCTCGCCAGTGGCTGAGCTCCTGGCGGCCGCCGTCGCGGCCACCGGCACAGACCTGCCCCTCAACGGCGTCATCAGCGCACAGGAATCGGCGGTGCTGAAGCGCGTGCACCTGCTGCGCGTGGGCGGCCTGCCGACCCGCGGGTCGCCCGCCGCGGAGCAGCAGGCCGCTCTTGCCGTCTTCAACCTCGCGCAGTGGCTTCCCAAGGCCCTGCGCATGGTGACGGCAGTCGGGGCCTTCTATCCCGCCAACCTCTCGTACGTGTGCTGGCGCTGGGCTTTCGTGCTGTCCCTCCAGTACCTGGCGGCACAGGCGCGCCTCGAGGACGCACTGGCGGCGGATGGCAGGGCCACAAGCGCCGCGGGGAAGGCGGACTGCGGCCCCGGCCCGTCCGCGAATGTGGTGCTGAGCTCTACGGCGCAGGCCCACTCCGACGCCGCCAAGGCCTGGAGGGAACTGCTGGCGGAGAAGCTCAACCTGCCCGCCTGGATGGCCGTGATGCTAGGCCTGTTGGTCACGCCGCCGATGCAACGCGAGGGCTTAGCCATGGACCTTCCGTCCATACTGCCCCTGGCCCTTGACGTGCTGGAGGCGCTGGTTGTCTCGCTGCCGCTGGGTGTCGACGTTCGCGTCCGCTGGCCCAGTCAGGTCAAGGCAAGCGCCGGCCAGGGGGGCGTCGGCGGCGCGGCGGGTGCGGGCGGCTCGCGGGGCACCAGCGCAGGCAGCGTAGGCGCGGGCGGCGCCAAGGGGGTCAAGGGGCCGCTGCTGGACATTGTGGTGGAGGAGGCGCTCTTGAAGGCGCTGCACATGCATAATCGGAATCAGCTCCGAGTGGCGCTGGAGAACGCCGCTGACATTGCGGCGCTGGAGGAGGCTGGCATGGTGAAGCCATCTTGCGGCAGCGCTGGAGCGGAATCGGGCGGAGGGACCGCCTCCGCCTCGGGTACAGCTGCTGGCACGGGCGACACCACGCAGGGCTCCGTGGCGACGGCGGTGGCGACCATAACGCTCGGGGGCGCGGCTACAGCCGCCCGGGATGCCGAGGGCGAGGAGGCCCGGGTGAACCTTGAGCGTTGCCATGCGGCGCGGCGCGCACTGGCCAAGCGCCTGGTCGCTTCGTACGGCCTCTACGAGGTGGCCCCGCTGCCGTCGCCGGATAAGGTCACGGCCCTGCTCGCCGAGGCAGGCTTGGTCCTGTGCGGCAACCCCAGCTGCGTTAACCTCGAGGGCCCCTCGGCGGCTGCCCTCTCGGGCCGTAAGAAGTGTGCGCGGTGCCGGGCGGTGTCATACTGCAGCGGAGCGTGCCAGTTAGCACACTGGCAGGAGGGCGACCACAAGAAGAAGTGCCAGGGAGTGCCTGCGGAGGCGGCCGCCGGGTCGCGGACAGGGTAGCCTGCGGAGGCGGCCGCCGGGTTGCTGGCGGGACTGTTTCTGCGGGTTGCGTGCGCTCACAGGGCCCCCGACAGATTGCAGTCATGGGCGCTGTGTTGCTCACGCAGGGGGCAGCTTCTTGGCACAGGATATGGTGAACAGAGGCACGATAGATTTTCTAGCATGACCTTGATAAACAAATGAGCAGGTTGTGCACGAGAGTTTATAGGGTTTAGGGAGCGAGCACTTCTATCCAACTGTCCTCTGTACAGTTCCACATGATGTATCACGCCGGTGATACAGCAGCTTCCTGCGTGTGACCCATATCGTGTTTAGCATGCATCGTGAACTTCTTGGCAGGCTTGATGATAGACCAAGCGGTGAAACACTGCACTGGAATATAGCCCATCCAAGCCTCTTTGGCTCTCTTGTGTCACTTCGGCTTTATGCCGTGAATGCAACGGCAATGAGGACATCGACCCAACAAGCAAATGCCTTGGGTTGCCGTGCACATTCAATTGCGGGTTCATGGCGTTGTGCCCTTCTGTTCCGTGTACAGCAGGTGTCAACTGATTTTGGCCAGCTGCGCTGGCGGCGCTGACCAGGTCGCAAATTATACGACATTACGTATCCGCGGTCTACCTGCGGCAGTCCATGAATTTCATGATTCAGGAGCTTGTACATGCCAACTTGCCTGTGTGGCCTGTAGCATGGAAGGTGCTCGCCGTCATCTGCCTGGATGTACCAACTGGACTGCACGATATTTGCGCTCAAGAGCACACCTCTCATCGAGCGGTACGAGCACAGGCATGCATGCCCTTACACTTGAGCAATACCGGTAGTGGCAGATGATACGATCCATGTGGAAGTTGAACAGGAAACGACTGGCAAACGGAGGTCTAAACAGCATCGTGCATCAGTACAAGTAACACGTGCTACTTAGTCCGCCACAGACGCGCTTCCTTTCACTCCCTCTCAAACCTTCTGCAGGATCAATCGGTACTATACAACATGCAGTGTCATACAAAACGTGTCCTCGGGCGCATAGGTGAGACACGAAACACAGTGTCCGTATTTGTACAACCCTGCGGGGCGTGCGGTACATTGCATTACAGGGCAGGCAGCAGAGAAGCAGCAACAACGTAACTCCCTTGCTGCGGCATACGCCTGCCATGACTCTTACTGGTACAAGATGTAAATCAACGCAAAAGGTTGTTGAAGGCGAACTTCGGACCCTTCCACTCCGTCTCACTATCACCCCAAGTGTGGGACAACGCAAAGCACAGAAGGCAAAAGCAACATTAACTGTTGAACCCCTCACAATGCGTATGGTTACTTTCGGTGGGCGACCCCCCAACCAGCAGCTCCACACCGATTCTCCCTATACACGGACCGTGTAGTGGCACTGTGGCACGCAAGGAACACAACACCGAAGGATCAGCACTTGCACAGCGGGGACGTCTAACATTGATGGCTGCGTCTGACGGGTGGGAAGTCCTGTGCTTCCTCCTCAGTCGACGGGGCACTGTGGGTAGTAGTTATTCTCTGGGTTCAGGAGGGCTGCCTTGTTGGGGCTGTAAGGTCCAGCCTCAAACGGGTCGCCGTCGTCGAAGAGGGAGAACGGAGGCGCGTCCGCAAAGTCCGAAGGCGGGGCGGCCATGGTCGCAGGCGCTGACGGGGCAGCCCGCTGGGCCGGTGCCTGGGGAGCCGGCAGCGACTGTGCGGACTGCGGTTCCGGGACTTGGCCGCCCGCCAGCTGTGAAATCGGCTGCAGCTGCACCTGAGGCGGCGACGGCGCGAACAGAGCCTGGCGCTGGTGCAGAGCGGCCCCCCGGACGATGGTGCCGCCGCTGCCGGCCCGCGGCTGCTGCGCCGCCCGAGGCTGCGGCCGCTGGTGCGGCGCGCTGGCGCTGTGTGTGGAGCGGCTGTGCACTAGGTGTCGCCGGGCCTCGAAGCGGTGCAGCAGCGCCTTGATGCCCTCGTACAGCATGGCAGCGGCGGGCGGCTGCGGCACGGTGCCCTCCAGCAGCAGCTGCCGCGGAGTCACGGGGTAGCCGTAGAAGTCCAGGTTGACCTGCGGAGGACCAGGAAGGTACGACGGATGAAGGAGGAAGAAGGAGACAAAGCACATTGCGGTGCTGTCCCAAAAGTTAGGAACGCGTAACCAGGCTCCTGATGGCGAAGCGGCTTCGCTGTGTCCGCTGGCACGTCCGCTTTCACGGTAAGGCCGGAGCCCACACAGCAAGAGCAACTCTTGGTTATGTGTACATCGGTGCGGGAAACCCTCGCCGCGCCCTTGGCCCCTGCCGTGCAGCCCACCTGGCTCCGGACACACAGCAGCGAGCTCTCCAGCGACAGACCCACAAAGGCGCCCTTGCTGCAACTGTAGCCGTACGCCGCCGCGCCACCGCTGGCGCCGAGGACCAGCGACGCGTCCGCGTGCCGACCCACGGGTCCCATCGCCAGGCCCGCCGCGCCGCCCAGCACCACGCCCGCGCCCAGCCCGCCGCAAAGCCCTGAGAGCGCCTCCCGGCTGCGCAGCACCAGCAGGACGTCTGCCAGCTCGCCGCCGAGCTGCAGGCCCCAGCCCATGCCCGCGGCGGAGACGGCGCAGGGTGCGGACCAGCCGCCGTCGGGCGTGCGCGCCACCACCAGGCCTGTGGGAAAGTCAACGATGTTGTACGAGTAAATAATAGGGTGGGTATTGTATGGAAAACGAGAAACTGCAAGAAAGCTGTGGAGGAAGAGCAGGTGCGAGGGATCACAATGCCCTGCACAACGCCGACGGCCGAGCGAGCAGCTGGGAAGCGGCGGGTGGCGCTGTTGATCGTGCAGGATCCGGACCCCGGGCTCGGTCCGCACGCACCTGTCCCAAAGGAGAACGACCAGCCTGCGCCCACACGCGCAACCGTCAGGAGCGCCAGGCCCTCCGCGCCCTGCAGCGCCGCGGTGGGCAGCCCCGCCTCGGCCTGGAAATGGACAGTCTGCACATGGAAACAACACCGCAATGGGCCTGATAGCGGGCAGTTGGCAGGCGTGAGATACAACCGAGCCGGCACAGGTGTCTGCGTATCACACGTGCGCGCAAATCAACATCCCGCGGAGCACGGACCGTACGCCAACATACGTGGGCTTGGCCCTGGCCCGCTCCAGCACTTTCTTTTCACAGCGCCCGCCCCACACAACCCTCAAAGCGTTGCCCGGCCGGCCGCCCGCCCTCACCCGGACCAGGGTGTTGAGCATGTTGGCGGCCTTGAACACGTCGTCCACCAAGCTGCCGGTCCACGGGCTGTTGAGCCAGGCGCGCAGGCTGACGGCGTCAGGGCAGTCTTGCACGGGCGGCTGCGCGGCGGCGGCCAGCGTGCCCGCCAGCAGCTGCTGGTGCGGCGCCAGCGCGCAGGCGCACAGCTCGCAGACACGCTGGGGCGTCCTGCGATGCGCACCGCAAGGTTGCCCACGTTACAATCAAGAATACTTGGTCAAGAACAGCAGCCAAGTGGGAGCTACTGGGACGAAGGGAGGGTGTTCGCCCTTACTCGGCACTCGAGCGATGCATGCGCGCCGTTTGAGAAACGAGTGGTAGGATCAGGGTGCCCCGGCGCAGCGCCCGACCGCGCGACAGACTCGGTGCTCAGCAAGCCAACATGTCACCACCAACAACCTCCATCACGACCTCAACGCTGCTCACCTGACGCCGTACTTTGGCGGCAGCAGCGCCTTCTTGTGGCAGCAAGCGCTGCAGTAGATGCGGCCGCACAGGCGGCAGTGGTGCCGCAGCCGCGTGAAGGGCCGGAACGGCAGGTGGCAGCTCAGGCACTCGCTCGCGTGGCTGTCCGGCAGCCACAGCGGCGGCTCAAGAGACAGCAGGTTGCTGGCGGCGCCGCCGCTGCCCTCGCGCATCGACATTATCGACGCGTTGCCAAACGGAAGCCAAGACGGGCCGCCGCTGCCGGCGGTACCGCCCGCACCGCCAACTTGCCGGTGCGGGTCTGCCGTCCCTGACAGAGCCGGCGCCGACGGCGCTCCCCAATCGTCCTCCCCCACGTCGTGGTGACCGCCGCCAAAGCCGCCGGAGCTCCCGTCGCTGTGGCGCCGCCGCCGTTGGGCCTCCGCTGCCGCCAGCGGGTCCTCGTTCATGATGTCGTGCAGATCCTCCAGAGCGGTGGGATTACCGCCGCCCCCCCCTCCGAAGCCGAGGCTGCTGAGGTTGAGGCCCAGACCGCTCAACCCCAGGTTTAGGCTGAAGCCGCCACTGCCACCGCCGCCGCCGTTGCTGCCGCCTGCCCCTCCGCCGCTGGTCGACGCGCCCCTGCCGGCCGACGTGCCAGCGGCCCCGTGACTCCGCTGTGAAGAGCTTGGGACGCGCCCCGCGGAGGCGCCGGACGCAGTCGCTTTGGCAGCTGCGGCCGCCTTCTTGTGGCCACGCATGAGCTCCGCGGCGTAACTGTCCGCGGTGAGCTGCTGCGTTGGGAAAGCCTCCCACCCGTCCTGCTGCGCGGATTCATCCACGAATAGCATGGTCGCCAGGCGGATCAAATCCTGCGGCGGAAAGGTAGCCGTGAGGGGGCGTTGGATACGGTGCGGCGGCTATGGTGGCCATCCGCGTTCTCTCGCCTACTCTATGAGCTAATCTTTAGGGACTGCAAGTGCAGGTGCGGCGCATTGACGTTTCATGCTTGTTCGTGCGAAGAAGGCTGTGCGTGCGTGCGTTCAACACGGAGAAACCCCGGCGTCCGCAGTGCTTTCTGTCTTGTGTCCGGGGTTCACCCTCCGCTTCATATAAAACCAACTTCCTTCCTTCTTTCCTTCACGGGGATGCATTCATATCCGCCAGTATGGTAGAGAACTGCCACGCTGTGTTTGTGGGGCTTGGCCGCGACCCCAGGGCCTACCTCGAGCTCATGGTTGCACGAGAGCTTGAGCTCCTTGCCAAAGGGTGCCCTACAATATGGGCATTGCGCATTGCGCTGCTGCACCTGCTGAAAGCAGTCCAAGCAACCATTATGCCCTGCAGCATGCACGAAACAAAAATTAGCAAGTCCGGCGGCAAAGCTAAGACAACGGCCTGCACACAAAGTGAAGTAGCAATAGAAGGGCCCAAACTCACCGCAGGGCAGCGTGGCAGGCCCACCCCAGCGACCGAGTGTCTCGCAGCAAACCGGGCACAGCGGCAGCTCGGCCGCTGCCGCTGCGCCTCCTGCGGTCATGGATATGCGGTCGCACTTCGGCCGAGGAACTTGCGGTCCTAGGTTCGCAGAGTTCGGCAGGAATAACTCGTAAATGTCACACTGATATTGTGCTGCAACACTGGACTCAGGTAGTGCACATGGTTTGCGCGACCAAGGCAGTAGGGTTTTCGTCTTGTCGTACCGTAAATCTCAGGCCTCGGGAAAACATGCGCACTGAAACTAGTTTATTATCATTAGTGGCTACCGCATCATTTGCATACATGGGGAGCACCCGGGGGAGTTGCATGCCATTGAGGAGGCCGCGGCCTTATCCGCCGATGTAGCTTCGGCTGTAGACGCTCAGAGGGTACACATTTTATTGCGTCAAACGTGTATACACACTGGGCGGAGAGGGGAGGGGCACAGGGTCCACCGACATGGGTCAAACACACGTGCTGCGCTTAGCATGGAACCGCAGCATACTCATTCCCTATGTGACTTGAGCCCCGATTTGCCTTGCTTGATCTCAGAACACGCCTGCACAACCGGCTGATGGCCTCAACTGCCAATTGTCAACTGCCTTGACGCCAACGGCACGGACATGCAAGTGTGTCCCGGGCCTCTCATGAAGGCCAGGGTCCTGCCAGGTATATCCTCCTCTACGAGTTTCGCCAGAGCGAGCAAACCAGGGGGCTAGCCGAAACCTGTATCCGTCCCGCATTTATCTCCTCCTCTCCTTCAGTGCATGGCGCAACACGCTTCACCACTCCCACACCTCATGCCTTTGCGTACGAGAAAAACGCATAGACGCCGACGAAAACCTTGTAGACGGCGCAACCGGTAATGCACTTACAGCAGTCAGGCAGCGAACGCCACTATTGCAGGGAATCGGTGCCTCACAACAGCGCAACCCTGGCATGTACGGTCATTGCAAGGTCAACTTCCTCGACCGAAGTACACAGCCTCCTCGGCTCTCTCGAAAGGCGTGCATATCGCACTCGCCGCCTGCACATGTATAACACATTGCACTCGGCATGGCCGTCAAGGTGCACCAGCGGCTGCAATCCACGCCGAATTCTCTTTTTTCCACGCCTTACAATACTTCGGCAGATCTTACGGCCCCATTCCCTCCCTCTCGACCCTTTGCTACGGACAGCTCAAGACAGCTGTCTGAACCCCCTGCCTTCGGTTCTGATGGGTACCTGCGCCCTCCTGCATTTTGTGCTCCGCGTGCGTACGACCTTGTACGGCATCTCTCGTGCGCAGACAGCCCCGTACATCGCCCGGCTGTCGCTGTACCTTCATCTCAGCGTCAGGGCCGTGAGGTAGAGTCGGTCCAGGTAGCCGGTGAAGTAGGCGATCACCAGAATGACGAGCGCGGGCAGCAGGAACGCAGCCGCCAGGCCCAGGATCAGGCCCGTGTCGTCGCGCTGCGTACGTAGGAGCAGGTGCACGGGCAGGTTGGCTCCGTGGTGAAAAAACGGCACGCATACTTGCTGAAAACGCGCCGGGCGCATGGGCAGGAGCATGGCTAGCGCATGTCAGAGCTAGCTGACGAAGGGCTTGTTAGGCAGACCGGCATGCGCCAAATGCGTGAGGACGCAATGGATGCCTGGGCAGGCGCAGGAGATGGCGCGGGGTGCCTGGGCAAGTGCGGAGGGTAGAGGCGCGAAGGGGACCTGTGCGAACGGACCCAATGTAACCGGGGAGAGCCGGCAGCATCGGGCCACTCGGTCGCCCGGCCCCCGCCGCTCACCTGGTCGTCGATCTCCATGTACGCCTTGCGCCGCTCGATGCGCGCCTGCACCTGGTTGTTGGCCATCTGGGCCTTCAGCGCGGCGGCGCGCTTGGCCGCCAGGCGCTCGCCTGAGGCGGAGGTTTAGGGATAGGCTAGGGTGAGGACAGCGGTCTCCGAGGCATGGTCGCAGAGAGGGCGCCACTCTCTGCCTCTAGGGAACGCACCATTCGTATCCCGCAGCCAGCCCCGGTTAGCCCTGGTCAGGTTGAGCACTGCCGCGCGCCGCCGCGAAGGCGCAACATGCTGACATTCGACGGTCCCCGAGAGCCGAAAGCGGCCAGGCATGCTCCCGGGGCTCCAGGGCTTACAGTGTCCACCCCGCGCGGTGCACTTTGCTTCCTCACCGATGGTCATCCCGGCGGAGTCGCTGTCGCTCTCGCTGCCGCTGGTGGTGCCCATCAGCTGGTCGATGCTGTTGATGCTGGCAGCCGCACCGTCGGGCTGCATGTCCAAATCCCTGTCGCCACGGCTGCTGGCGGCGGCGGCGCCGGCGCCAGCAGCAACGGACGAGGAGGCGGACGAGGGTGCTATGGGGGAGGCGCTACCGCTGTAGCTGCCGGCGGCCGCGGCCGTGGCGTCGGCGCTGCCGAAGATAGTTGCCATGTCTGCGGGTTGGTGTGGGCGGGGAGTTACGCCAAAGCAAACGACGCGCATTGTCATTTATTGTACTACATTGTATGGGCGCGAGGCGGCGCGTCCACAGCTCGCTGTAGTCGCGATGCCCAACTTGGCTGCTTCTCCCTCCCCCTAGTCCCCTCCTGCTGTTACCGCTATTTGTTACTCGCCCACGTTGCGGCCCGCCCCGACCCGGCCGCCCGCCACCCACCCGCCTCCGACAGCAGCGGCTCGAACTCGAGGTCGATGGGCTGCGAACGGCGCATCTTGAACGTGTCCACCACGAAGCGCAGGCTGGGCCGGTCCTCCAGGCTCCACATGGTGCCGTACCGCATGGGGTCGCTCAGCGCGTTCAGCTTCTGCCCGCGGCGCACGCCCAACTGCGGAGAGCCCAAGTTTGGGTTGGGGGCGTGAAGGTTAGGGCCGCACGGTGGGAGGGGCGGCGTGCGACCTGGGGCTGGGCGACAAGCAGTAGAATCTCAGAACCCAGCCCGCCAGCGGTTGGGCTCCACGCCTCCACCCGTGGGGCCGATCCGGGCAGGAATCTGTGCCGCTCTCCGACGCCAGCCTGCGGCTCTCAGCCGAAACCAACACGAGTACGGTACAATCCCGCGCACCTACCTCCTCCGCCCGGCTGCCTTCCGCCACGCCGGTCACAACCACGGCCTGTCCCTTGCCCTGAGGCACCAGGCCGAACCGCATGGTTTGCAGAGCCTCCTGGCCGCGGAGCGTGATCCTACGAGGGAGCCGGCAGGCGGGGTGTCCGACCGGGGGTGGAGGACTATCGACGTGCACCGGGTGGTGATGGAGGACGATCTACTGCCGAAGAGAACTTAAAGTGGACTGCTAAGCCTACATGTAGAGCATTGAGCACCCCGTCCCCCAGGCCGCACAGGGGTTGCTTACACGCGGCAAACGGGGATGCGGCAACCCTTGCCCTCCGCCCCGCACAGGCTTACTCGTATTTGCCCGAGGGGATCGCCTGTGCTTCTGAGGTTGATTCAGACGTGGCAACACTCTGTTGTTGCTGGTTGGCGCTTCGTACTGCCGCCCGCGGGTTACGGACATGGTGGTGCAGTCGCCCCAAGCGACCTGGTACGGTAAGGGCACGCACGGGAGGCTGGGACATGATGTATGTTGACGAGGTTTTTCATATGCAATGGGAGCATTATTCCATGCCCTCGAGGCCAGCAGTTCACTCCCAGGTCTAGGCTTCAGGTGTGCCCCTGACCGCTCATGCCGATGCCCGACTCCCATGCCACCCCACCTATCGCACGGGCCTGGCAAGCTGGTCTTTGATGGTGGACTAAACGATCAGGCAAGTGAGGCCTTTGAAGCATCATTTGGGTGGCGCGCGGAGAGTAGTAGGTATAACGCCTGACACAACAAGTCGTATTGATAGCAACACCGAATGATAGTTTTGCGCTTGATAGTCTGTAAGCAAAATTCCAGGGCGGTCGGGGCCACCCAAACAAAGCGATTTCGGAGCTGTTTACAAAGCGCAACGGATATTTGACCAAAAATACATGTTTACATAGAATGATATAAATGGCTTATTATATTTTGAATCAAATGGTTAAGAGCAAAAACCTTGTTTCGTCAGCGACCCAGAGGTCGGATCAATGTGCACTTGCAACGGCGCGCACATCGTGTCCTATTCTTTTCGATTGAAGGTACCATAGCCACAAACCGAACGGCTTTTATTGGACAGAGCACGCCCGGGCACGCTCACACCCAACACTAACTTCGTTCTCCCAAACGCCGCGACGCTGCCTCACATACCAGACAGCACATGCAGCAATCATAAGGGCAGCGACTCACAACAGTCCACAACTGGACGCCGCCACCGCCTAGTGACGCCACCCCGCCTCGTGCCCGCCCTCCATCTGGGGCTCCAGGAAGCCCCGGAAGAGGATGGACGCACGGGGATGAGGACATGCTGGCACCAAAGTCTCCGTTCTTGTTGACCCACACCCCTGTTGCTCATCTGTAGATCCAAGTGGGCCCAGCGTTCCGCTCGGGTCTGTGCCATCGTTTGCGTCGCAGGGGAGAATGACCGCGGCGCCGAGGCCGCTGGTAGCCGGCCCAGCGGACAATGCAGGCTCCTCGATTGCCCAGCGCGCCCCATACCCCTGCCCAGACACGGGAGGGATCATCATTGGTGGTGGGTTCGCAAAGAAGGCACGGCGCTTCGGATTGATGCGTCAAAGAAGGGAGATGGGTTGCCTTGAACGGCGGCTACGAACCTTGAGCAACTCATCCCTTCTGTTATCACCGCGAACCTTGACGAGCTTCATATCCGGGGCATAAACTCCCCCCAAATGTAGGGCTCCTATTACAGTAGGGTGTATTGTGCGTTAAGGCCCGGCGCGAGCTGAACTTCTCTGAACTTTGTGGGATGCACTTCAGCAGATTGTAGCAGCAAGGCCAGTGTTGCTCCCACTCACGCAACGCCCGGCTGATTATGCCGCGGTTAGCGCTCCCCAAGCCCTCAAGGTCGTCACATGCTCATCAATGTCATCATGCAGTCCTCAATGCTTGGCACATATCTTCCATACTACCGTACATCGCTGGGCATGTCATATGCAGCGACGGTACCGCCCCCGTCGCCTATCGTCCAGCCCCGAGCCCTCATGCAGTAAGCCCTCACCCGGCCTTCGCCACAAGCCTGAACCTGCGGAAGCTTCCTATCGGGCACTCGCGCTGGTGCACATCCTCGCGCGCAGGCTCCTTGCAGGGCCAGGCGATCCCAACGCGTGATGCAAACCACTACACCAAGGCCCTTGTCGGTCCCCAACCAGCTGCGCGCTGCGCACCTGGCCCCTACCAGCCCTCACCGAGGCCCCCAAGAAGCCGCCATGCCAACACCCATTGGTCCTCAACCAGCCCGTACCGGGTGCGCTCAACCCATCCATCGCCGGAGGCCCTCACACGGACGCAACCCAGTCCCCGCCGACGGGCCAGGCTCACCTGCGGGTTGCGCACCTCCAGCACGTACTTGGGTGCGCTGAAGGGTGGCAGCTGGTGGACGTTGAGCCACAGCGCCTCGCCCAGCAGCCGGCTCAGCGACCCGCGGGCCAGCGCGTTCTTGGCCGCCTCGCTGCCGCTCATGCGAGGCCACCACTCGCCACGCAGGTCGCGGTGCGTGTGCTTGGTGAGCGCCCTGGCGCCTGTGGTGGAGGGGCGGAAAAGAAGGGAAACGGTTCGCGTTGCTGACACCGAGTTGCAGACGACTGTCTTAGTGGCGGTCTTGGTGTAGTGGTTGTCAGCCTGTGAAACCGTATCGTCAGCAACAACCGAACGTCGCGGCAGCGTACCTGTCCTGAGTGAATGTGTGGAGACAGAGGCGAGAGGAGCTGGAACTCCCGGCCCGCCCGCCCGAACCAACACGGGGGGGCGGGAAGGGTGGCGCTGTAGGCAGGGTGCGGGTATCGGTGTGCGGGCGGAGCGGCGGGGGTTCACCCTCGACTCGGCCACTCGGCC
>LSYV01000005.1:3769184-3812994 GCA_001584585.1 Gonium pectorale | reverse complement strand
CGCCGGAGGCCCTCACACGGACGCAACCCAGTCCCCGCCGACGGGCCAGGCTCACCTGCGGGTTGCGCACCTCCAGCACGTACTTGGGTGCGCTGAAGGGTGGCAGCTGGTGGACGTTGAGCCACAGCGCCTCGCCCAGCAGCCGGCTCAGCGACCCGCGGGCCAGCGCGTTCTTGGCCGCCTCGCTGCCGCTCATGCGAGGCCACCACTCGCCACGCAGGTCGCGGTGCGTGTGCTTGGTGAGCGCCCTGGCGCCTGTGGTGGAGGGGCGGAAAAGAAGGGAAACGGTTCGCGTTGCTGACACCGAGTTGCAGACGACTGTCTTAGTGGCGGTCTTGGTGTAGTGGTTGTCAGCCTGTGAAACCGTATCGTCAGCAACAACCGAACGTCGCGGCAGCGTACCTGTCCCGAGTGAATGTGTGGAGACAGAGGCGAGAGGAGCTGGAATCCCGGCCCGCCCGCCCGAACCAACACGCGAACAGACTGGCACAGCACGGACTCGCGAGCGCGAGTCTGCCCAGACGGACGTTCCAAACAACACTAGCCCAGACACCGTTGCGTACTGACCTACGGGGGCGGGTGGCAGGGCGGCGACGGCGGCGGAAAGAGGGAGTTAGTGACGATGGCGGTGAAGCATGTGGAGCGAGGCAGGCAAAGCAGCACAGAGCAGGGCGCACCACACTGAGCCCGTTCCTAGCTAGCGGGAGAAGGGCGAAAGAACGGGGCGGGACGGAGAACATGCGGGCAGGCGGTACGACGGGTACGGGCAGACAGGGGGCAGGGGGGCGCAGGCCGTGTGCGGACCGACTAGCGGTTCCCCACAACACGGCCGTGCCGGAGCGCCCCACACACAAGGGGTCACCGGGGTGCAACGCAGGGCCGGCGAGCGAGCAAGGCAAGGAAGCGTGGCAGGGTGCATGGCGCATGGGTGCGTGGGTGCATGTGTATGTGCCGGGAGGAGGGGGAGGGGGGGCGAGTGCGCTGGCTCACGCATGGAAGGAGGCCGAGAGGAAGAATGACCATGGTGGACCCCGGGGAAAGGGCGCTCTTGAGGCGGCACACTCAGAGCGCAAGTGCGCGTCCAGCCGATTGACAGGGAGGCATCGAAACGGAGCTGCACGTGTATAGACATTGCGAGCAGAGTGAGCAGAATGCCATGTCATGCCCCTCTCTGGAGCCTGTACCGTTGCCGACCAACCTCCGCGCGGCCCCTCCACCCACCGACGGTGAGCACGCTGGCAGTCGCGGGCGCGTGCCGCCTCTCGAAGGCCGAAGTGCACTCTCTGAGAGACGGCAGCGCAACCAGCCGTTCGGCGCTCCCAGCCGTTATACGGAACCCCAGCAGGAGGTACATGCAGCGGGGCCTGCCGAGCAGCTGCATGAGGGGCTCAGTCTGCTCAAGTCCTGCGCCTGTTCAGTTGGACGGATCGAGAATGGCATCCGAACCAGGTCCAGTTGCGGGGAGCGCTGAGTCAGGGGATAGCCGCATAATAGGAGGCAGTGCCGGCGGCTTGGTGCAGAGGGTGAATGGCTACTGCTACTGTTGCGGCGACGCCATCGGGGCACTTGGGTGGCAGCAGGCAATCGACGGGCGCTGGCATCGTGACTACCGCCGGGAACATGCTCCCCGCCCCCCGAGGTGCGTCGCCCCCAGGCCCAGCCTCTGCTCCACTCCTCGCCAGGCCGCGTGCCGCCAGAACGCCTTCCACACGCCGTGGTGCCCCGCCTCGGATGCCCTACCTCGCCCTGCCCCTCCACACCAGCCCGCCTACCCTGCTCGCAGGCCAGCTCGCCCTCGCCGCTGCCCAGCTCCGCTAGCCATGCATCTGGCAGCATCAGTGGGAGCAGCGCCTCCGCCTCCGCCTTGGCCGTCCAGAAGATCTCGCCCTCCTGCAGCAGTGGCGGGCGCTGCTGCAGCACGGCTGGGTAGGGGAACTCCCCGCTGAGGCGCCACACGGCGGCTGCCCACGCCAGCTGCAGCGCATACGGGCGGCGCAGGTAGCCGCCCTGGGCGTACCCCGGGTGCGTCAGGCCGCAGGGCGCCCCCGCCATGGGGTGGCTGGGTGGGACTTGGCTGGGTGGGACTGGAGGCGCCACTTGCTTCGCTGTCGGCGGTGCGGCGATGTTGCTGTCCACCTGGTCTTGTAGTGTACTGCTGCCTGCACGGAGCTGAGCAGCGTGCACCGTGTCGAAGCCGCAGCCAACCGTAGGTGCACCATCGCTAGGGCCGCCTGCGCCGTTATCGGACCTCAGTGCATGGGCGTGGATGGTGGCGCCGCCGGCGGTGGAGGTGCTGTCAACTCCAAGCGTCTGTGCCTCGCCTGCAGAGCCGGCCCCAGCCAGCGTTGTCGATGCTTGCTCCCACCACCACGACCAGTCGGTCGCAGCACTAGTCAGTGAGTGATCCAAGGTATTGCAAGCGCCCTGTCGGCTCTGAGACGACGGTGTCGCATCGCGCGAGTGCTCAAGGGAGGCAGGAGCGGCTGACGCGAGCGGCTCCTGCGCATGTGGCGTCAGCTGCTGCCGCTCCGCTTCACCTGTAAACAGCTCGACACCGCCGGCGCTGCAGTCCTGCTGTCCGGGGGCCTCACTGTCATCGTCCAGCCGCAGCAGCTCATCGAGCACTTCGCTGAGGGACTGGCACTGTGACGCTATGTGGGGTTCGGTACCGGTAGTCAGTAGCCCGGGACCTGCGTGCGACATCTATAGTCATGCCCCGCACAGGTTCATGCCCCCAGCCACGAGCAGGGAAACACAACGTACCGACTGCGAGGGGCGAAGCCTGGCACGCCTGCTTGCCGCTGCTCTGAGGAGTCCGCAACACGGGCCTCGTATACGCGGAAGACAACAAGCAACAGCATGGGGGCTTCACACCTGACGGCGTAGCTTGATTAGTGCCGATATGAGACGCGATGTAAGTCGGGTAGCGAACGCTCGGGTGGCCCTGCTTGCAACCTCTGGGACCATGACTGCGGCTTTGTGGCATGTTGCCATCGCTGCGCAATTGTCGAGCGATCGTTGGAACTTCGGCAGTTGGCTAGTTCCGCCAGATGGAAACGAAAACAAACAACAACAGCTAGGAGGGTCCTCAACTCCGCATTTCTATCGATACACCGCGGTCCCATAGCAATCTGCTTCCACGCACTACAGGCCGAGGGGCGTCCAACCGGCCCGCTGGTCCAGATACCCAACCGGAGGCCATCCTGGCGTTGTGTCACCTGGCAGGTCAAGAATGCATTGACCAGTTGGCCCTAGGCGTAAACCTTAGGCCTGGCAACGATATCCAGGCAACTGTGACTTGTACGCGGCGCCCTGATGCATTGGTGCCTGATTGGTGAGGACAGCACGCGCGCACCGCAGACATCACGACTACCCAGAGGACCGGACCATTCATTGCCGAGTTTGCCGCTCCCGTCGGCGCTTCAGTATCAAGTGCACAGTGTACGGTACCACCCAACGCAAGTGCAAGAAAGTGCAAGGAAGTCCCATCATGCAACAGGGCCATGAGTCATGTCAAGTAGCACAAAGGTACCGTACTGCCATGTCGACCGTAAAGCCTATGATTCATATGGCCAATTCTGACCGCCTACCAATGCGAGGGTTGAGAGCGGAAGAGCTCCCAACGTGACGGTTAATCCCTATCAAACTGCGCCGCCGCCGAAGTTTCTGGGCCGCACGGAACCCCGTCTGTGCACCGCCGATGACGGCCCACCCTGCAGCATGTCACGCAATGTCATTTCATTGGTCCCATTCGTCCCCGCGGCCGACTCCAAGGAGCGTTCCGTTGCCACCGAAGCTAGGGAGTAGTCTGCGCTGGGCTGGAGGGTTTGCGCATGGTGGACGGGCGCGCCCCCAGCCCGGCTGCTGCGGACGCTGTTGCCAAACTCGCCGACACTGTGGGCACTCAGCAAAGACGCCTGAGGCGCCAAGCTCCAAAAGGATGACTGGTGCAGCGGCTGCTGCCTCCGGATAGCCTCCCGCAGGTTGGCCAGCGTGTCGGCAATGCCGGCCGCCAGCTCGGGCAGCTGCACCTCGGAGCTGGCTTCTACACCGCTGCGGCCGGGGCTCGATGTGGCGGTGGTGTGGGCCGGGGAGCCAGTTGTCGACGCCCCGAGCCCTGTCCCGGTCGCAGATGCAGGGCTTTGCCATGGCAGTATGCTTGGCCGGGAAAGCACCTCGTTGGCCTCGTGCATAGTGTCGGTCATGCGTGCATCCACCGAGGATCTCCGGAATGGTTTGACGTTGGCCTGCTCCGGATGCATGCCATACGCTGCTCCACTGTCAACCGGCGCCACAGACGCAACACGCTGTGGCGATGCGCCTGGATCACTGCCGCCGCGGGGGGCGTTCCGGCTGCGCTCCTCGGCAAGGCCTTGGCCCGCAGCCTGCTGCTCGCCTTCCCGGGGTGTGGCCGTCGCTGCTCGGGCCGGACGCTCCGTAGCTGCCGAGCTGGGTCGTTGCTGTTCCGGAAGGGGATACTGCTGAGGGCCACTACCGGTAGTTAAGTTTTCTGCCGGCACTCCGAGGATCTGCGCGCGGCGGCGCTGGAACTCATCCTCGCTGGCGAGCCGCTCGGCCTCAACCGCCGCCTGCAGCATGCAGGATGTCGCCTCGGCCTCCGCTGCAGCCGCCTCCGCAGCCGCCGCCTCCGCGGCGGTGGCGATGGCATCCTGTAGCCGCCGGACCTCCTCGGCTGCCTGCGCTGCAAGCACCACTTGCGCCGGTTTAACTGGCACCGAGACCACAAACTCAGAGGATGGCTGGCCGGAGAGCAGCAATGACGACCCGCTGGGCCGCAATGATGTCACCGGCGGCCACGGCTCCACCCTTGGGGTGCACCCGGCTGCAGGGCTGCGCGCCCAGACGTCGGCGTCTATGTCGCTGTTGTTAGCAAGCGGCGTTGGCAGGGCGACGGTGACTGAGGGACGAGCCGGCCGTGCGCCGAGAAGCGACTGGCCGCGAAACGAAGTTCTCAGGGAGGTCGACGCAGAGGCGGCGGCATCTGCAACCAGCAATGCACGGCACGGCGTCCATTGTCTAGGTCCGGAAAACAGCACTCCCAAGACAGCAGGAGTGAGCTGCCGTACCCATGCATAAAAGCAGCCAGGAAACTTCCGGCAGGCTGCACGCAGTGCCAATCGTCAAAGGGAGTTTCGCGCGTCCTGGACCAATTGCAGTCTCGCTGCTCACCTGGCTGGAAGCCCGCGGACCAGGGGCGAGGGCTGTCCCGCTGAGACCCGACCGTCCTCCCCGAGGGCTCTGCACTGAGCATAGCTGCCACGGCGGCCGCGTGTTCCGCCTCAAACAGCCGCTCCTCACGTCCCCCAGCAGCGGACGTGGACTGATCATGGTCGCGCCAGCCCACGGCCTTTGATTGGGGCCGTTGCACACCCCAGGACGGCGATGGCGGCCGCGGCGGAACGGAGGGCCTGCCGGCGCCTGTTTCTCGAAGGGCCTCGGACCTGGCCACCTCCTGCTGACTTAGCGCCGCAATGTGGGCGTCACGAGCTCGCAGTTCCTGGGCAGTAGCGGCATGGGCACTTGTGAACGAGCGACGCATGCAAAGAGATAGTAGTCAAACGCCTTATGCTCGCAAGGTATTGGAGTACCGTGTTTTTGTATTGTACTGGTTGTGCCCTGTACTGCCTTGGGCTCTCCTGCACAACACACAGCTTGGCGCCCACCTGGCGTAGGGTGGTCACAAGTGACTCGTTGGCTGCGCGGACTACTTGCAGCTGTGCCTCCACGTCGGTGGCCTGCTGTTCAAAGCGTGCAGCCGCGGCCGCCAGGCTGCTGGCCTCTCGCCGCGCCAAGGCCGCTTCATCTCGAGCTGCAAGCAGCTGCTCCTCATAGCCGGCGGCCTGCAGGGATGTTACAATGGCAGTCACAGTATTGTGTTGGGGCTGATTCGCGCGCTCCCTCCGGTACATGTCTGCGCCACAAGTAGACATACACCCCTGCTAAACCCGATAAAAGTAGCCTCGCTTTCGTTTATGAAATGGAGGCGGTTGCGCTCTGAGCGCACCTGCTGCTGCAGCTTAAGGCCGAGCTCGCGGTTGCAGTCCTGGGCTGCAAGGACCGACTGCTGCAGCGCGGCGGCCTGCTTCTCCAGGGACGACAAGGACACCTCTCCAGCTTGCACCTGAATGCCGCGCACACAGCGAGAAATATGCGTTTCTTCAAGTCTTGCGCGCCATGAGAGAAGCGCATAACAGCATAAGCAGCCAACGGCCACGGAGACCGAACCGTGCTGGAGCATAACCATGCTGCAACGGCGGAGTTGCACCCGATGCAATTGTGTCAGCTTGACCGGGCGGACAACCTGACTTGCACCCACCTGGTGGCG
Source organism: Gonium pectorale (assembly GCA_001584585.1). NCBI lineage: Eukaryota > Viridiplantae > Chlorophyta > Chlorophyceae > Chlamydomonadales > Volvocaceae > Gonium > Gonium pectorale. The sequence goes on along the minus strand of LSYV01000005.1, from coordinate 3,806,648 downwards.
TAAAGCGTCAACGCGCTCCTGCAGCATGTCCCTTTCGGCCGTCATGGTTTCGACTTCGGCCAGGCATGACGCTAGAGCCTCCCCGCGAGTCTGTGCGCAACAAGACGGAAATCAGGGCAGAACTCAGGATCGAGGCCTACAAACAACGGTGGGCGGGGTTTCGGGTGCTGCTCAGTGCGCCTGACCAGCTGGCCTCCCAGTAACCCATACGGAAAATGTGTAACGACTCTGCGCCTCACCTCCATCCTCTGTTGCGCATCTGCTAGCTTGTCTGACGTCTCTGCCAGCCGCTGCTCTGCGCCCTCCAGCTGCTGTCGCAGCATCTGCAGGTCTGCCCGAGCCTGAATCGCAAGGGGAACCAGCAACAGGATTGAAGATACGGTAACCGGTGTCATTCAAGTTACTGATCATCAAGTCCCGTATACACATGTAGCTGTGAGCGCCAACATCAGCACACCTGTTCCAACTGCTCGCCAAGGGAGACGTTCTCCAAGGCCACAGCCTCCAGACGGTTGCAGGCCTGGCGCAGCGCATTCTCGCTTCCCTCCAACTTTGACCGCAGCTCAGCAGCATCGAGCCGCCGGCGCAATGCCAAAGAGCTTTGGGCCAGCCTGCAAGTACCATACGACATGCTTATGCACACGGGGTATCCGTGCAGGGACCTAAATTGCTTACAAGGCATTGGGGTTAGCTGAGCATGTGATTCGGCGGCATAGTTGGCAGCCCTGGCTCCTGGCTGCTTTCGCCATGTCTCTTCTTACCCGTTCCAGGCGGCCAAGATCCTCCGCTGCCGGAATGTCAGGAATGCGTGAACGAAGCCCACTGCCGCGGAGCGCATGCGCTCTCTCCGGGCTTCCACCAGTTCCCGCCAGTGGCGCAGCACCGCCCGCTGCGTCCCCGCCAGCACGCGGTGGCGGTACAGCCGCACCGCCCGGTCGACCACCGCTTGCTGCCGCTGGCTCAGCTCCACGAACCTCTGCCATCGTAACGCAGCCTGGGTGGCCAAGCGGCAGCGCGAGCAAACAGGCATGTGGCAGGGGCCGACAATAGCCCTGGTAGCTACCGTCCCATGTATGTCGCCTGGCTAATACAGACTCCGCAGGAGAATGAAAAGCCCAAGCGCTCACCTGCATCATGCGCTGGTACTCCCGCATGCCCTTGATGTGCAGCTGCCGAGCCGCCGAGGCCTGCGCAAGCCGCAGCCAGGCGCAGAGGCAGCGCCAGAGCAGCGCACCGCGGTGGTGCTCCGAAGCCAGGCGCTCAGCGAGCACGGACTGGCGGCGGTGCAGTAGGAAGGCGCGCCAGCGTGCGAAGGAAGCGCTCAGCCGGCGGGTGCTTGACCTTCATTTGGAGAACGGGGGCATGGCCTGTTACCGTAAGGCACGAGCGTAGAAGGCCAATTGTCGAAGCACCTTCATTGAATGCGGTTTGCCTACCCGACTTGCAAGGCCGCCACGCCCCGTTTGAGCTCCCTGCTCCTGGCTGCGGCCCGGTGCCAGCGCTGCAGCACGTTGTGGCCGTACAGCAGCTCCGCTGCTTTGAGCATGGACAGCTGGCGCTGGCGAGCCTCCACAAAGGCCAGCCAGCGGGACAGAGCGCGGTTGAGTAGTGAGAAGCAGTACCTGCATGACCGGGCAGACACATGGAGGCCCACAGTGGCATAAGCATGCATATTGTCCGCGCATTGCGATACCACCCACAGAAGGTTAGTAGTTTGGGGAGTATGCGAGTCCTGCCTCCTTCCCAAGCACGAGCATGCAGGCTGGATGGATACCGCACCTGCGGTCGCTGCGGGTCACCTTGCTGCGCTTGAAGCGCCGCCGGCCAACCTGCTGCGAGAATGCAGCCAGAGTCCGTCGCTGTAGTAGCCGGCGATGGGCGCGCATCGCGCGGCGCCAGCGCTGGATCTGCAGGCGGTCAGCCGTTCCCTTCAGAACGCAAGTACACGAGGGAGGGTCCAGAGCCGTTCCGGCACAGCCGCCGAGCGTACTACCAGGTTTCGGCTCTCGCATTCCAAGGAAGCGCATACCTTTGGCATTTTGTACTCATGCACGTAGTGATGCCAGGACCCGAATGCAGCAGCTATGGAGGTGCGGGCGTGGTGCGCCAGTGCCTTGCGCTGAGCTTCGGGATCGGTATGCACAGCAGCTCTGTCGTGTGCGCGGTGGAGCTGCCGCCAGCTGGCTAAGCACCGGGCCAGCAGGCGCCACGCGTGATGCGCCGAGGCAACAGCGAGTGCACGCTCCTTTCGCCTACACGGTGAAGGGGAAGGGAATTTCTGTTCAAGAGGCGTCGAACGAATGGAATGGAGTTTTGCCGCATACACATTGTCAGTATTTGAGCCTCCCCTGTGCGGACTTGCTGCACGGTACGACGTGCCGCAAATGCCATAGCTGCCTACCTCTCCAGTAACACGTGGGCCCTGAGTGTAGCCACAACTCGACGCTTGACACGCTGGTTGTGAGAGTGAAGCATGCTGTGCAGCACGCGCGTGCGCAGCACGGTCAGCCGCCAGTGGCGAAGGGCGACGCGACAGAGCCGCCAGTTGTAGAGCTCCGTCGCCGACGTCATCTGTAACCGCTGGACCCGGGTGTTGCGTGCGTTCTCAGCCCAGTGCCGCAGCACACGGCGCATCAAGAACCGACTGGACCGTCGCTCACTGGAGGGAAAAGGGTCCAGCGGAAGGAACGGCGGAAGGGATGGGACTTGGATGGGTATTGACAGATATGAGCGCTCCTGGCGGCAACCAAGCAGAAATGGTACTGGTTGAGTTCTGCGCAACCCAGCATTGCCCCTATCACGAGGCTGTCCAGGCGAAAAAAGTGCTTACGCAGTGACCGCGCGCTTCTGCTCAGCCTCCAGTCGAGCCGTGTAGGTTTCATGGTGTGCCCGCGCCTCCGCCACTGCAGCCTCCAGGTTATGGACCATCTCCCTCAGGCTCTGAGCGGTCACGCGCTCGCTGCCCAGCAGCTCCCGCGCCTCCGCCAGCTGAGATTCCAGCGCCGCCCGCAGCGCCTCACTCTCATGCCGCTCCAGCTCTGCCGCCTCTGCTGCGGTCTCCGCTGTCTCCGCCGCTGCTTCCGCCGCTTGCTCTGCGACATGGAGCCGCTCCCTCAGCGCCGCCACCTCCTCGGCGTGCACCTTGGATGCATCTTGTGCCGCCGCCTCAGCTGCGGCCATAGCCTCCATAAGTTCTTCCTGCCCCTGCCGCACCGACGCGTTCAGCTCCATCCTGTCCCGATCCGCCAGCTCCTCCAGCTGCCGCCGTTGCTCCGCCATGACGCCCTCAAGTCGCTTCATATACGCGTCCAGCTGCGACTTCTGCTCCTCCACCAGCGTGCTTATCTTGGCTGAGTGCTCCTCCTCCTGGCCACGGAGGGCGGCTTCGTGCTGCGCGTTGAGCTCCTGCACCTGCCGCTCGTGTTCCGCCTTGAGGTGAGCAAGCTGCTGCTCCAGACCAGAAGAAGATGTGTTTGCGCTTTCGCGTATACCCTCCAGTTCGGTCCGTGCCGCCGCCAGCTCTGCGCGCTGGGCCTCCAACTCAGCCTGGTGCTTGGCGCGCTGCGTTGCCAGGTCTGCGATGTGCTTCGTGCGGACTGAGTCAAGCTCCGCCGCGTGTTTGGTGCGAATGGAGTCCAGCTGCTTTAGGTGCTGTGCCTGTAACGAGTCCACGTGCGCTGCATGGTCCGCAACGATAGTCTGCAGCTGTGCGGCATGCTCGCTGCGGAGGCCGGACAGCTGTGCGGCATTCACGGCCCGTAAGGCGTCCAGCTGAGCTGCGAAGCTGGCCTGGGCTGCTTCCGTCTGGGTGGCTTCGCCAGCATGGCTGCTGACACTCGGATCACCCGTGAGGGTACTGCGCAGTAGCGGGCTTGATTGGTCGCCACGGCTGACATACGTCGGCTCGACCTGCGTCCCCTGCTGCGTGAACAGCGTATCAATCTGGGTCCCGTGGTCGACGGGTCGATTAACTGGTAGCGGTAAGGACTGCGTCCCACGTTGAGTGAAAAGGGTGTCCATCTGCATCCCGTGGTCTACAGGCCGATTGAGTGGGAGCGGAGAGGACTGCGTCGACTGCTCCATCCGCTGAGTGGAGGTCTGCGCCCCGCTGCTGACTGAGCTCGGGTCAACGGTGTCCGTACCCGCGCTGAGGAGTTTGCGGACCTGCTCGTTGTGTGCAGCGCGCAGAGCCTCCAGCTGGACCGCCTGTTCCGCGCGGAGCGCAGCGACTTGTGCAGCCCGGCTGACGGCCTGGGGCCTGGCCTGCAGCCCGAGCTGCGTGCCATGCTCCGTGCTCACGGTCACGGCCTGCGATCCCCGGTCAACGACGCCCCGAGGGCTCAGCTGCGTCGCATGCTCAACCAGCATAGCCGCCACCTGCGCCGCGCGGTCGGTGGTAAGGGGTGGTGGTCGCGCGTCCATCTGCGTAGAGTGGTCGACGTGTGGCGCCTCGGCCTGCGCACCATGCTCCGTTGTGTGAGGAGTCTGCCGCTCCTTCTCCATGCGTTCGACCAGCATCGCCTCCAGTTCATGAACGTGCTCTGCCCGGAGCCTCTCTAGCTGTGAGGCATGGACCGCGCGCAACGCAGAGTCAGCGGCAGCACGGGCCGCCTGAGCTGCAGCTGTCGCTGCAATCTGGGCCTGCTCGCGGAGCTCGGCTGCTGCGGCTGCTCTTTCGTCCGCCAGCTCCTTTTCGTAGCGCGTGACAGCCGCTGCTAGTAGCGCAGAGGCCTGTTTGCAGGAAGGAATGAGGGTGCTCGGGTCACTTCACCCGCACTGTTTGGTACACAGAGGTCATTGCGGTGGAGTGCGTAAATGCAGCCTGCCTTGCATTCGCGGCATACGCCGTCCCTCTTTCCTACCTGGTCCTTGTCGGCAGCAAGCTGTGCCTCCAGCTGTGTCAAACGTTCCGCGGCCGCCGTGAGCTCGTGTTCCTTGCGCCGAAGCTCCTGATCCTTTCGCTGGAGCTCCTGATCCTTCTCCTGCAGCTCCTGTTGCTGGTGAGCCACTGCCATGCGTGTCTCCTGCAGCGAGGGCACGGTCGAGCATGGGCTTCCAGAATGCTAAGCCAGTTCTCAGGAAAAGGTCCACTTGCCGCCAGCCGTATACATGGAAAGTGGTAAGTGCACGGGTAAGTTGCTGTGCGGCGCGCCCTTGCTGTTACCTGCAGTTGGGCTTGTGTCTCTTGAAGCGCTTCCGCCACGTGCCCCATGACGCCCAGCTCCTGCTGCAGCAGCCGGACCTCGGCCTGCTCTGCTATCAATGCCCGCTCCACCGCCTCCCGCTCAAGCGTTAGTGAGACCAAATGCTGCTCCAAGGCCCGCAACGATCCAGTGGGCAGGGGCGAGCTCTGGGAAGGGAACGGGGCCGAGGTGGTGTCATTGCTGCCGGTTGTCGCTCAGATGTGGATACATCTGGGACCTTTCAGATTGTTCGAGCCTGTGTGAGTGCAGAGACCACTCTAAGCGCCGTCACCGCACGTTGAATACTCAAAATCTTACCGTAGCAGCGAGGCCAGCCAACGCCGCCGCCACTTCCTCTGGCAGCTGTTCCGGCTTTAGCCCCTGAGGCAAATGCCAACCGCCGCTCTCAAGCCTTGCCTCCAGCCTAGCAATGCCCTCCTGGAGGGCTTGACTGCCGCGCGCCTGCTCCTCGAGCTGGCCCGCCAGGCCCTGAAGCTGTGATGGCGCCTGTAGAGCCACAGTCCCGGAGGCATGTCCCAGGGGTACGCCTTGAGGGCTGTCGACGGCTGACTGGTGGCGGGATGGGGCAATGTGGATGGCAGAATGGCGAGGTGGCGACCCCTTGCTGCGGGGCAGAGACCCTCCACTGCGGCTGGCCTGTGACTCACGATCAGCCTGCATCCGGTCCTCCAGCTCCCGCAGCTGCGCGGCCAGCTGGGCCGTGAGGAGCTTCTGCTCCGCAAGATCTCGGTGCAGGGCGGCATGCTGCATGAGGCAGAGCATGGAATGTAAGATGGAAGCCCAGGAGGTGCTGACTTGCGCAGACACACATGGGTTGCCACGCCGCAGGGCGTTGCCTAAGTATATGTCCGGAGCATGCCAACATTGTCACACGCTAAACCCGCACCTCATCTTGCGAGTTGCTATCAGCTCGTGGCGGCCTGCTGCTCGGAAGTGGGCTGGCCTGAGCCGAGCGGCTGCCCCGCCTCCAGCCAGGTCTCTCACGCCCATGGAGCCGCATTCCGGCGCCGCGTTCGCTGGCGTGCTGCTCGCCAGACGCATCGCCGCTGCCCAAGCAAACGTCATCATCGTAGCCTCCTCGCTTACGGCTACCTGAGCTGCTGTCTGCTGCTCCTGACGCTGCACCGGCGGTGCCCCTGCCAACGCCGCGGTATCCTCCGCGCGGCTTCCGCTCACTGGAGCTACTCTCGGCCCGCCAGGAGCCCTGCCCCTCCTCGTCTCCCCTCTCAAGCTCCCTGCCCTCGGCGCCGATGAAGGCGCCGGATGCCGCGTCGTCATCGTGTCTCCCGTCGTGGGCATGGCGGTCGTAGCCAAACCCGGGCTGCTCGTCGCGCCTTGGCCTGCTGCCACCTTCAGCTCCGCCCTCATCGGTAGGCCGCCTGGGCGTACCACCTGTCCGCCGGCTGGTGCGCCGCGTTGACCGGACTTGCTGGTCACCCCTAGCAGGTCTGATGCCATCCGGTGATGGCTCACGGTCAGCAGGTTTGATCCGCTCAATCTTCTCGTATACCAGCCTGCCCGACGCCAGCCCCTCGTGCAACGGAGAGCCCGGCTGTACTAGCATGCTAAGGGCGCTGGCTGTGCCTTCGGCGGGCGCAGCCCCGCCAAGCGAGGTCGGGGTAGGTGTGGTCCCAGCTGCGGGCTGCCGCTGCCGATCAGATGCCGCTTGCAGGAACAGCTGAGGTGTTGACGCGGTTGTAGCGCTGTCGGCGGGCGCCTGCGGGGTCCGACACATCAGTTGAAGCAAGAAGAGGCATTTTGACCAGAGGGGGGCTTTAGTATCAGGTGTTGGCCAAGTGCGGCGCCCACTAATGCCAGGGATTTCAGCGCCATAACAGCAGCAACCTGTCCTCTTTCGCAAGGCTCATAGCGACCCGTATGGCTTACCTGCAACGACGGGCTTGGGTGGATGTGCACATGGATGTGCTGATCCTTGTATCCGGAGCTGTCTTCGTCCAGCAGCTCTGCCACCTCCACACGCGCACTGGTGCCGCCGGCGTCGCCCACTAGGCTAACCACGGTCGCGCCGCCAGGGCTGGACGGCGCGGGCATGGGACTGGCGCCTGTCACGGGCTGTGCATGCAATGCGAAGGCCGGAGTGGGCATGGCCGTCGCCATCAGGGGGCGGAGCCTCTCATCCGTGTACCTAGTGCCTGCGCATTGGGGCAAGGCAACGGGGAAAGTAACTTAAAACACAGAGGGGAAGGCTTATGCAGTCAACGTCATCCGCGACGCCACAAGCTGCCGGGCATACTGTCATGCCAGGAAAGGTCTCCCTGCCTGAATCCCTCCCGCGTACCTCCAGGCCCCTGGCGTCCATGGTGGGTGAAGTTGTCATGTGCTCCTTCCCGGAAAAGCCCCACAGCGGTCGAGGCCGAGGTGCGGCGGCTGGGTGTGCCAGTGACAGAAGGGAGCTCGCTACCAGGAGCCACGTCCATGCTTGCGCGCATGACGCTGAAGTCACCAAGCGTGACCTGGTCCGGTTGCGAAGGCTGCGGCAGCGGAGTCTGCATCATGGTGTTGACGCTGTGTAAGGGGAAGGCCTGCGCGGCCGTGGCTGACCCCGGCTGTGGCCAATGCTCCTGCTCTGGCATCTGCTGAGGCGTGGCATGGGTAAATGGGTGCGGGCTCTGTGCTCCCTCGATGGATTGCTGAGCAGAACGAATAGCTGCTTCAGAGGGCTGCTGTAAACGCAGGCCGGTGAGGCTCGTCGCATTCTGAGCTTGTGAGAACGGCATGAATGCGGGATGCGTGCCGTCACCCTGCCATCCACCTGCAGCGTGCGGTTCCTGACCCGGTTGCGGATAAAGGCCGCTCGCTGCTTGGCCGTCAGTTGGGCCCGAGGACGTCACGGTGACGCCCAACGAGTATTCACTACCGCCACCATCGCCTGTTGGCGAGCGTGGATAATGGTGCGGCTCGGTACCGCGCATCGATCCTGGGCTTGGAAAGTTGGCGTGGGTGAAGGCGTTGCCTGTTTCAGTGATGGTCTCAGTCAGCCCTTCGCCGCTGAGCACATCCCTCGGCCGCGGCTGCTCGCCAGCATCGTAGGGGGCATGTGCAGGGCCTCTTGAACCGGCGGAAAAGCTCCGGTGCGGCTGAAGCGACGCCGGCCAAGGATGGGGCTGGGGCTGCGGGCTGGCAGTTATCCCACCGGGCGGCTCCCATGGCGACTGTCGGAACGTGAGGCTCGTTTGTAAGCCCTGGGCGGTTGGGATCTGGGGTGACGATGAAGCCATCATCGATGCTTCCTGGGGCCGCACCTGAAGAGGTGGTGCGAGGAGATCTGTCGCCTGTACCTGCCACGCCTGCTGCGCGGCAGACGTGTGAAGCGGCCCGGTCTGGAATGCTAACGAAGCGCCGCCGATGTTGTAAGCGCTGTGCGCTGCCAGCGTTGCTGACCAATGCTGCGGCACGGGCGGCGGGGACATAAGCACGGATGGCGCGTCTCCCGGCAGCACTCGGGGCGACAGCGAAGGCGAAGCAACTCCTGGTTGGCCACGGTTTGGCAGCGGTAGAGATGCCATCTCTGCAACCCGCCGGAGACGAGCTGTTTCGCGTGCCGACGCCTCTACTTCCCGCTTGAGGTCATCAATCCTTGCAACTGCGATCCTTGCGTCGTTGCCAGTGCCGGGACCTCCCAGGCGGCCTCCGGCGCTGAGCGCACGGGAGCCCCAGTGCGAAGAAGGCGACGAGGCCCGCAAGCCTTGCCCAAGCTGGCCGCCCGACTGCGGCGTCTGGACATCCTGGAGCGACCGCCTGACGTGAGAGCCGACACCCGGTAGCAGTCCTGAAGTTGCTGGACCTGGTGCCCATGACGTCCGCATTGCTTGGCGCGGAAAGTCAGTAGCGTAACTTCGGTTGGCTGCCGTTGGTGATGACGCGAGTATGGTGCCTGGCAGTGCTGTTGTCGAGGTCGAAGGCTGTCGGGGGCTGAGGGTTGGTGAGGCGAACCCAGCTCCGGCCCGTGCCGCGGTTCCTGCTGCGCCGAGGGTGGTGGTCGAATGGGTCGGACTGGTGCCAGCGTCAGCCTGAGTCCGGGCAAGCTGGCTGCGTGCGTTCAGGGCGACTACGCGAGCCGCGTCCTTATAGTTCGCGGGAGACGAAGGAGCAGACCGACCACCACATCGTCCTGCGGCGCAGTATGGGCAAAAAGCCGTCAGCGGCTTGTAGTATTAGTGGTTCGGCAGACCATAGGTTCACGATCCAAGCTCCCCTGCCCGCAAATCGCAACCCATCTCCCACCTGCTGGGCCCGCCGGTCGCCACACTGGTTGCAGGCGTGATGGTGACGCAGCGTCCTAGAGGAGCCAGGAGGGGCGACAGCAGTATGTAAGCGAAGTAGGGCAGTAGCAGCATGTAAACCAATTGTACATGGCACGCATCGGTGACTATCTACATGCACTCTTGCAGATGCTGCCTGCGATGCTTCTTACCCTATCTGGCGAGGTGGATGCCGACCGCCTCGTTCCTGGCCCCGTGGAACCTCCACGGCGGAGAATGCGGCCTTTCTCCGACGAGCCAGGCCGGACTGCCGCCAGAAGGCTGCTTTCAGCGCCCAGCCTGATCTGCCCAGCCGACTTGGCAGTATTCCTTCCCCGTGAGGACCGGAGGCGCTCGGCCGACTGACTCCGAGCACTGCTAGAGCGTCCACCGCCACTGACGGACCCTGCGTCAGCTGTCCGGGACTCCTGCACCCGTCGCGTCGGCGGGGCAGAACTGGGCCGGACCCGCTGCGGGTCGGCGTCCGTTGCAGGAGTGCTAACGCCAGCCGGAATGACACCGCGTCTCGCACGCATGAGCCTCTCTACGGTCTCCCGCGACGGTGGCGACGAGCGCGCAGACTGCCACCGGGGCGGTGACGGCGACCATGCAGTCGGGCCACTCTGAACGTCGAGCGCCTCGTTCTCCACTGCTCCAGCGTCCGCGCTTGTCCGAGGCTGGGAGGACTTCTTGAGGACCGACTTCAGTGCAGGCCGCTGCCCAGGCCCGCCGCTGGGGCTGCTCCGTGCCTGCTTCAACGCCGCGTCCCTGCAATGGGCTTGGAAACGTCCCTCACGTTTGCCATATGCTGGATATGCAGTAGATCATTCCGTTTTCAGGAAGGCAAACAAGCTGCCAAGATCGATTAGCTCGGCCAACAAGCAGGGCGGACCGCGCACCTGAACTCAACCAGGACATTCTCGCGCTCTTGGCGCATCTGCCGATTGCGCTCCGTGTCCGCCTGAGCGTCTCGCAGGAGCCGTTCCCTGGCAACGCGGCTCTCTGAGGCGCCGCTACCAGCAGCCCCGCTGCTGCTTAACTGGCTGGCCTCCGCTCTGTTCATGCCGTCCGCTGCGCCGTGCGCGACCGCCATGCCCATCAGCAGCTCGTCAATGGCGGTCTGACACTGAGACAAGAGGTCAAGTAGAGCTGCAGTGGTCTGCTGCTGAGCCGTCATGACCTGGATGCGAACAAATGAAGGTGATGGAATCTTGCATGCACCAAGCCAGTGAAGTAGCCGATGCCGAATGAGTTTTGAGTCTGTGGCGCTGACTGGAATAGCCGTGCGCACTGTGTCCCCTCTCTGCTCGGAGTCTGGCCAGTCTGCCTACCTGCGCGAAGGCCTCCTCCCAGCCGGGCTTCCCCCGGGCGCCCGCCGACTCCGACGGCTGCTGCGCTTTATTTTGCCGGTACATGCGGCCGACCTCCCGGAGCAGAGCACCCTGAATCTTGCGGCGCTCCTGTCGAAAACGGGAGTAGTACAACGATGCAGCCAGGAAACTGTTTGAAGTTATAGCAAACATGCCAGGAAACTGTTTGATGCTATAGCAAACATGCCAATTAAGAGCTCGGATGCATAGTCATCCAGGAAAACGTCCGGGCCATGAGCCGCCGCTGCGTGCTTTCATCACTTACCTCGAGTCCAAGGCTGCCCTCATAGTCCCACATCTCTACAAGTCGAGCTAGCCTCCGGCCGCCCGGCGTCGCAGCTGCCAGCTCTAGCGTATCCATGCGGCTGAGCACAGCACCCTTGCTGTGAACTGTGTGCAGCAGCTCCATGTGCACCTGGGCCCGCTGGACCACGCTCGCCTGCAGGGTGATAAGCACCTTAAAGTGTCTGGACCAGGAGATGGTCACATGCAACAATGTGAAACGCACCATCTTGTGCACCTCACACGCGTTACGGAGCAGCACCGCCATAATCGCCTCCTCCGTCGCCAAAGCCGCCGGCACGGTCGCACGCTCCTCATCCGTCACCGGCCGCCCATCGAGCGACTTCAGTCCCGGCAGCGACAGCAGTACTCGGGACCTGTGAGGCAAGCCACCAGTAGACTTCTGCCCCCACACCCATGCGCAGACACCACGGAATGCGGGCCGCAAGACGCATGCTGTTTACCGATACAAATGGCATGAGCACCCAGGTACACACCTGTAGTGCGGCACAAAGGATAACGGGTTTCCCTCCAAGGACAGCGCCTCAAGCCCGGGGCAAGCAGCTGCCAAGGTGTCCAGGACATGGAGATCCGCGAGCAGGTTGTCCGCCAAGCTGAGGACTCTCAGCTGCCGGAACTGTTCAATGCCAGCGATGCTTGACAAGGAGTTCTTGCTGAGGAACACTACCTGCAGGGTGAATGAATAACACGCGTCCTTTCCCAACTGTTACATGACGGATGGCAACAGATTGCATAGTTTTATTATGAGCTGTCCGAACGGCTGCCTGACCGACGCTACACCTAGTTCGGCGTCGTGGCGTCCATCCCGGCCCGTGAACAGAAGCTCAACCGACCTGTGCCTCGGTGTACCGAGCCGGTAACGCATCAATGGTGTCCACAAAGCGCTCCACAGCTGACAACCGCTGCCGATCGTACAGGTGTGGCGCTTGCTGCAGTACAGCCGATAGCAACACGGGCCCTCTACCTCCACGCAACCCGGCGCCACGTGGCTGCAGTGTGGGTGGCTGCTGGAGTTGCTGCTGGCGCTGCGCAAGCCGCTTCAGCCTGGCAGTACGCATGGCGGTAGCCTGCGCGAGTGCTGTTGTGGCAGGCCTGCGGGTGTGCGAAAGCGTTAAGAACACTAAGGGCCAGTACAACGTTGCCTCACCCGCAAGACATTGTCACAAGGCATGCCTTAATCGCGTCTGCAACGCTACGAATGAACAGGGAACGGACAGTCGCGCCAACCAACGGACCCTATGCATTTGATCTGGGGACAAGTTCTTTTCGTTACATGCGCTAACAGACCTGGATATGCTGGGGTCCACTCGCTGCCGAGGTGGCGAGGGTGTTGGTGAGGCGCTGCGCCCAAAGCTCTGGCCTCCCGCAGTATGCCTCGTGGGAGATGCACGCGTCTCTGATGCGTCCACGGCCGCTGGCTCCTGCCGGGAAGTCTCGGCTGCTCTGGCAGCCAAGCCGCCCAGCGGGTTCGGGTCCGCCAGAGACGCAGGCCCGGAGGAGCCGCCGGGCGGAGAGGCAAGGGCCTCGCGACGCCTCTCCACAGAACCTGAGCGCCTTGAGGCAAACTCGGCCTGCTGCTGCAAATACAGGTCTGCGTACCCATGGCGGACATCCGCTGCCAGCAGACCCGGCTGCCCCTGAACCAGGTGGAGCTCCGAATAGGAGCTCATCTAAATTGTTCGCTTAGTCCATCGTGTGTAAGGCAAGCGATAAGCCGCGCGTCTGTTGTGCAAGGGCCAGTTGACCGCCAGTCTATCAATCTACCACAAAAGGTGTGATATGAAATTGATATATTCCAGCAAGCTGCGCGTATTAGCCACGATGTATGCTCCCTCAGGCTGTCGGCAGGTTGCGACTGGAACCTGGAACCTTTCGTTAGGTCGAATCGCCACCCCAATGCTGTGTCATCAGTGAATTGATGTAGGGCTTGAGCCGCGGAGCCTAGCATCCACTGTGCGACCTGCGAATCCCAACAGACATTGTCGATGCTTGATGCTTGTTATTCTTGAACTCTTAAGCGATAAGCGGCATACGTCATGAGGATGGGCCGAGTAGGGCTTGCAGGCCTAGTTCTCGTAAGCCTTGCGCTCACGGTTCGCTCGCAAGACCGTAAGTTTATGGAGATAATGGCAGGAAGCAACGGGTGCATGCAACTCGTGGTGCTCAGCCTCGTGTCTCCACCTCTCCGCTGCTGGCTTCCTGCATCCCCGTGCACCCCTACGGCACCCCGTCGCACCGTGCAGAGTGCTCGAGTCATGGCAAGCTGGTGGACGGCAAGTGCGCCTGTGACGCGCCGCTGCCCGTTGACGCGGAGCCGGGCTGGGTTGGCGACACGTGCAGCGTGCCGGTGCATCGGCTGTTCCTTAACGCTCAGGATGTCCAGGAGACCTGTGGCGAAGGTCGTGTTTGCAACGTGGTGGCGCCAAACGAGCCAGTATGCTTCTCCACATCTATTGCTGAGTGAGTGCTTTCAGCGCGGGCACTGCAGGGTGCAAGCCTGGTATTCACGCAGGGTGCGATTCAGGGAATGGAATCGTTATTCGGGGTACCGGACTTGCAAGGTGGTATGCAGGTCCCTGGCTGTGGTGGGGTTGTAGGAATGTGGGGAGGCGGTCTTCCGAGCGCCTGGAACCGGGCTGCGGGTTGCAGATTGCGCATGTTGGGCAAAAAACCTGATCTGCACGGATGAAAGGCAGGCAGCAGCCCGCAAACAGGTGCTCAAGGTATGCGTTACGGTTTTGTGGCATACTGGGCTGCCGGTACCCGGACACTTTGCAAACTCCAGTATCAGAGCCACCTGGCGTTGGTCGCGCGCAGGATGGCGGACGCAGCGTACCACCTGAGCCTGCTGCTTGCGAGCAACAGCGTGGACGCGGCCGTCACGCTGCGCGGACTGCTGACCAACTTCACAACGGCGGTTGTGGACCCGGCAACGAACGCGACGAAGCTCGTGCCGGACGTGAGCAGGCCGAGGGCCGTCTCGTTGTGACGAAGAGGCAGCAGTGGTCCGGGTTCATGATCAATCTTTCCTTCAGGGCCGTCCTATAGGCACAGGCAACACGACGCGTGAGAAACCTGGAAGGTCCTGGTTGTGTGCGCCCGCAGCTGTCCATCCGGTTATGGGCCATTGGGGCCACCCCGCTGGGCAAAACGCTGCCCGCCTTCCGTGTGCCGCCGCAGGCCTACCCCACGACAGCGGCGGCGTTCAGCTTTTCAATGCACACGTCGCGCGATCTGCTGTTGGCGAGCCTGCAGCTGTCCCGGCGGCAGCTGGGTTACGGGGCGTACACAGGTGCGCGCGGTGGACCACGGATCCCGAGAACTAGGTTTACCTGCCACGCCGAGCCGCCTGGGGCTGAACGGGACGGGGCGGGCATACCCAGCGCCCTTGTTTCCATTTCCCGTGACCGTTACCCGTGGATCGCGTGACATGTGCTTTATTCGTACGCATCTATAATTGGGCACATGAACTAGGAGCGATGATGTGCGGGCGCGTCATGTCTCTTGCAGGAGTCTACCTGTGCGCGGAGAGCACCGCAAGCACTACCATCGTGCTCAGGCAAGCGGACATGTCGGAAAGTGTGCAGGCATGGGGTTCGGCCGCTGCCTGGCGAGATCGGCTTGTATTCCCCCTTTCACACATCTTCGGGCCTCGATTGCCCTTTCTTGAGCTCTTGTACTGCTCTGTGCTCCATGTTCACCGGTCTTCATTTGGTGTTCGACTTGCTGAACAGCAAACTCGTCCCCTGTGCTTTCTGGCAGAAGCGTGAATTGCGGCACTTCCTGCTGGTGTGTGTGCTGCCTGTAGGGGTGCCACAAGCACGTGCCCATTTACGCTACAGCAGGATGGCAAGCTGCAGCTTTGCTCTGGCCGCGGCACGACCGACACGTGCCCGCACGGCACTTGCACCTGCCCAGCGCCGTACGTGCCACCTCCCAACTGGGTGATGACACCAGGTGAGCGCGGATTCCGGCTGGCTGTAAGGGGAGCTCCATAACGAGTTGCTGTCTGCATGCTATGCACGCCAGTTGGCCCCCGTTGAAGTGTGGGGGTGTGACGTCCCACGCACTGGATGTGGCGTGTCGCGCCACGCACATCTTGCGTGTGGATGTTGCGTCCTTGATTGTCAATCCGGTAATCTTTGTCAAGAGCGTGCACACTTCATTGTCTGGTGTACCAAGAATGCGACCGAACACCAGACGGCAAGCTATGTCCCCCGCTTGTGCGTTGCGCTCCTGCTGTCCCAGGCCTGGGGTTCGAGGACTGCAGCGCGACGCTGCAGCAGCTGCAGCCGGCAGGCTCGCCGCCCGCGCCGGCGTCACTCGCCGTGTCGGGCCTCCAGCCAGGCGCCTGGTCTTTCTTCAGCGTGGAGGTCCCCGCTGTGGACATCTATGAGCTGCAGGTGGCGGCCGCCGCGACGGAGGCCACGAAGGGTGAGCGCTAAGCCTTGGCGCGGAGCTCGCAGCTACGGTACCCTGATGTATCGTGCGCATCCCAGCCCCCCCCCCCGGCGCAAGTTTCGCTGGGAACATCGGCCTTCAACGACTCGGGACGACTCAGGAAGTCAGGATGGCATTCGCTCCGGGCCTCTCTTGTGAGAACGCTTTTTATTCCTCTGACCCCCCGCCGTTTTTTTGATTGCATTCACTGCATACACATACAAGGGCTGTGCGTGCTTGCTCTCCGACGGACTCACCTGACATGCCCGTGGGCCGGCGGTGTGCGGGATTGATGGTGACGGAGCTTGGGCGTGCCCTTGGTCGGTATCCATGTGTAGGTGTCCTGGGGATCTTTTTAAGGCACCAGCAGCTGCCGGGGGAGGCCGAGGCCCAGCATGACCTGGCCAGCGACGCCTCGCCGGCGCCCGGTGCCTCGTCGAGCAGCTCCTCGTCCTGGCTGCGCGACCTTTCGGTTCACGCGACGCTGCGCCGCACGGATGCGGCCTTCCGCGCCGGTGAGCACAGTGGGTTTAACGTGTCGGCATGCAGTAGCGGTTTGGAGGCGGGCCCATCCAAGAAGTGTGTGGGTTTCTCCTGCTCGGGTGGTTGCAAGGTCGCGACCGCGCGCGTTCGGCGTTTGGGTGCTGATTACAGCAGTGCTGCCTGGCTGCAGGGACGTGGTACATTGGCGTGTACAACAAGGGCTCCGGCCCTGTGGCGTACAGCATCACGGCGGCGCTCAACGGCTGCCCCAACAACTGCAGCGGGCGCGGGACCTGCGACGCGGGCACAGCGACCTGCACGTGCAGCCAGCAGGTGGGGCAACACACGCGCACGCAGGGTTCGATGTTGTGTGTTCAACACGAGCCGGTCCGTTTTTTTGGGGGTGCGGTTTCGCCGGACAACATGCTTTTATCGCATGGGTAATATGCTTGGTGCTCGGCGTCGCATTGTCCCGACACCTCAATGTGTACTCCTAGTACCCTTGCAACGTCATCCAAGTGACCTTAAAACTACTCAATGCGCTTGCATTCCTGTTTCTTTTTCTCCCGCGTCATGGCGGTGCAGGACAGCATGCTGGCGCCCGACTGCTCCGTCTCCTCCTACAGCCTGACCCTAGGGAAGCCCTTCACCGCCGAGCCGCGGGCCTTCTCGTACGACAGGCTCGTGCTGCGTGATGTACGGCAGCAGATGGGCAGCACCGCCACCACCCGCCTGGCGCTGACTGCCTCCTTCAGCACCTCGGAGCCGGACTCACCTGGGCTGCCTGACTGGGTGACCGGCAGGTGCGGGATGGGGGGCGGCCCTTGTTCGCGATGAGTAGGACTGAAAAGCGATGGCGCAGTTCGGCGATCGTTGCTGTTGGCCAAGGAGCCCCTGGTCGGCAGCGCTTGGCGGCGGGGCGCTGTGCATTTGGCATACGCCGTCACAAGAGATGCGAGAAGCCCGTGCAAAGATCCGCGTCGGGTGTATTGCTTGGCGTGGCATTGCGCTCCTTGTCGAGGTGCAGGGTACATCTCGTGAGGTTACGGCTCTGGCCTTTGATCATCATGCTCACCTCCTCTCCAGGCCGGTGGTGCTGGTGGCATCGTCGGCGGAGGCGGCCGCAAACGCCTCCTCGGGCGGTGGCAGCCCGCTGTGGCCTGAAGGCGCGGTGGCGCGGATGGCGCTGCCTGCGCGCGGTGCACAGTTCACCCTCGACGTGGGGCCCTGGATGGTGCGTGCCGTTCAGGTCCCTCCCCTCGCCTCGTAGCAAACCGAGCACGGCAACGCCGCACATTGCCTTGTTTTCCTGCCCGCGCCATCAGCGGCTCAAGCCGAGACTGTGCATCGTTTGCTGCCCCGCCGCCCCAGACCTCCCCGGCATGGCGTTTGTGTGCCGGAGTCCCTGTTACCCGGTCCCGGCCCCGACCACGCAGGTTGCGTCCGATGGCGCTCTGCACGTGGTGCTGTGGAACCCGCTGTCCGGCCCGCCGCGCCTGGTGGGCTATACGCTGGCGGTGGCGGTAGTGGGGTCCTGCCTGGCGGACTGCTCCGGACACGGCACCTGCGACACGGGCACGGGGCTGTGCACCTGCCAGGTAGGGCCGGGGATCCGAATCCAACAGTTGCTGCCAGGCATGCGGCATGAACGTCCAAAAGAATGCGGCAGACAGTGTGGATTGGGGCTCCCGGCGTGCATACATGCAGACGCTTTGTGCGCCCTTGGTGCGGCGTTGTGCCGACCCTCTACCAGTCATCGACGCTGGGCCTTCGACGCCTGGTCGACGGCACCTAGAATTAGCTGGGCCGCGCGGGTCAAGTAGCGCCCGCCGCCGCCCGCCAGCCCGCCGCACGCACTGCGGATGTTTGCTCCTTCCTGGAAGCGCCGCCCCGCAGCACGGCTGCCAACGAAGCGGCCCTCACCGCGCCCGCCTCGCTCTCCCGTCCCGCTCGCCAGTTGCCCTTTGCTGGCGGCGACTGCTCGGTGGACCTCTCCCAGTACAACACCACCGGCGCCGCCTGCGCGGCCGGCTCGCTGCGGCCCATGCGCCGCGACGACGCGCACGCGACCTGCTGGCAGCCCTGCAAGCCCGACGGCAGCGGCTACGACGAGGCCGCCTGCGAGCAGTTCACGTGCGACGGGCCTGGCGAGGGGCACGGCCAGCTGCGGCGCAAGGGCAGCGATCTGGCATGCGTGGAGGATGCGTGCACCGCGGGGAACTACACGGTAGTCGACCCGTCTGGTACGTGCTCGCTTTAGTATACATCATGTAGATTTTTGGATGGGGGCACCGGCGGGAGGACCAGGGCCTCGGTGGGCGCTTGGGTGCATGGCGGACATGTTTGCGAGAGGGTCCTCACACCATGCCCATGGAGCGGTCCCGGTGGAACGGCGCTGGAGTAAGCCTCACGCTGGGTGCGGCTTGCGGGCTCCTGAAGCTGACCGGATTGAGCCCTCGCAAGCTCCAGGCCGTGATTTGATCACTCCCATCTGGACCCCCGCAACGCAGGCAACTTCGCGTGCACGCGGCGCTGCAGCTGCCCCGAGGACGGCAGCGCCTGCGGCGTCGAGCCGGAGTGCCTCCCGGGCACGGTTCAGTGCCTGCGCGGCCTGGTCCTGTCGGCTGCCACCGGCAGGTGGGCGTCTCCTTTGCGGGGTACAATCATGTTGGCCGGTGCGATCTGTCCTTCCGTTGGGTGCGTGCGGTGCTTACCGGAGACAAGCACCCCTTGCTGTGTCTTGCTTAAGCTCGGCGCCCAAGCTGGTTGAACATGCGTCCTGGATGCGGAGTAGTCACAGGGGTCGCCTCAGAGAAACAGACTGGGGGAATAGACAAACCCTGTGCTGCGTGGCCCTTGCAGCTGCGTGGAGCCGCCCTGCGCCGAGGGCAGCCTCCGACGAGCCTACGACTTGGACGGCGGTGCCGCCTTCGCGGTGTGTGTCTGTGCCGCAGCGGGCGACCCCACCTCCTGCGCCTTTTCGGCGCCCACCCAGGCGGGCAGCAACGCGGGTTGCGTGGTGGCGTGCCAGGCTGGCTACGAGCGACAGGTGCGTCGTCCGTGGCGAGGAACGAACGTGCCGACACTCTGGAATGCCCTCCACGCTCTTTTGCCGTTAGTTGCTCATCCTGAATTATCCTGGGTCGCTCTCCAGACGTCGCAACAATGGTTGGGTACGAGGCCGCGGCGGCTTTTGACTCCAAGCTGCCCGGTGACGTGCCTTACTTTTTTAGGGAGCCACCGCGGCAACACGCCTGTCCGACGGAAGCGAGATCACCACCGGCGGTGCCTGCGCGCCAGCGCAGCACGGCGGCCGGCGACACGGCGTGTCGGGCGGGATGGTCTTCTTCTATTGCCTGCTGAGCATCGCCCTAGCGGCAGGCCTGGTGGTGGGCAGCAAGTACGGCATGCTCTGGTACGAGCAGTACAAGTACGGAGCCGCTTTCAGTCAGGTGTCTTGGCCGCTGCTCGGCAATCGGGGCAACGTGGGCGGCGGTGTGGACGACTGGTAGAACTGCCAGTAGGATTGCGAGTCCAACTTATGGAAAGGTATGCACATGCCGACATGCGCAACGGATGCTTCATGGCGCTTGGACGGCCCGAACGGTCTGCTCTTCTTTGGATGTTTATGGTCTGCTGTCCTATGGCGGGATGCTCGAGTCTGATGTTTCTTGGAGTTTACTGGAGATTGCCTAGTGTGGCGGTGGGGCTGGAATCCCAGCTTCCCCTTCCCCCGTGACGTCTCGTAGCACGCATTAGCTGTCCCCTTGTTTTATAGATCCGCCGAGGCGGTGCTGCTTATGCCAGGTCACAATGATGTACATAAGTGTTTGCAGGTTGGCGTTAGGGGATTCGGTGGTTTGGTCGCAGGGTGTTGACGATGCAGGGACCTGTCCGTTTGGGACTACGCAGCTGGACTTTAGGGCTTTGTCTTTGCCGATGTACTGTTGCTGTCATGATGGAGACACTATGCAGGAGGTGTCGCCTTGTAGACCGGGGGATATAATCTACCCATGGCGGCACAGGCTTTGACGGGCGTCTGTAACCTGTCACTTATGGACACTCCAGCTTCCATGTTTCGTACTCAGCGTGATGTACAGGTTCTTTCGCCTGTGCCAATTTGCCGTTCCTACTTCCACCCCTCCACAATTCCCTAGCCACCAGCCCATTCAACCCATACAGCAGACTGGGCAGTGCTCGTTCACTACGCTTCCAATTGCACGACATTCAGGATTATTTCGGCCTCAGATCCGACGGATCCGACAATGCATTTGAAGGGCTGTTCAGTACTTCTCGGGGTACCACGATGGCAGTACAAGGCAGCCTCCTGCTGTTGGGCCGCAGCGCCAGTAGCAGGGCGGTGAACAATCAGCTCGGCAGGGAGTTGGGGATGAGGACCAGGAGCGCTACACCAACGGCGAACTACCGAGCCCACCCAATGTATTGGGCCTCGGGTACGGGCCTGGGATACCCGGACCCCTCGACCACTTTGCAGTCTGGGAAGACTTCCGCGACACCCGTGTCTGCCGCAACTTACCGCCGAAACTACCCGCCGAAACTACCCGCCATGCCAACACGGTACCGCAGCGGCCTGAACCACGGGCCAGCCAATCGTTTTGCCAACTAGCAATGTCCGCCAACGTCTCAAATGGCAGATCCTGAGCCACAACACCACAACAGGATCACGAAGGTACGTACAGGAACACATGTATGTCCGAAATAATGCATCAGAGCGCACGCACAGTGAATACTTTGCTGCGGCAAGGAGGTATGGCTTGACTGTCATTAGTGTCACCGTTTGTTCGCGCGCCACTCCTGCGGCTCCTATCGAGGCAGCCTTACACACGCAACCACCGGTACAACCTCAGCGCCCAATTCCTTATACCAGATTACCGCCTTCGGACACCATGTAGCAGCCCGCAATCATGGACGGGTGGCATGAGCACCCACGACTCTCCACCAGGCAGCTGCATAAACCGTCAGCCCTGACCGTGGAGAAAACAACCCCTTGCAACGCCGACAGCCAGCTGAGCTTGCATTGGGGAAATCTTGAGTCCATGACGAGCCAAGATTGACGGAAAGCCCGAATCTGAAACCCTACGAGGCTCCGACATACCTCAGGATTTCACGGTATCAGTAGCACATTTACAAAGTGCTGTTCTCGCTCCTCTCCATCAGGGCTCCTCTTCAGGAATACTCACGCAGGGGACTACCCAAATGATGTCATGGATGGATCTTCCCCTGAGGCGGCATAGAGTCACTCGTCGACTTGGCGCGTGCCCGGTGCGCTCTCGGGGCGGCTCGCCACGATCGCTGGCGGCAGCAGGTGCACTAGGTCATCACGTACTGCCAGCACCCAGCGCAGAGCCTCCTTTGTGACGGCACTGCGCCTCTCGCCTCCTTGCGCACCGGCCTGCTCGTCCCAGTCCCTTTGAAGCACCTGCGGAAGCCGGCAAATGATCACGTGCAGGAGAGCGCGGGCATCAGAGGTCCAGGTCACCAGCCGCGGTGAGCAAATTTGCGAGGCGAGGATAGAGCCAAGAGCGGTGCAAGGCGAGGATGGAGCCAAGAGCGGTGCAAACGGGCAATTGCAATGCCAGTGGCAAACGCAACTGCCCGCGTGTGCCATCTGCACGCGGCGCGTACCTCCGTGACCCCGGTGAGGAAACTCTTCTGGATCTCGAGTCCCAGAGACCAGTTGTCCCCGCCGGCATTCTGCGCCGTAGTACAGGGCGGCGGGTCGGCGGCGGTGCTGCCGACCAGCACCTCCGTGCCCTGCTTGGACGTGGGGTCGAAGGCCACCAGTTTCGCCGTGGCAGATGGCAGCAGCTGACTCACGCGCAGCCCGCTGATCTGCACATCTGCCGACGCGTCCTGCTGTAACAGAAGTGTCAGCTGGATGTTGCCATACATGGCGCCACCGAGGTCGAGCCCGTGCGTCACGGAACCTTCTAGCACCAGCTCCAGGGCCTCGGCGGCACTAAGGCGGGGCCGCGGCAGGCCGCTGGAGAAGATTGACCGCGCGGGTCTCGGCTGCACAGCAGCGGGGGTATCCGCCACCGGGCCCGCCGCATCCGCTGCGATGCCGCTGCGGTTTGAGGAATGGTGGGAGGGTGGGGGGCGCCTGGGCGATGGCGTCGCGGGCCATGCTGCCCCGGCGTTGGCGCTGCTCTTAGCGGGGCTGAGCTGCCGGGCGTTGATCTCCAGGAGCACGCCGCTCGAGTCCCTATCTTCGCTGCATACCGCCCTAGCGGATGTGAGGAACCCAAAGCTTCGGGGCTGTCCCAGGACGCCAATCACCCCATTCGCGGTCTCTAGCGCGGCCTCGAACGAGCGACCCGCGCCAACATCGCCGCCGCCGCCGCTGGCTGCTTCATCGAATAGCAGAGAGCCAAGCTCTGCGCCCCGGGCGTGCTTCCGCAGCGACCAGAGGTGCCGCAGCCCCCCCGGCGCGCTGGCAATGCTGCCGTCGTCAATCACAAGCGAAGGCACAGAAAGGCTCTCGAACATGTCCTCGGGAGCCAGGCCGCTAAGCACGATCTCGGCCATGCGGTTGAGGCCCGAGAGATGGATACTCGGGGCGTTGCGCCCGGTGCAGGTTGTCACTGACGCCAGTCTACCCTTGTCGAAGGCGAACGTGGCACTGAACACATGCGGGGTGGAGCTGCTAAGACACTCATTGATCAGCAGCCGCTGCAGAGAGCTCTCGCGTGCGCTCTGTATCAGCTGCTGCAGCGGGCTGCCGCCGCCGTCGCCGCCAAGGCCGCTGCTGCTGGCCGGGCCCTGGCTGCGGCCGCTGCAAGCGCCGTTGTCAATGCAGCATTGCTCGAGCTCCAGGGTCCGCAGGCTCTTGAGGCGCTGCAGCTCCTTTAGCATGTTCTGACGAAGGAACTGGTCGCCGAGGCCCGCCGGGTCCTTGATATGCAGGTGCCGCAAGCTGGTGCTGGCGTCCATGGCGTCAATGCCGGTTAGGTTCGCGTCGTTGCACAGCGTGAGCTTTACCAGTGAGCGCAGGCGCGCCAGGGTGGCGAACATGCCCCGCAGTTCTGGCCCTTCGCTGAGCTTTGAGTAGGGAATGTGCAGCTCCCGAAGGCCCGGAAGCTCCGTGACCGCTTTCGTCACGACCGAGGCGTCGAGGGCCTGCGTGTTGAAGCTGAGAAAAGACAGGCACCGCACCGGCGAGCTGGTGCCGGTGGCAAGGTAATTGATGAAGCCCTTAGGCCCCATGTCGGGTGCTACTTTGTCCGGAACGGTAACAGTGACGACCTCGCAGCGGGGCCACAGCGGCGAGGGCGGACCATGGCCCTGCTGTTGCTGCAGCGTCCCGAGCTTAAGATGTAGCTTTCTAACACTGCCGTCGATTGCACTGCGGAGCTCCTGGCAGGTCAGCCGAGCCGCAGCGAGGGATGTCGCATCCAGGTTGTCGACGAGAGAGTCGAGAACATTCAAACCAACGTGACACAGCACATCACATAATTCGGTGGTACGTTTTGGATTGGGGCGCAATGCCAAAAAAGCCATGTCACAAGTAGTAACCGCCACACACAAGAAGGCGTCGAGCCTTCAGTCCTTATGATGTAGAAGCAGACTGGCTTCTGAGGTAATTATTTGCAGTTCGAAGACGCACTCATCATACTGCTGTTACTTGGCTGTGCGAACCGTACAGTACTGCGGGCTGCATTAGTCATGGCGCCTGAAGGTGGTATGTGCCCTACCTAGTCACCCTGCTCCGCGTCGTATGATATCACAGGATCCATGCACGCCGTCTTCCGGGACGAGCTGCGAGGCGGGTTGGGTCTGCCTCCACCACACTGCAAAGCGTACGGTCAAAGCGCTTAGGGTTGGCTCCTCAGGCCCCTCCAGCTGGTGTGCGTGGGAAGTAACTGGCCGTGCATTGCCGCGCCTCCGACTCGAGTGCAATCACCATGTCCAGTGCCTGGACCGGTTGCAATTGAGGAGCCGGCCCTGGTAATCCGTCGGCTATGAGTTTTGCAGTGCTGACTGTAGGCCGGCCCGACAGAACAGAGCTGACAGAGCAGGCGTGCCAAAGGCGCACGTTACTACTCGCGGGTTTCCCCTCCCTCCCTGATGAGCGCGTTTGTTTCCGTTTCCTAGGGTTTGCATAGGGTTGTACCTGCCAAGCCCGTAGGGTAGGCTCGAGGTCTCTAGGCTTATTCACGCTTGCGCTTGTGGATGCGAGCATAGGGCCTCACACAAAAGCACCATTTCCAAGCTACACTCCTGTGCACCATTTACGCGTGTTCTGAGATATCGCACATTCTTGCATGGTTGAGACACCGCAGGCTCAGCTGTGTTTTCGTGATTAAGAGGGAGTGTGAGTTTACCAACAAGCCGTCCAAATGCCGCCAACTGCCCATATCGCTCGCCCCACAAACAGGCAACCATGCACGGCTTGCGCCTCCCCGCGGCCTGGTGGGCATCGTGCTGTTGAGTGCGGCGCCATGGCGGCGCATAGTCACCCACATTCGGCCCGCCAAATTACATGACCTCTTGACCTCACAATCCACACATACGCACCCAGCATCAGCAAGACGCCCCCCGCGCACGCTATGGCAAGTAGGGTCCCATCGCCCATGTCCAGTGCGCAAGAGACGAGCATGCAGACCACACCGCCAGAAATTGTGACATTGGTGGCCTCCTGCCCGCCGTAAGCCCTTGCCTATTATACTTGTAGAGTCATCCACCCTGTCGGCTACCTTGTAGTCCTACAAACTCCTGTATGTAAATGCGTCCTGTCATCATCCAGCGCATATCTAGATGCCGCGCTCGCATGGGATGGGTGTTCAACGGTCCGGAAACGGCAACAAAACCACCAGATGACTCTGGCAACGCTGCATGCCAGCTGCTGCAGTATGCTCACGCGCCCTCAGACTTTTAGCCTCGCCACCCGGTCCTCGACTCACCAAAACTCCCTCTCTCCGAGGGTCGCCCGTGACAGTCCTGACTACCCTACACTGCGATATTCCTGCGGCAGCTGTCCACGGTTGCGGCCACGCGCCGCTATACCCTTAATCAGAGGCTGTGCGCGTGGCCCGCCTGCACGCCTTGTTCCTGCCCTCTCCCCTGCAGCTGCTTCTCCAGACTGCGGATCCGCTCCAGAAGCTGCAGCTCCCGCTCACTTGCCGAACCGGGCCCCACCCCGCTCCCGTTCGCTTTCGCGGTCGACGCGTGACCGTTACCGTTGCCGTTGCTCCCCGTTCCGAAGCTGTACGTTGTGCTGCCGCCCGCGCCGCTCCCGTTGCCGGCGTGCGAGGAGGCGGGCTGCTGCTGAGCCTTGTTGAAACCAGTCTTCTCCATGGCGAGCGACAGGGCCTGGCCCAGGTCGGCGATGAGGTCGTTCGCGTCCTCGATGCCGGTGGAGATGCGCACCAGGTCGTCGGGCAGGCCCCGCGCGGCGCGCACGTCGGCGGGGATGGAGGCATGGCTCATGTAGCAGGGCAGGCTGATGAGCGAGTTGACGTTGCCGAACGAGACGGTCACCTTGTACAGCTGGGTGGCCTCGACGATAATCTATCGGCGCGGGTGGGTAGTGGGTGGGGGATCATTGGGTTGGAAGGCGTTGTCACAAAGGCCGGGCGGGTGCAAAGTAGCGGCCGCAATGGCAATGGTGCCTTCAAGAAAGTTTGGGCCCCTGCGCGATGGCAAGATACGCGAAGGGCGGGGTACGTGGTCGCGCGCAGGTCACGCGTCATCCCTCCGCGCCGCCCACGCCCCTTTCCCGCGCCACTGTTACGCTTTCTGCGCAACATCCGCGCCCCCGCTGCTGACCTTGCTGGCTTCCACACTGCCCGTCTCGAAGCTGAGCAGCGAGCCGCCGCTGGTGGCCTGGCGCCGGTGCAGCGCGTAACCGGGGTCGCTGGGCAGGCCTGGGTAGTTAACCTTCTTCACCAGGGGGTGGCCCGACAGGAAGGTCGCCAGCTTGGCAGCATTCTCCGCCGAGCGCTCCATGCGCAGGGCCATGGTCTTGAGGCCGCGCAGCGCCAGCCAGCAGTCGAAGGGGGCCAGGCCGGCGCCCTCGGCATTCTGGGGGACCGGGGCCGTGGCACGGGAGGGAAAGGGCGGAGATCAGAAGGGGCCACGAACCACCTTGCCGCAGCACCAGACCCACAGGAGACGGGAAATCTCTTCAGCGGTTATCCCGCCTCCTTCGTCGCTTCTCTCCCCCGCGCTCAATCCCTTCCAATCCCCGCCCCCACAAACCCGCAGTCCCCAGACCTGCAGGAAGTAGACCCGCTTGGCCAGCTCCTCGCCCTTGACCGTCAGCAGCCCCAGCGTCACGTCACCGTGGCCACCCACGAACTTAGTGCCGGACGTCATGCAGATGTCGGCCCCCAGGTCCAGCGGGCGCTGGAAGACGGGCGCCATGATTGAGTTGTCCACGCACGTGATGGCGCCCGCGGCACGGGCCATGGAGGCGATGGCCGCAATGTCGCACACCTGGTTAGGGGGGGGGGCGGGTGCGGGGGGTAGTTGCAGGGGAAGGGAATGAAGAAAGCACGAGCTGAGTGCCAGCGGCGTGGTTGAGGAGGGGAGGGGACGCAGGAGGACAAGGCTCAGCCATAGAGTGCACGAGGAAGTTCCATGCAAGACAGGCGGCCACAACGAAGCAGGGCGTGGGGCGCGGCGGCCATTCGATGCTACACGCCCGATTTTGGCCACTTCCACCGACATCGGCAGTATGGAGTGGAGCAGTATGCAACCGAAGCACGGACGACGGCCCGGGCGCTTGCGCCCTGTAACCGCCTGGGCCCCCCCACAGCCCTTCCGTGGTAATCTCCTTGCCCAAGTAACTAAGCGGCGACACTCCCACCCTCACCTGCATGCGCGGGTTGGTGGGCGACTCGACAATCACCAGCTTGGTGCGGCCCGGCTGGATGGCGGCGCGGACGGCCCTGGAGCATGAATCAAGTCAAAGAGGGGCCACAGTGAGGGACGTGAGCGCGTGGGGATGAAGCTTCAAGTTACGGGCAGTTGCGGCATTGCATCTACGGCACATTCACCTAAGGTCCACGGGTCGTCTATTTCCTTCTCGCGTACCACTGGGAAGTACCCATCCTAGCTTTCCTGCATTGATGGCTTGCCTGGACTGGACTGAAAGCTCACCCTCATGCCAGGCGCCCAGGAAACAGCCGCCGGAGCTGCCGAACCCCCACCCCATTCTTCCCACTTGCCCCAGCCGCACTCACTCCAAGTTCGTCATGTCGACGTTGGTGACGCTGACGCCTGCCGACGGCACTACCTGCGACAGCAGCCTGCTGGTCCCCCCGTAGATGTCCTCTCCCGCCACAATGTGCTCGCCCGTGGCCACCAGCTTAGCCACCGCCGCCAGCGCCGCCATACCACTGGTAAAGGCGAAGGCGCGATCGCCGCCCTCCAGTGCCGCAAACTGCTCCTCCAGCATTGTGCGCGTGGGGTTGCCGCTGCGGCATGTTCAATAAGGACACACAGTAAGCATACGGCGAGCACCAGCCCCGAGTGACGTTCTGCTTGCAGGTCTGCAACAAACGGTGTGCACGCCCACACAGCAGGTCGAAGGTGTGCCGCGAACGTGCGCCGCCGCGTGCGAGGCCGCACCTGCGCGTGTAGTCGTACTCGCCGAAGGTGGTCGCGCTGGGCTGCGCGAAGGTGGCGGTCTGCCACAGCGGCGGCATGGAGCCGCCGTAGGGGTCCACCACCTGGGGGCGGCGCCGCGAGAGCGCAAGGCAGGGGCCCAGCGGGCGTTACGAGCGGGAGCTGCGTCAGCGTCACCATTACCGGTACAGCCCATGGCGCCATGGGCCATAGCTTGTTGGGCCCAAGCTGGGCTAGAATCGGGCCGCGGGCGGGTGGGACACAATACAGGGCTGCCCCAGTCGCGGCCACGCGCTGCAGGCCCGCTTCATCAATAGCGGCAGAACGCCCTATAACGACGAGCCACAGACTGCTGGACTAAGCCTGAAGCTGCCGGCCCCGGCGCCGGCTCAGTCCGATCCGTCCCGGATTCCAGGCGTACCTTGGTCTTGGGGTGCACCAGCCGCGTGGCCACTGCGAGCTTGGCGGGCGAGGCGGGCGGCGAACCGGCCGCGTCGTACTGCGCCGCCATGGCGCGCAGCTGCGTGAGCAGGTTCACCTCCAGCGGCATCACACCTGCACACGAACGCAGTGGTTCATGGTCCGCGCCTCTTTACTACGGCCATGGAGAGACTGCGCTCCCTGGGTGCGACAGCACCGTATGACGAGGTGTAGGCCCCGTTTTGGACTCGGGACGCCACCCATAGACGAAGTTGCCGCGGTACAGCATGAGCGGGACGCTGGGCTCGCCGGTTCCCAAGCCACCCGCGCAATCAGCAGCCTGGCAGCCGCTCCGCAGCAATACCATCCTTGACTCCCACCTCTGCAACCTGGCGGCTCTGTCGTCAACCCAAGTTAACGTTGTAGCGCACGCCAAGCCCCAAGCTGACCCAGCGACCCACCTGCGGCCAGGCGTGAGTTGGCTTTCCGGTTGCCCCGCTCCCCGGGCAGCAGGATCTCCTCAACCCCGGGCAGCCGCTCAGCGCCGCGGACACGGTCCAAAACCACCTGGGATGGGCCGAGGCAGGCAGGCAAGAGACATAATAAGCGGGTCGGCGCAACGCAAATGCAACCAACCCGTTTCGGGGACAACGGTGGTCGCTTTTGGCCTTGTCCAGCCTCCCAGGCTAGCCGAAGGCGCTGTGGCGACGGCCAGTTTGCCTCGCCCAGGTTCCACGCACACGGAAGCACTCCGTCACCCTCACAACGCCCCCCTCATACTTGGCCCACCCCACTCTGCCCTCACTCAGCCGCGAGGACCGGGTGTCCTGTGCCCCTCGCCCGCAGCCCCCGGCCTGTGCGCCACCGCCTACCAAGACCCGCATGTGGCGTCCGGTCGCGCCCCCATCGCCCCCCCCCCTCGTAGCTTGACACCATCCATCTCCTGTTTTCCAGATTCTGCCCTCACGGGAAAATTCTCCGGCGGCTCCTCAAGAAATATGCGTCTTTCACCCCTTGAACCCCCTATCTCCTCCAGAGCGGCCCCCACCTGCACCCGCTGCTTGAGCGCCTCCGGCTCGCCCAGCAGCCCCGGGTCCAGCGCCAGTACCAGGTTGCCCCAATTGCGCTCCGCCAGCTTGTCGGCGACCGCGGCGCCCACCAGGGGACCGGCCAGCAGCTCAACCATCAGCGCCAGGTTGCTGCCCTAGGGACCCGGGGACCGAGTAGCAGAAGGTAGTGGGGGAAGCGGTTCCATTACGTGGTGTCATCAGGTTGCGTGCTATACATGATGCTCCACCTTTCTTCCGTTCCCCACCCAGAGTGAGCTACACTGGCGGGCGGACCCTCACACGACTCGTCCCGCGCGTCCCTGCCCCGTGAAGAATCCAAGGGAATAGCGGTTGTGGCGGTTCTGTGCAATGGCGTCCCCTATCCTGGGATAGCGCATCCAAGGCGGTTAACATATGCCATACTGGGCTTGAGAGGACGCGCGTTTCTTAACGATGCGCCCTTCCCCCATGAAGCAGCTCAATCAGGGCGGGTCCCCAGGCCACGGCCCACTCCGCACCTTGTAGGAGCGGTCGAAGACGCGGATGGCCCCTCCTTGGAGCACCTCGTTGGGGTCGGTGGTGGCCTGCCCCGCCGCGTTCATGGCCACGTCGCCCGGGATGGGCCGCCCGGCCGCCTTGGCCTCCAGCAGGCCGAACCACGCGTACGCAGAGGTGGCCATGTCCATGGTCACGGCACCCTCCTGCGGAAGACGTTGTCACCGGGACCCAGGCCCGGGGGCTTTGCGTGGTACTCGATACCCACGCGAAAGGCGAGCCGATGGGGCGGGCAAGGGCAGTCCCTCAGGCACACCACGCGCATCGGTGGCATGAACCACTCTCGACATGTTGCGGACAGTGACTTCAGCTGCGCACCTGGGCGGGGATGGAGATCCCGATGGGGTTGGTCCCGAAGATGGGCTGCTTGGCCCCGTGGGGCGCCACAAATTCGGGCGACTGCGCCAGCACGATGCCGATGAGGCCCTCGCGAGAGATCAGGTCCACGTAGTAGCTGGAAAATTGTACGTTGGAGATCAACGGAGAATGAGTGCGGGATGTTTAGGAAATGGGTCATAGGAGTTGGTTTGCGGCACCTGAAGAAGGTTGCGCAACGCTGCAAGTGGCAGGCGTGATGGCCACTCAACTGCGGGCATGATTACCCAAAGGGCGTGCAGAGGGCTGCAGACGGCAAACCCGTTACCTGGGCCGGCTAGTGGACTGGCTGGGTGGTTGGCATGGAGTTTCCCCTGGGCATCAACTGCCACTTACCCTAGGGCACCCGTGCTGCTGGGCGTGTGGTTGGTGCCCACGATACCAAATCCCTGGGACTTGGCACGTTCTATGGCCATCTGGGTGGCCTTGTGGAGGACCAGCATGCCGGCGCTGTTGTTGCCATTGATGAGTGCCGACAGGCGGGTCTCCTTCTCAATGACGGGCGGGCGGGCCGACGGGGATTTGTTGAGGCCACCAGACGTGATTTTGATGATACCCTGGTTGTTATCGCGCAACTGGGCGTAGAACAGGACCTGCGAACGTGGGGGGCAACGAGGGCTCTCGTGCCGGCGCTGCTCCCGTGCTCGACCTCGGCCCCGGCCCAATTGGCACTGCGACTCACGTCGTTGAGGATGTCGATTTCTTCCTGCTTGTACCCAAGCGTCTTCAGTGCTTTGGTGCACAGAGTCCGCAACTCCGCGATGCCAACTTCCACTGTCTGCTTTTCACTGCTGGGCCCCGCCGTCGCCATAGTTACAAGCGATGAGGCCCGCTGCTGTTGCTTATTGGGCGAGCCAGAAGGAGTGCGCAGCGCGTCCAGTGGCCTCGCGGCCGCAACACGCGCTGGTGCGGCGCGAGGAACAACAGGCCGCGTACCAGAAGTTGAGGTCAAGCCTCCAACGATAGGGTGCCCATGTATGGCAAGCGACGACATCGGTCAACAAGTCAACGAGGAGGTGCTTGTCAGGAGGTGCACCGTGAGCGAAGGGAGGAAGCGCGGAAAGAATGTGAACGGCTACCATAATGGACACATTGCAATTGCACACTGCCGTACAGTGCACGTACGGCCCTGAAGCCAGCCACTCCACTGTCCACTCCCCGGCAAGGGGGCCGGAGGATCTTTAGTCAAGACCACACAGTTCACTTTGCAGCTGGTCGCAGTACGCGGCCTAAGGCGGATGCGTGGCGCCGCACGGTCTCGACCGTAATGTTGAACGTCATGGGGCATAAGAGCCGCCGTGGCCCCCTTCGCCCTCCTCGTTTGTGTCAAAGGCATGTTGAACTTCTGGGCAAAGGCAGGGACGGCACGGCGCTCTCCTGACCTAGCACTCTGCCACTGCGGACATGCGCATGGCCATGCGCATGGCGGCAAGCCCCCCCCCCACCTGGCTCTAACGAATGTGTGACCTGTAGTCACAGCGGACAGATACGATGGGCGCAAGGAGACCGGCGGTGCGACACTGCACAAGGATGAAAATCTTACAATGTCCATCCTCGTTAGTTCGGAGCGTACGGAGCGGTCCCAGCGCTGACGCTCACACCGGCTGCCTTGACCAACCCGTAACCCTACTACTATGCCGGGCGTTCACATCAGTACGGACCAGATGTCCTACCTGCCAGGCACCGGGGCCGAAGCTGAAATTTGGGCCGACAGCCGCTGCCGATTATGGCGGATAGCTGGACTGGCGGCCACACCGCAGAAGTCCCGGTCCGCGGGGGCATGCAGAATCTGCGGTAATATCGTAATACAGGTAGAGGCCAAGGCAACCTGCCGCAGCAGATGCCCCAGATGCCCCAGGATATGGCAGGAGGGTATGACGGACGGGTCTGGGACAGCGGATCTGGAAAGGCTACCGGGCTGGACATCTGGTTTTTAGAGATCTCTGGTCTCTGCTGGGGGCTCGGCGACGCATCCGAGCTCTCGGGCTGGGTCCCCGCCGGCGCATCTGAGGTACCTGGGGCCGTCCGCCCGGCGCATCTGAGATACCCAAAGCCGTCCGCCCGGCACATCTAAGATACGTGACGATACGTGCAGCCGCCGGCGCGGCATATCTCAGATACGTGAACCGGCTCGTACATCGTATCTGTAATCGAGCTCTAGGTACGCGCGTGACATCTTAGGTATGCCGTGGTATGCCGGAGCGGGTACGGTCGGGGGGGGGGCGACTTTCGCGTGAGAGGCTCGGCATGTTAAGTCTTTTTCCGTTGTAGTAAACAAGACATCCAGTATCCGTGTCTCTGCAGGTTGCCTCTCGCGTTGCAAGGGCCGTTGTGTATCTTATAAGCTCCGCGGCTTGACGGCAGTCAAAGTCTTGAATGCAGTGCAACGCATTACAGACGATGCATGGCCCGGCGGTGCACCCCTCCGGTCAGACCTAAATCGGAGGAGTATGCCTGCTGCCTGCTGCAGCTTGATACACGGTCAAATAGGCTTTGTATTTGCGAAAAGCCAACAACGAGAGACGAAGGGCCGCATGTTACTGATAGCCAGAACCAGAGTAAGCTATATACCACAAGCAACCCTGACTACATTTGGGAACGAAGCAGAAGCCTATGAGTCTAGAAGCACCCTTGGGCGACTAGTACGACCCAAGCTAACAGTCTATACTCAGTAACGTCGTAACCACCTCTGCCCCGCATCTGGGATACCGCCGTCCACCCTCTGCCCCGCATCTGGGATACCGCCGTCCACCCTCTGCCCCGCATCTGGGATACCGCCGCCCACCCTCTGCCCCGCATCTGGGATACCGCCGTCCACCCTCGGTCCCGCATCTGGGATACCGCCGTCCACCCTCTGCCCCGCATCTGGGATACCGCCGTCCACCCCCTGCCCCGCATCTGGGATACCGCCGTCCACCCCCTGCCCCGCATCTGAGATACCGCCGCCCACCCCCATCCGCACATCCAAGATACGTAAGCCACAGATCTCCAGCCCGGTAGCCTCGGACCCCTACCGCGGATCTGTCACCCTCCGGCGGTGGTGACCTGTAATCCCCCCCGGCAATCCCGACCAAAGTGGACAATCCAGAAGTAGGCCCAATCCTCAATCCTCAATCCTACGCCGCCACCTGAACCCCAATCTCCAATCCTGTTCGGCCCCCGTCCAATCCGTCAATCCTCCAATCCCTCAATCCCAGGATAGAAATATGCCCCTGTCCCCCAATCCCCAGGATAAACCCTGACCGGCCCCAAAACCAATCCTAATCCTGTGCACCCCTCCGCTCCGCGGCATCCCAGCCCATCCGTCCAACCGCCCGAGCGGCTGCGGCCCATCCAGCCTGGCTATCTTCCATCCGGGCGATTCATTCGAAAAGCTTGAAACACGACGAGATTTTTCGTCCGGGGACGCCCTCCGGGGGGGCATTTATCGTCCGGTCCATAGACGGAGCCCGTTTCAGGGGCTGGGTTTTTCGTTAGAGCACCCCGTTGTCGTACCCGATTGGTGCACATGTCCATTTTACGGTCATCCATCATTTGCATGCCATGAGGTGTGGTTTGTACGTGTGTGTATGTGCTTGTTGGCTGATCACCGTTTGTGGTTGTAGATTGTCGTACGCTTGTGGCTACTTAGGCTGAGCCAGCGTATGTTTGCGCTGTCTCATCTTGCTCTTGGGCAGTAGCCCATGAGCAATGCGTAGACCCCCATCGTTAGCCTAGGCCGACTGGCGGTAGAGTATGTAAGGTCGTTACCGCTTTCATTTCCGGATTCTCTCTCGCCGCGACCGAACACGCACACCAAACTCCACGACTTCCATCCATAGCGCCGCAGGCTAGATCTTAGCCGCCCGATAGCGCAGGGCGCCAGCCAGCAAGTCACGGGTAGGCACGTCTTGGGTCCGTGTGACGGTAAACAGGCCTGACACCGTCTTCCGGTCCCCATTTTTCATATGGGACCGCCCCAGAAGGGTGTTTTTCGAATAACGTTGAAGATAGCCAGCCTGGGCCCATCCCACCCCACAGGGACCATGCCCATACATATCCTGTGTGCTCAAGAGGGGCCCGGCCGAATTGAGGGGGCGCCGCATAGGAGCGCTGCGTTAACGTTTCTGCCGGCGGCATGGATACGCCCGCCCCACCTCGCGGCATCCCAGCCCATCCGTCCGACCGCCCGAGCCCGGCCCACCTGACAGATACAGATTACAGGTTCCCCAGAGGGGCTGCAGGCCACACGAGCCGGTTGGTTGCCGACCCGCCATAGCAGAGTAGGTGACAAGCCCGTCGTCTTAGCCGTGAGGCCCAGAACATGAAAAACAAAAAGCGCAACATGACATATACACCAACTTGGCGTTGTGAGGACACGTATGCAAACTTGGCAACTTTGCAGGAAAGAACCTGAGTGGTTCGTGGGTTTAGCGTGTACTGTCGTGAGAGAAACCACCCGTACAGCAGCAACTGTACAAGTGCTCCTCAGGGCTGAAACCCTACGCACTATCCAGAGTGCCCAAAATCGTACACAGCTCGCTGGAAGACCCCGAAACACATGAATACTGCAGTTTGGCCCCGATGTCCGTGAGCTGCACGCCGGGTGGGCCTGCTTTGTCTGTGCGTCTGCAAGTCGAAGCCCCTAGTCAGGGCGGCCAAACTAGCCAGGCCCTTCCCCACCCCTACTGCACATGCACGCTGCTTGACTGCTTGACCAGGCAGCTCGCCTGCCTCTCGAACTCATCCCACATCTGCTTCACCTCCTCTTTCTTCTCAAGGGCAGCCGCAAACCGGGGCCTGATCTTTGCCTCGTAGTTCTCCAGCAGGTGGCAGGCATGCGCCGTCGAGGGCCCCATTGCTGCCATTGTAGGCGACGTGAGCACCAGCGCTTTCTCCACCAAACTGTCCAGCTCCTCCAGACTGGGCAGGTCGCCGATCGCGTCCCTGAGGCTGTGCACGGGGCCCAAGACAGAACCAGACCTAAGCCTCAGCCTCCCTTGACGATGGCCCTTAGCACAAAACGTCTTTTCGTGGCCTTGCTCCTTGTTCGATGCGCCACCACGTACATCAAGCATGCCCTGAGTGTAAATCCAACGCACAACACGTACGGCAAACAACTGAATCATGCACCGCCCACTCACATAGCCCACTTGTCCTTAAATAGGTCGTCAGTCTTGGTGCAGAATACATCCACCGTGTCGTCGCCAGCCAGATCCTGCAGGGTGTGCTCCATCCCTGCCTCCTTCAGCCGCTCGTACAGCTTGCGAAACGCGTACGGGATAACTTCTTGAAATGGCTTGACTCCGCAGAAATGGCAAGGGCCGAAAGGACCGTGCAAGGTTTAGTACTGTAGACTACTGGAGGATGGGACCCGCAGCCTTAAGTCTGACGGCAGTTCGAGAAAACGTTGGTCGGGACAGAGGAGTTGTACTGAGGGGCGATGATATGGATTGGGCTGCCATGGTAACGCTTTCACTAAAACAGTCCACATACCGGCTCCGTGTCGGCGGGTTTGGCCCCCACGCTGGTGGCGTTGGCCGCGTAGAGCAGGGCTGCACTCACCTAAAGGGGGATGGGCTCATTCCAATCAGTAGTCTGTGTGTGAGTTCAAGGATTGAGGCAAGTAGTAAGCAGCGAACAGCACAGCATTCCCAATGCCTGCATCCCGCCCCGCACGCACACGCAGAGCAACCCGTGTCACCTGCTCAGCAGTGCTGAGCACCCTTTTATGTCCATGGAAGGCAGCCCACTTGTCGGACAGGGCCCTGCTCTTGGCCAGCATCTCTTTCATGCGAACACCGTAGTTCTTCATCCGTTTGAGCCGTTCTTGGAACTCGAGTTGCTCGCTAGCCTCCTCATCGCCAGTCTTAAACCTGACCGTGACTGGGCTTTGGTTGCTGCTGGCGTTGCGGAAGAGAGAGTGGCAAGAAGCGTGCCGGCCTGCCGGCACAGCGGCCCCGCGCGGAGACAGAAAGCAGCAAGGGCGCGACTGGGAAGCGAGTCTCATCATCGTGCGTACTTGATAGTGCTCTGTAATTGTAGTTTGTCAGGCGTCAGTGTACAGTACCCTCGGCGGGTCAGGGTCACGAGTGAGGGTACAGCCAAACCAACCGCGGTTGGTTTGGCTGTACCCTCAAGCAGGGTCACTCGCTGGTTCACGTCTCAAGGGGATCAAGCTCCTTGGCCGCGTCATCAGCAGCGGCCTTCACTACAACGGGCTGACGAATCCGCAGTGGCGCAACCGGCTTGACGACCGACGTAAGACATTCCGTCCCAGCGCATACGGCCAGCGTGTGGGTGTATGGACCTTTTTTCATGGCAAGCCCCTGACGCGAAGCCCAGTTGGGGCTGACCACCGCGTTTCGCTTCGGGGGCCTACATTGACCCTGAATATAAAGGAGATTCGCGCTATAAAACTTTAAGCCGCGAGCTGGTCCGGACGTCAAGTCGACCCCCTTCATCCCTGAGCCCGTACGGGAGCTCTTCCCCCAGCTCCCCGCCAGCTCCCAGCTCCCAACCAGCTCTGCACTGAAAGGAAAGCTCTGCAGATGACGACGAGGATGACGATGAGGACAAGGACGATGGCATGGGTAGGGAAGAAGGGAACGTGGAGGGACTGGCCTGAGAAGCCCCTCCACCCCGACCCTGCGGCGCAGGTCCCGATTCCCGGAGGACAGGGAAGAGGAATGCCACTGGGCGGGGAAGGCAAGCAGCAGGCAGCACTGGAGGTGGTGAAGGTGTGTAGTGTTGCATGCGAGTGCGGATGGTCAACCTCCGTATCTTGGGCCCGAAGGTTTGGGGTGGGCCGTGCGGTAAGCCCTATGTGGTATATGCCGTGCTCGCAGCCCTGCGCAACCCATTCCTTAGCAATCCAAAACACGCTGACGTGTATGCCCAACTAAAGCCTTCAGTTCTCCATTTCCTAACCTCATCGCCCGCCCGGCACTAGCAGGTACGAGGCCCCGCACTCCTGGTGGTCCGGGTCGGCGGCCAGCGCAGAACACCAGGCAGTAGGCGACGTCAGCACGCGGCGTTCACGAAGGAAATGCAGGTAGGTGGAACAGAGGACTTCAAACTGGGGCATAACAGCGCCCAGACAATCGCAAAAGTGCGGCGGCAGCTGGTTAAGGCCAACAGCGGGCTCATGGAGGCAGCACGCGCGCAGGAGGCGGAACAGCTGGAGTTCCTGCGACCGGCGGGAGGCGGTGCACCAGCAATCGCTTGCAACACAGACCTGTTGCACAACCACATCGCTGATCAGATGCAGATCACGTCCAGCAGCATCCAGGTGTACGTGCATAGGCTCCAGGTCATAACCGCAGGTGGGCTTTAGGTGGACCTCTTGCTTTTCGTGTTCGAGCTGTCCCCTTGCGGGGCTTCCCGGCGTGGGCTTGGCGCTGGCGGTTATACAAGGTAGGGCCTTTCGGTC